>WKFP01014877.1:218514-241770 GCA_011057875.1 Pterocles orientalis | reverse complement strand
AAGAAATTTTTCACTATGAGGGTGGTAAGACACTGGAACAGGTTGCCCAGGGAAGTTGTGGATGCCCCATCCCTGGAAGTGTTCAAGGCCAAGCTGGATGTGGCTTTGGGCAACCTGGTCTAGTGGAGGGTGTCCCTGCCCATGGCAGGGGGGTTGGAACTCGATGATCTTTAAGGTCCCTTCCAACCCTAATCATTCTATGATTCTATGATTCTATGAGGGGGGGTAGTATCATTGTGAATCACTCATTCTCTCCCTCCTCCGGGGTTGTTGTCCGGGAATGGGCTGGGCCTTTGGTCATCGTGTGTGTGGGGGGGCAGAATCACTGTGTATCACAATATATATTTGTATATAGTATCATTTTCAATATTATTGTAGTTTAGTTTTGTAGTATAGTTATTAAATTGTCCTTGTCTCAACCCATGAGTCTTTTTTTCCTTAACCTCAAAAACTAGGATACACATTTAGCAAAGCCACTTGGGTAGTCAACACTAGAGGATCTGCCAATCGGGCTGGTCCTGCTCAGACAGAACCTTTTCGATTTAACCTTTTAATTCTCTCCCCTACAATTGGTTGGGGGTGGGAACTGTGTGAGTGGGTGTGTGTGATTTGGCCCCCAGCCAAGGGCTAACCCACCACATATGTCCAGAGCTGTCATCAAGTTTATTGATTTATACAGAGCTAAGAATTTCTGCAAAAGTGGGAATTGTTGTCTCAGTATCAATGTTTAAAACACAATAAAGGTAGTCAAACAGGAAAGCACAAATTAGTCAGTGAACTAAGTGTAGGATGACTCACATGTCTAACAAGTCCTTTAACCTCTGACTATCCTCTCAGGATACCCTTCCACTGATGTGAACCACTGACCTTGGTAGATGTACCGCTGACTTGCAACCCAAGCAGCAAGCCGGGAAGCAGTCCCAGGGTCCCTCGGCAATGACCAGCACTGTGGTGTGCCACCCTAATACTGCAGGTTGTTATCCTCCGATAAAATTTCTCTCTGTAAGCACAAATGTACAATTCTCGTTAAATGACATACTCAGCAACTCCTCACATTTCCTGAATTCCCACATGTAATCCTACTGCCTGGTCACTAAAAGGTGTTTTACAAAAATCCCACAGAATGAAGGCTATCTTCCCTGTGAAAAACACTTCACCAGTCTATTAAAACATGTGGAATTTTGTTTTTGCCAACATCGATTGTACTTACTAACTCAATACTTCTTGCTGGTGCATTTCAGAGATAATTAATTATTTAATTCATGCTCACAGTGGTCTGCTGGACAGAAGTCTATGGTATGTCGTGGATTATGGACTTGGAAAATAGGAAACTGACGGTATCTGTTGGTCTCAGTGGCTTGTGCACAATTGTTTTTAATGTATCTACTAGGCGTGGTCCTTCCCCCAGAAAACAGGCCAAGAAATAGTTTGTGAGCACAGAAGACCTGAAAGACCTGGGAGGAAAGACGAGGCAGCAGTTCCCACGCCATCCTGCTCCCGTGGTGCAAGCGCTGCCTACCCACATCCCACCAGGGGTAAGGGCCAGGAGCACATCTGCGTTGTTTGGCAGAGGCACCCCCTGAAGACAAGTCTGCCCACAGGTGGCAGACTTTCCTCCACTAGGGATGGGAATTAAACAATTAAGTATTTCTAAAATTTTCATGTTTAAGATACGATGTTGCTCATATTGACACTGCTGATAAATATCTAACCCCCGACACTGAAGCAGAAGTCTTCTTCCTCACTTTGTAATTCTGTAATTACAAGAATTATTTATGTGCTGAGCAGACATCATTGAGCTTTTAATGGAAAATGAAATTAAGGTGCCAGGTTGTTACTCTTCTGAGGAAACACATCTAGAAGAAAAAGTTGAAATACAATAAATATGCCCATTTTGGCTGACCTTGTGGTTGTAAAAGCTCTTCTGAACAAATTATACAGCCCAAAGTAATCAGCTAATCATTTCAAATGTCACAACATCAGGTGATAAAGTTGCGTGGGGAGAAATGTTTTTTGTCAGAGTTAAGGTTGGATCAAGTAGCAGTTTACGCTTGCGGGCAGCATACCAAGCCATTAGAGCATGCCTGAAAATGTGCACTGTATTCAGAGCAGAACTCCATCGTAAAGCTCAACTGCCATGCAACTTCAGGAAAACAGCAGTTTTGAAGTATACTTTTCAAAATAAGCTAAGTTTTCAAGGAACCAAGTCCAGATTTACAAACTAATATAGAACCAGATAGGGCACATGTTGAGCTCTCAAAATAGACTTCTGACGCTTAAATCTTAAAACCTCAATCATACATTTTTAAATTTTTTAGGTTCTTAATTCCCTTGACAATTTACTAGTAGTGTATTGAGTGTTCTGTTTTATTACTGTGGTCAATCTAAAATAATAAAAGCTATTCTATATGAAAATGCATTTCACAGAACAACAGAATGCCTGAGGTTGGGAGCACCTCTGAAAGTTGCCCAGTCCAGTCCCCTGCTCAAAGCAGGATCAACCAGGCCTGTTTCCACTCAGGCTTTGAATATTTCCAAGGACGTAGATTGCACAGCTTCTTTGGGCAACCTGCTCCAGTGAGGAAGTACAATGAAAAAAATATTAATTGTATTTAAGTAAAATTTCCTGTATTTTACTTCGTGTCCATTGCTTCTTGTCTTTTCACCAGGCACTACTGGGCAGAATCTGGCTCTGTAATTACATCTCTAACCAGATATAGTTGCAAATATTTTATTTGTTTATCTTGAGATCACGCAAAGAAACAAAAAGCAAGTGATGGGATATTTTTTATGAAACATTGCCTTTTCCCAGGTATTTTTTTTCCATTTGAGAATCTGTTGCAACCATCTTGGAGTGCTTAACATTTCTCTTTTATTCCCTTCTTTGTTCAATTAACTTTTGGAAATCCAGATAGTAAGGCCTTTCAGGCTTTTAAACAAGTCACTGTCTTTTGCATAGTTATATTTAGAGACACACACACAACTTCTGACAGTCTTCAACGATTTTTTAGAATATACATCTATCCTCTGTTATTAAGTCACACACTGATAAGCCAAAGCTGCACGAATGTAGATTTAAGAGGTAGAAAATTAGTGTAAACCCTATTTAAATTTGTCTCACTCCACAAAAAAAAGGAGACCACCTCTGCGTCTCTGGAGGAATGTGTAACTAGTAACAGTTCACTCATTATTTCAGTTTGTCCACGGCTGATAAGCGTGTCTTTGTGAACCTGCACAGAACAAACAAGAAGAATTCAAGAATTCAAAATACAAGAAGTGAAGTTAGTTTCAGCAACTTAGGCTTGGAACTACATTTTCCCAGGGTATGAGGGGAATACATGGGTAAATTTTCAGCACAGCAGAAGAGATCCATTTTGCAACTGTACCTAGAGCACTTATTTGAGCCTTATTACCATAAGAAGTGAGAAGCTTACAATTTCCATGTCAGGCAGGGAAGACCTGTCTCCGTTCTCTTGAGCAAAGAAGCCAAATGATGCTACAATGTTTTACAGCCTCAAATTCAGTTACAGCTTTTCCCTTATTGTCTCTCGGCAAAATGAGGTATTGCAAGTAACTGTATAAACAGAATTCCTTTCGTGGATTAAGTATTCAATTTTTCATGCATAAGAGTAACCCATATTCTGAATCCTTTATAAAACAAAAACTTATTTTGGAGCTGTTCAAGTCACAGCCAGTGTACACACATTTACCAAAACATGCCTTTAAATTCTGTTAAGATATTTTATCAATCAAAAAGTTATTTCATATTCTGAACAAAGAAATAAAACAATTTCTACTTTTTCAGGCAATTCTAATCACAACCTATTGATGCTTAAATAATGCTATTGTGAGTAATTAATTTCTAAGGATCAAATTCTAACACTGTATTCAAAAGCATGACAAACATAGCATCTGCAGGTGTTCTGGTGACTTACAAAAGTAAAAAATGGAAAAACTCAGTGATCGATGTTGTATGATGATATAACCAACTAGAAGTCCACCAAGTTCTCCTAATGATGATTTTCCACATCTGGCTTTATTTTGCTTACTATGCTTTTCTTAAGGTCTCTTAAAAAGTTCATGCAATGTGTAGTAACTCAGACTCATAAGTGCATGTCCTTCATATGTGGCAACCCCCTAACAAGGTGATCAATGCATGTACTTACCATTAGAGTGCTAAATTTCCACTAGCATAATAATGCATATAAGCCCCATGAAATAAGCAGAAAAGTGACAGATAAAAATAAAACGTGCGCAGCACTAAAACTCCCAAATTGTTTCCCAGTGAAACCCACTAACAGCAAGAGTTTTGTGCTCAGTTTCTGCCAAAAGAATGGTCATAACATGTGAAAAAACAAGTCTCAATCAGCCTGGCAACATCTAAGACACACTCCTGCAGTAGTTCTATACTTTTTCCTTTAGCAGATCCTCGGCACAAGAGTTTGGCCCAACTGCAGCCACCAACTACAGAAAGAAACAGCAGCCAGCAAACTCTCCTAGGGAACATATGTTAAAAAAGGCTGCTTACCCCTTTTGGGCTGTGCAGACCTTTCAGCCCAGGCCTGACTGTTGCTCAATTCTCTAGCATTTTAATAACCCAGACTGTAATCCCAGAGTTAGTTTACCTACCATGCCTGCTCAACTGTAAGAGAAGGCAACAGGGAAACAGCTTTTTGGCAGGAAATTTAAGTGCAGCCTGCTCTCTACTTCCCACTCGCTAAGGTGGCTGCCAGTCCTTAGCAACATCTCAGCATAATCACCTCCTCCAACTAGAAATCAACACCTTCTAATCCCAAGTATGCTATGATCAAATCACACTGTTGTCCCAACCTTACTCTGACTCCACCTTCTAAAACAAAAATGAACTACCCAGGCTCACAGATTCTATCTTCCCTAAAAGTCTAACCCTAAAACTCACTATGTCCTTAACCTTAGAGATACAAACAGGCTATAGCTGCTAACATAAGGAGTGACTGCTGTTAGGGGAAGCAGGCTGTCAGGGGAAGCAGCTGCACAGTCTGTTAGCCTCCTCTCCTTACAGCAGTTATTTCATCTTCCCTAGAGGTCTAGAACAACTATCTCGTTCAAGTAGTGCTCATGGATGGAGTTTAACCCTGGAGAACCAAAAGCGAAGCTGTACGAACAGCACAAGGCTGAAATCAGCTGGCACCAGCCCTGGCTCCAGCAGGGCTCACTTTTTGAAACATGCCGTGGCCACAATTTCTCCCCACAGTTGGGGAAATAACCATCCTTTGAAACTTGCGTGACCATGGTGCATGGTAACGGGAGAGGGAGCCCTCAGCACACCAGTCAGAACAAGTTATGCACAGGGGCAGAAACTGAACGGAAACACACCCGACCCGACTGCTGTGTTTCGTAGGCTCTGGAGGCATGACCCTGCCCTCTCGTCCTGTGGTGTCCTCCAAACCCACCAGTGCGTGGTCAGCAGATGATGCCCTGCAGTTTACCACTCAATGTACTGGTTTTGAGAAAAGCCCACGAAGATGCTGAAGGAAAGTGAAGATGTGCCCCCTACTGTGCTGGCAACAGCGAGCCACTGCTTGGAACCTACCCACTCTTTAACCCCTGTCCATCTCTTTTAATCACTTCCTGTGGGGCTGTGTGTGCGGTAGAGAGAGCTCCCAGGTGAACTAGCCAGATGTGCAGCGTGGTCCTGGGCTGATCCAGTCTTGTGATGACAGCTTACAGGGTGCTGCAGGAGGTCAGGGCCATTTGGCAGAGGTGGGGTGAGGTGTCGGCAGTGTAACAGGCTGCAAGGAGATGCGAAACAGTATAGCACTCGCAGTACATCGTCTGCCAGCTCCCATCTTTCAAATATTAAGAGGCCTTACAAACGCATCATGAAAACTTGGAATGATCCTTTTCTTCCTAGAAATTAACTAAATAGGGAAAAAAAAAAAGATTATGTCACACTGTCCCTTTTGCAGGAAGTCAGGCTTGAAGAAAACCTCATGTCAACATGTACAACACGTTTTGCAAAAAACCTAAACTGTTTGGCCACAAGGGAACACCAGTTACAATTCTAGTGTACAGGCAGATAGTAAAGCCTAACATCAGTAACAAATACACCCTGTGGTGAGTAATCGGGTGAGTGGCAGTCATTTCACCTCTGTTTACACACCCACCGAATTACTTCATGCCAGCTGAATTGCAAACTTGTCTCCCTAGGGCTCCACCCTTGTACTCAGAGGAATTAAGCTTCTCAAGATCACCTGCTGGAAATACATGTATTGACAGCTCATTGTCTATACAGGGAAATCAGCCAGTTGATTTTACTGGCCCAGGTGGGTGCCTTGAGTTACAGGGGGTGGATTTTTGCAAGCACTTAAGACTGAACTGGTTCTTCTTTAAAAGATGCTGCACCTTCAGGAAAGACGCAACAAGACTGCAAGCTCAGTGTCTAGCCCTCATTTATCCACACTGCAAGCTGCATGTCTTCCTACAATCTTCATGCTGCTTTCTGAACAACAAAAAAACCCCAAACCATCCTAAGCACTATAAAACCAGGATGAAAAGTCCTTCATATCCAATTTTTCAGACACAAGCGTGCCTGTGGATTTTTCTCTCACAAATTAAGTTATGTATATTTTTCTCGGGTACGAGCAGAATCAAGCCTTAAGTATGTACTGCCATCGGATTCAGCGTGGTGCGCAGGAAACATTTTATTACAGAAACATTTGCGGACACGCAAGTTCCACTCTGATAAAGATACGTGCGCACAAATTCAAGGAGGCAACTTGTACTAGGAGAGCCACCCCTTACACAGAGTGCTCACTTAATTGGGGCCAGAACTGCTAACATCTTTCTGTCTTCTGGAAATATTATTAACATTCCCTCAAATCAACTGACTTCCAGTTCTGTGTGGGTGTTTGGGGAAAACAGGAAAGGAAAAACGTGCGCCTGCTTAAAATAATCATTACCATGGACTAACAGAGAAAATGGTTTCACATGTAGTTAACTAAGTACATAAATAGTGTGAAGGGATTAAAACACACAGACACGCTTACAGACACATACGCATACCACATCATATCACATCACTCTTTAAGTGTTTCTGAGATTTCCAAGCCAAGACTAGGCTGAGCAGATTTTCAGGAGGTTTAGGGCCACCATCTAGCATAGCATTTAGAAAAAGCACAGTGTAACCCCACCCAGTAAACCCTTGCACCACCACGGTGGGACAGGTAGAAAGGTGGTGTCACCAGCTGTGTTACTACATTGTTGATCAGGATAAAGTGTAAAGTGAACAACCTGGATGACAGTAAATGACACATGCTGCAGCCCGTCTTTCCAGGAAATGAGGTACAATGCTATGACAATTTTAGTCCTCACCTTTTAGCAAATCAGGCAGCTGCCATGCTCAGACAGCTTTTCTTTGCTAAGCTTTGCACTTGCTGTCCAGACTGGTCTTGATGAAGCCTTTGATTTAAGGATGAGAGTTTTCTCCGCACTTTATTTGTATTACTGAAATTAAAAGAAGCCTGGTGGTTTGTTTTTGTAATTTCTAAAGGCTAAGCATCAGAGCAATATCTGAACGTGTACATATTTCACAGTGAAGTCTCACATGAACAGCGTATTTCATATGCGCATCTGTGCACCCAGCAACCACCGTCACAGCAACAGAGAGATCTTTTTTCCCAGCTCTAGTTTCCCTCACAGGAGGTAACAAGTCTGGCAATATCACGGCTGTCCATTACAGCGACCTCAGAGGGTGCCACGATGGAGAAACAGCCCTGCAGCTTCATTACAGTATTGGCACAGAGGTCTGAGGGTCTAAACGACTCTGTTAGGAAGGAAATGGGCCAAAGCAGAGACACCCCAGATACTGTGGCACTTCTAGATAGGGGCCCTTGAGGTAGCTCATTCCAGTATCTCTCCACAGCCTGGATACATGCTATGTAGTTTAATTTCTTAGATATCTCTGTCCCAAGCCATCCTGGACAAGGATACTGAAAGGCTCAAACCCACATCATAATTCATACCCTCTGCAGATTTTTTTCCTTTGCTGATAGATGTACACCAGGCCATCTCCCCAATCTATCCTGCAAAACCAGATGCTCATGACCAGGGAATTAAAAAAACCCCAAAGGCCAAAATTAAAAAAGAATTTGTATTATGTATTACTATATCTTTCCCCAGGAGTTCTGAGACTCTATCTAGGCACTCCAGCACTATCCATAGTCTAAAGACAAGCAGTCAAGGAAATAAAGGCTTGGAACAAACCTCCACCAACAGGCATTTCAGGGTCAGCCTGGTTTTGCTCTGTGTCTACAGAAATCTGCATGAGGGATTCAAACGTGTACAGAGAGCCAAGGAGACTGTATCGTGCAAGCAGCAGAAGACAACACCAAGCAAAATAGGAAAGTCAGCAACAAATACTTAAACAAGAATTCCTTGCAGCTAAATAAAACATTTAAATAATAAATTAACATTATTTTAAGCCCTCACATTTCCTGGATATATACGATTAGCTCCTGCATAAGTCCACTAATACTTTAGCATAGAATTTTAATATTTTCTTATTTAAACATACAGAATTCAGGATACAGACATAAGAAGAAAAACTCATCCTACAATTAGCTCCATTTAAGTCTGACTTGCTAATGTTGATTTGGCCTATAACTCTCAAAATGTGCCAAAAATAGTAGTTTAATATTTTGTACTTTTTTTCCTAAATATATAAGTGACCATTTCTTTTCCAACATTTAACTTGACATATTTCAAGCAGACTGCAGTGGATTCCAGCCCTTAATAGGACAGATTTTCATCTAGAGTCAAAGTTGCTACATTTCTTTCATTTTAAAAAGTTAGATGTGATTACGAACATGTATGTGCTTGTTCAAGGGCAAATGCGTGAGTTTTTGCACAGTTCTCAGACAGACTGCAACCATCCTTATACTGATGAAAATCTGAAAGATAATGACTATGATCAATTCTGTATGCATGCAGCATTTATTGTTCTTTAACTTGATACCAAAATATGATTGAAGAAAAGGCCAAGTTTGAAGTTAGCAGGACACAAAACCAGCGTAATACTACACACATGCTTACTTTTGGAGGTGCGGTCCGTCCCACTCACATCAAATGTTAGTGGAAAATGGGCTTGCCCTTTCATCCTGATTTCACGTTTGTTCTAAATGCATTAGCAAATAAGCTTACACCTACATTTTGCCTGAAAGAGTTCCCACCCCTTCTGGACTGTGAAAACACTGATACATGTATTTATTTAAATATTTAAATATTAATTTACTTTTACTGTGCTAATACCTGTCTCAAATACAAAGTTGAATAGGTAAATTATTTGAAATCCGGACATGTCATGGACTGGTTCACAGTATGCAGGATACGTTCTGTCAAAGTTTATGCCTACTTCTTTTTCCTCCCTAGTATTTCTAAGACAGATAAACTGTCTTTTTTTGCAATGATTGAAAGTCAGCATTTCCAACTTTGTTACTGTTGGAAAACAACCTATCAATTACCCACTACACGTGAAAATACCTGCTGTGGGTACCACATTATTTTCTACTATGTTTTACGAAAATGTATGCATGCATAAACATGTTGTTTCTTTTAATAACTTGGTGAGCTATAGGAGACAGGGCTGGGTGCTCCAGATGTATAGGTGTGAGATCCGTGATTCCTGAGACCGAGAGCAAACTGCAGAACTGGCCTGTTCTCCTGCTGTATTTAACTAACAAAGCAGACACAATTTCACACTCTATCCCAATGCCCTCTGTTTGGCTTGAAAGATCTTTGAATACTTGAAAGATTGATTACACAGATCTCAAACAGCACACTAGGACTATTTCTAATTAATTTTGTTTTGAGACACCTCCCTAACTTTCTCTGTCCTGCTTATCTTGCTAGGAATAGTACAGTTACAAAACTGCAGAATCAGTTTGTTTTGTTCTCCAGTACTCCCTGTTGTATGGTAAAAACTAAAGCCTTAATCTGCTTTATGAATGTTATTTTAATAAAACAGTTTGTAAAATATGATTGTGTTCCTCCCACTTCCATTATTTCAATAATTCTATTTATGGCCACTCACTTAAGCTTTTAAGTGCAATGAAGAAGCTGGAGACATCCAACAACATGTAAAATACTTTGATCCTTGTTTTGCTGCATCAGACTGGCAAATCCTCATGAGGAACCGGAAAGGAAATCTAGGGGTTTCCCTGAAGATGACAAACTCTCTGAGCATCTTCTAAAGTATTGTGCAGCAGGAACACTAACAATCGAGCTGGGAATAGTATATACAAGTAGCAGTGGTTCAGTGGAAATGCTTGGCCTAAGCTTTTGCACGAAATTAGTAATAACTAGGACACAGCTCTTCAAGTAAGGTGATTTTTCTTTTCTTGCTCTGCGCCCCATCCAGGGAACAAAGAACCACAGATAACACTTAAGTGGCTTTTAGCTTTGCAAGTGGCAAGCCAGTGGCTGGAACAGAGCTGGATAAAACTTTCAAATAAATTGTCGCTTCACTGGAAAAAGAAGTGCACAGCACAGGGAGAAAAACTATTCACAAATCACGATCAAATTTATCAAAAGGTTTCTTAAAAAAAAAAAAGGTAGGAAGATTTTTAAAGCTTCACAACAATTTGCTTTTCAGAATGTATTCAGCTTGGAAAAGGTCCACATTTGTTCCCCTTTTTCAAAACAGAACATCTTTACTCTTAGTTTTGAAAATGGTTTTTTTTTGAAAATGCATTTTTTTGAAAAATGGGACCTAATTTAAGAAGAAGAAACAAAAAGAATGGGGTTAAACAATCTATAAATAAGGAAGAGGTGTTAGCGAAGAATATACAAAATATTTGGTTTGAGGGAAAACTGACATAAATCTAGGGGTAGTTCTTGGTTTGATTTGCAGAAGGTAGTTCTGTCTCAGACTTAGTTAATTTCTATTCCTTGTTCAGTCAGTTCTTCCCATTCAGTCAGCATGAAAAAAATTAATTAATCACCCAGCCCTAGCCTGGAATAACCTTTCTAATTACAACTAACTTTTTTTTGTCACATCTAAATGCAGAGATCCATATCTTCAAGAGGTGAAAGCTGATTTTGCTGCATCTCCATGACCTCAAGTGCCATGAGTTCTGGATACATTTCAGGTTCCCACTGAATTCCTACGGAGGTGTCACACAGCCTCCACCACACCATGTGCATCTGCATTTCAAGCAAACATTGTCTTTTCCATTACTGAACAAGTTCAGTGTTGCTAGGTAAGCTTGCTGTTGCCTACACTGCTGGCAGGCAGACGGTATCTGATAAAAGCAATAAAAAGACCTATATGTTACAGACAAGCTGGCATGGAATCAAGAACAGATGAGAAAGCAAAGTGTGGCATTGTACAAAAGACTATTTGTTATATGGCTATTTGAGGATTTGTGCCAGTAAATACTGCTAATATCAAAATGAATGCAATGTGTGAAGAAGAGTTCGGTGTGTTTTTGCCCAGCTTCACCAACACCAAACACAGGTCAAAGGCAGAGGACATAACATTGCAGTCATGAACAGTGGAATATTGCAAAACCTCATTTTTCTAGTGCCTCCACCATTTTAATGAAAATGCTCCCTCAAAAGAGCTCTAGTGGAAAATAAGGAGCACATGGCTGGCCAGTAATAACTCATTGTCTCAGCCCTGATGCAATTCTCATTTTCTTATCCTACATTCAACATATTTTGGGATAAAATGGAGAGTAGTTTTTGGAAGAAGGATATGCCTTCTTGCTCTGTCTGAGGCCACACTCACTGTGTCCCTTTCCCTCTGTGTCCTCATACAGGCCCTTTTGCGCAATGGCACATGTTAAATCATAGAATCATTAAGGTTGGAAAAGGCCTCAAGGATCATCAAGTAAAACTGTCAACCCACACCTAACTCACTAAACCGTGTCCCTAAGCACCACATCTACACGTTTCTTGAACATCTCCAGGGATGGTGACTCCACCACTTCCCTGGGCAGCCTGTTCCAATGCCTGATCACTCTTTCTGTGAAGAAATTTTTAGGCTAATATCCAGCCTAAACCTCCCCTGGCGTGACTTCAGGCCATTTCCTTACAACCTTAAACAGTGAAACAACTCTAAACTACAAGTAAAAACCTTGAAAGGTGATTCTCCCCCTCTACTCTGCTCTCGTAAGACCCCACCTGGAGTACTGTGTTCAGATGTGGGGCCCCAACACAAAAGCAAGCAAGTCCAGAGGAGAGCCACAAAGATGATCAGAGGGCTGGAGCACCTCCCCTATGAGGACAGGCTGGAAGAGTTGGGTTTGTTCAGCCTGGAGAAAAGAAGGCTCCGAGCAGACTTCCAGTACCTGAAGGGGGCCTACAGGAGAGTGCCTTTGTCAGAGAGTGTAGTTCCAGACAGTTAAGGGGAAAGTGTATCCCCTGCACTTCCTACAGAGCATCCTCTCCTCTTCCCGACGAATGCCTTTACAGTTCCACTGCCTGGCTGTCAGCAGTTTCTGTGCCGCTTTCCCTGACCATGTACAGTTGGTGTGGCCAAAGCTTAGGGGTGTGGTGCCACAGGTGTGCTGGCAGCACTGCCCTGGCAGGAGGTTTTGGTGCCTGGGCAGATTGTTGAGCCGATGTCCTGCCTTCAGTTGCCACTGGAGAAGGACCCTCTTCCCTCCCAGCTTCAAGAAGCTCCCAGGCCTGGCTCCTGGTGGCAAAAGCTGTTAAAAAAATCAGGTTCTTACCTCCCTGATGGGCTGGGTGCCTGAGTTGCTGAGACTCCGGTTAGTCAGGGCAGGGGCCAGCTGTGTCTCAGGACAGGGGAAGCCAGCGGGGGCTCAGTGGGGGGGAGCCAGGGCCTGGGTCCTCAGCTTTCGCTGGCACAGCCAGGCAGGAGCAGAACAGCCCAGGAGGCCAAGGGGAAGGGGAAATGCTGTCAGTACCGGCTGCTCTGCTCCGAGAAGCTGCTCTCACCGTGGCCTTGCGCCAGCGAGTTTGAAATGCCCTGTGATCCCAGGAGCATCTCTCCTGCCCTGGGGGGGTTAGTCCTGTCTGGCGTGGCTGATAGCATTGGGAAGCTGTGACTCTGCAGGGCATGGGGGTGTCCCTGGCACTCACACAGTAAGAAAAAAGGGTTCCTTTCTTCTCCAGTAACCACTCGTATCGGGACCTCTTCCTGGGGCACTGGATTGCTTCTGTACAATGTGGGTTAACACAGGTATTAGCACCTGCTTAGAGGGTTTAGACTCGATCTGCAGATCACACTCTGTCCTCTGCTAGGACTATTAGGCTGCAGGTAACAATAATACACACCAGATCTTGCTGTTGTCTAGAGGAGGCAGCACTAGACAAGCTGGGGAGGGGGTGCAGGCAACGGCAGTGGACTAACATGGCTGTGCTGTTCCAGAGGGGGTGGGAAATCGACGTGTGCAAGACTACTTGTCTCCAGAGTGCTACTGCCACCCCTCATCCCTGCCAGAGAGGGAGGGAGGAGGCAAATCACATCGATAACCAAACAGAAAAGAGCAGAGCAAACGTTTTGTTTGGTTTTGGCTGATGGGATGGTTGTTCTTTCTTTCTCAGACTTGGGAGGCTGGTTGCTGCTGGAGAGATCCAGGGCAGTGAAGTGCCCCGACATTACTACCCAGCTCGTAGGCACCAAGAAGGACCAACAGGAGCTGAGCCCTCCAGGGATACTGGAGAAATTACTGCCTGGCTGTGCTGAGGCTGTAGCTTGAAAAAGAGCAACGTTTGCTGGACTCTATTCCCTGGACATGGTGAGTGTGAGCAGGTCTGAAGCAGGAATGAACATGCAGATGTGTGCTTGGCCTGCGTGATATTTCTCTTTGATTAAAAAGATGAGAGGGCTTTGTCATGGTCCCTGGGGGACCCTATTGATCCTGCTCAGCCCCTGCTCCTCACTGATGCTTTGCTGTTGCTGTCCTTTCCTGCCAGGGTGAAGAGGGTGATAACATAGCCCTGTGCTTGCTGTGCACCCCAGGAAATCCTCTGCCTGCAGCTCCTCCAACACCTTCTGCCAGCCCCAGGCGGCTCTGTCAGTGAGCACCGCTGCCAGTGGGGCAGTGCAAAGGCTTTGCTTGCCATTGGCAGCAGCAGGGACCAGTTCCCGCCAGTGCCGGCTCAGCGCTGCCAGTATGCAACCACAGGGCAGAATGGCCGGGAATAGATCAAAACCTAGTATGGTCCCTTGGGAGACATCGTGACAGAGGCAGAAAGGTATGCTGCAGCCCTGGTCCCCGGGATACCTGAGCCCGCAGGGTGGGAAGAGGGTCTGGGGCCAGTGGCTGCGGACATGGGACCAGTGGGCTGGACCCTCACCAAGGTGACCCCATTGGTGCTGCCATGCAGGGACCTGGTGGGACAGAGGGTGGCCCTGGGAAATTGCCCATGGGGCTGGTGCTGTTCAAGCACTGGGCATCCCAACGTGGCCTCAGACCTGTGGCCGTCTCGGCAGCCTGGGGTCTCAAGACCCCCCGAGGCCCTGCTCACCTGCAAGGAAGATGGGAGGAGGAGTAGAGCCCAAACCGCCTCCTCCAGCCCCTGACATTCAAGGCACACACTCTGCTTCTGGCTTGTGGTTAAACACAGCTGGGTGAAAATGCCGTCCCAGCCTGGCAAAGTGCTGCTCACAGTCATCTCTGTACCGTGAGCAGGGGATGGCAGAGGCACATGGGACAGGCTGCCAGACCCGGGGGAAGGTCCTACACCCCCAGCTTGAAGGCACCCAGAGATGCCCAGCAGAGCTGTGGGAGATGCCCATGGCCAGAAGCATCATGGAGAAGGAGAGGAGGTGCTGACCCACCGTGCAAGGTAGGGACAACTGCTTGCTTCTGCCACACTGCTGCTTGCCAGCCTGTCAGCCCTGTTAGCAGGGCCAGCTAGACTTTCCTCCTCTTCGAGAGCCCCAGGAAGGTGCTGGTGTTGGGAGCATCCTTCGCTCCCCTTCCTCAGGGACCCCGGCAGTGGGAGCAGGCTGCTTGGCTCCCAGCGCTGGGTCCCCAGCGATGCAGCCAGCAGCGGTCCCCTACTTTGCCTCTACAGCCAATGTGCTCAATGGCTTTTCCTCCCAAAACCCCGAGAGCCATCAGCTGCTGGTGTGAATCACGATGGCCACATCCCAGGGCTAGAGGCAGCTGGAGGAGCCAGGGCAAGTGGGGAGGGGTAGGACGCTTCCCATGGGAAAATACGGGTGGGGATAGAGGGGTGCTCCAGTGTGCACTCAGGGATGTCTGAGTTCAAGCATCCTGAGCTTTCTGAGCTCACACTCAAACCAGGCAGTCCTGGCCACTTGCTAATGGCAGCACATCTTGTCCTTTCCTCGGCAGCCTTTGGTGCCCTTTGGGTGCAGGTCCTCATGTGGGCTCACTCTGTGCCATGCCAAGCTGGAGCCCATGGCAGCACAGCTGTGTCCTGCTGCCACCTACATCCAGAGACCAGACAGGGATGAATTCTTCCCCCGTGGCTGTATCCATGCTGGAGAACATGGCAGTGCTTGGGTCGGCTTGCTGGCTGCATGTGGGACAGCAAAAGAGTGAAGAGGATGGTCCTTGACCCGTGGAGCTGGCCCTACACCCCGGCACTTCTGCAGCTTGGACCTGCTGGGTGCATCTGTGCTGTGGTCAAGAGGAGGTGGTGGGGAGTGGGTGGTGGGCTGGCAGGTCCCCTCTGCCCACCCCGCTGTCCCAGGCTGCCCCTGTCCCTTCCCCAGGCTGCAGGGCTGGGTGCTGGGCTCCCAGCTGTGCTACCCTCTCAGGCTGATCCCTGAAGGGGAAATTCAGGCTATAACAGCTCAGCAGTGGGAATTTCTGCCTGAGGAATGCCTTGGCATGGAGGGCAAGGCAGCCCGGCTGCAGCAGGAGTGGAGCTGGCTGGCAGCAGGGCTGGCAGAGCCAGCAGGACTGCCCGCAAGGGAGCGGAGCTTCCCTTGGGGCCCAGAGCAGGACCACAGCACTGTCCTGTGGCCACTCTGGGCCGGGAGTGCTCAGGGGCTGCCCTTTGGCAGCAGAGCCGGGCTGCGGGATGGACCCACAGCCTGGCCGAGGCACCCATCCAGACACCCAGGGATGGGTGCTGGGGCAAGTGGACAGAAGGGATCTGCTCATGAGACATCTCTGAAGACTCCCTGAAGAAGCCCTGATGGAGGCAGGACTCTGCCCAACACGGTGTTCCTTCACTTCATTTTATGCTTAACCAAAAAAGCGGGTTTAATTTCTCTGGAGGGGTGACATAAACATTCCCCAACATTCCACGTGAAGCTGCAACCTCTTGAGGAGTCGCCTCCATCCCCTGCTGCTGTGTTGCAGATGTGCGTTGTCATGGCGCAAGTTCCAGCTGCACTGCTGGTGCCTGGTGGCACACCCTCGGCCCCTGCTCCCAACACAGCCCTTCTCATCTGCTCCCAACCAGCCATTCTTCCCTGATCCTCACCAGCTGTTCTTCCCTGCTCCCGACCAGCCGTTTTTCCTTTCTCACAACCATCCCTTCTCACCTGATTCCGATCATCCCTGCTCCCGGTGCCCCCGACCCACGCCCCAACCCTTGTCGCCTGTTCCCTGCGCCTCCTTCCCCGCACCTGGAGATGAACCCCCCAAGGAAGAAGAATATTGCTCTGTCAAAGGTACAGCCCTGCTCCACGGATTGGGGCAACCCCACTGCCCGGGCAGGCTGGAGCAGGCAGCGTGGGGATGGTGCGGGATGGGGACCCCGCTGTGGGGAGCTCGGGGGGCCGGGAGCTGGGCTCGCCTTCTCCACCCACCCACGCCTGCAAGGCCAGGGACTGCTCAAAGGCTTTCTGGGCTGCTCCTCCCCTGCTGAAATGGAGCATCCCTGCTGGAGGGACACATCCTGGGGGGAGCCCTGGGAGCCCCAGCCTGGTGCTGGAGGGATGCTCTCTGGGAGGGAGCAGCTGGGTCTTGCCTGACACCTGAGCCGGTGCCTTCTCTGCCCCTTTCCAGGCGGGAGCCAGGGGGGCTCAGCCCTGTCGGCCCAGCAGCGCCGAGCCCAAAAGCCACCTGCGCAGGGTAAGGAGCTTCTGGGCACCCAGGCAGATGCAGGGCCGGGGTCTGTGCCAGGGCTTCATGGAGCAGGGGGCAGGGCTGCTCATCCCTGCCCTCTCTGCTCCGCCAGACGCAGAAGACCTTGCCGCTCCCCAAGCTGCTGAAGCAAGCAACACGCAGGAATGTCCAGCTGCAGGCTCTGGCCCGACAGTGGTGGTGAGTGCTGGTGGCCAAGGAGCCGCCAGGCTCCAGCCAGCTGCTGCTGGGGACGTGCCCAGGGGCCCCATGGCCCCACGGCTCTCCCTGGGCAGCGAGAGGGGGCAAGGGTGCCGAGACCCCCATCCCACAGCTCCGCTCGGCTGGCCAGGGCAGGACCCACCCACTTCTCTGCTTGGCTTTGGGCTCAGGTTTTTCTGTCTCATGCTGGAGAGTGTGAAGCCGGATGACAGCAGGGTGGACTTGAGGACAGAGGAGATGATGGAGGTGGACATACAGTTGGAGGAGGAGGAGGAGATGGAACTAGATGTGGAGGAGGAGGAGGCAATGGAGACAGACCCACCAGCAGCAAGACAGGCAAGTGTTCCGCACCCACTGCTCGCCCATCAGGACAGACCCCAGCTCGAATCACAAATGCCCAAGCTCTGCTGGGCGAGGCACTGCTTGTGAGCCAAATGGCCGTGACGCTTGCTTTTTTCCAGGGCTGACGGAGGTGCGAGCTTGGCAGAGCGGATGGCATCTTTCAATATTTTTACTTGTAGTTTAGAGTTGTTTCACTATTTAAGGTTATAGGTTAGAGTTGTTTTACTGTTTAGGATTGTAGGTTAGGGTTGTTTTACTGTTTAGTGTTGTAGTTTAGAGATGTTTTTTCTGTTTAGTGTTGTCTAGAGTTGTTTTGCTGTAAATAAAGTGATTTATTGCTGTTTGTCCAGACCCATGGTCTCTGTCTCCCAGTTGCATTTGCTTTGGGTGCACGCAGCATTTGCAGAGTTGTGGGTTCCAGGCGGTTTGGGTTCCTGAGCCCGGAGGCCGCGGGGGGTGCTGGCCCGGGCGCCTCGAGGGCAGCAGGTCCCTGTGCACAGAGGAGGGTCCCAATCCTGGAGCTGGCACCAGCTGGCATGGTCCCAGCCCCGCAGCACTGCAGGCTGCTGGGAGCGATGGCGGGACTGGGGGAGAGCTCCAAGAGCCAGAAGGGCTGAGAGGGGATTCTTGGAGAGAGCCAGAGCCTGCAGCCAAGCCATCCTTGCCCTGCACGGGGTCCTGCTGCTGGCAGTGGCCCCAGCCCCTGTTCCCCACTCGTGGGGAGCTGCGGAATGGGCAGTGCAGGCTGCAGTGGGGACATTGCAGGGGGCTCTGGGGAGAGGGGGGGTCCCGTGGGGCCCTGGGTGTGGGGTGCAGGACGTGGAGAGCCGTGGGTGCTGGCAGAAGGTCCCGAGGGGATGCAATGCTGGAAGGTGCCAGGAGGCAGGACCCCGGGAGCCAGGGGGTGTGATGGGGGTGGGGAGTGGGCACAGGGCTGCCCCTGGGCGCTCGTTAGCTGCAGCCCCACCTCCTTGGGAATTATCCGCAGCTGAAGCCACTCATTAGTGGCGGCAGGAGCCGGGCGCTTATTCCCTGCGGAGGTGGTGGGAGCGGGCTGGCTGCTCTCGCCTGCTTGCCCCACAATTTGCGCAGACTGTCTCCTTCCCAGCCGCGCTGGCAGCTGTGCTCAGCCATGGTGCTTTTGCCCCTGGGAAACCCCCCAGCCCCTCCGGGCCCCGCAGCTCCTTTTTCTCCTCCCTCATCAAGAGAGGTGACCGAGGCCGTGCAGCATGTCAGTGGCAGAGCTGCGGTTCACCTGCCGCAGCCCTCCCCAGCCGCTCACCCCCTCCTGAAGGGCCTGGGCCAGCGTGGCCTTGGGAAATGGCACCGATCCAGCCATCAGGAGCCCGGGTGCTGCTCAGGGCTGGTCAGTCCTGCTCCGCAATAACATTTGCAGAGCCTGTGGCGTTGATTTGGGTAACAGGAGGTGCAGGAGTTGCTTGTGTTGGGCACTGTCACTTGCCCTGCACGTTAGGGCAGGGTGGGCAGGGGGTCCACAGCCCCCCTACTGTTCCCTTTTCTCTGTAGGATGGTACCTTACTCACCTGCCTGGCCTGCTCCCCAAGGCAGACCCGCAGGCAGGCAAAGCTGGCACACAGGCTCCTCCAGAAGCTGTGCACCAGGCAGGGGCTGAGGCGCAGCTCTAGGCTTGCCGCGCACCCCAGGAAATCCTCTGCCTGCAGTTCCTCCAACACCTTCTGCCAGCCCCAGGCAGCTCTGTCAGTGAGCACCGCTGCCAGTGGGGCAGTGCAAAGGCTGTGCTCGCTGTTGGCAGCAGCAGGGACCAGTTCCCGCCAGTGCCGGCTCAGCGCTGCCAGTATGCAACTACGGGGCAGAATGGCCGGGAATAGATCAAAACCTAGTATGGTCCCTTGGGAGACATCGTGACAGAGGCAGAAAGGTATGCTGCAGCCCTGGTCCCCGGGATACCTGAGCCCGCAGAGTGGGAAGAGGGTCTGGGGCCAGTGGCTGTGGACATGGGACCAGTGGGCTGCGGCCCTTGCCAAGGTGACCCCATTGGTGCTGCCATGCAGGGACCTGGTGGGACAGAGGGTGGCCCTGGGAAATTTCCCATGGGGCTGGTGCTGTCCAAGCACTGGGCATCCCAACGTGGCCTCAGACCTGTGGCCGTCTCGGCAGCCTGGGGTCTCAAGACCCCGAATCATTGGGGGACAACTGCAATGGGACTGCTGTTGGCCATTGAGGTACCCCTGCCACGGCCTGCTGATGCAATGCAGCAAAGGGATGTGGGCGATGACGGTCTTGAAAAAGTGGAAAACACAAAGACGCTTCCAGCATGGGAGCAGTTTGGGTTCTTTCCTTTCCAAACTCAGACTTGAAGTTCCTCTGCCTTCCCTGCCCTGCCAAGGGACAAGTTCAGCCTCCACAGATAGCAGATGATGCAGAAGGTGCCCAGGAGTTACCATGAGGATGTCTTCCCGTGCTTTTGGCTCACTGCAGCCGCAGCAGTGATGCTGTGTGCTGGCAGAGGGCTCGTCCCGGGCACTGCTGGGGCAGGTCGCAGTGTCCGAGTCCCTCCCCAGGGGTCCCGCCATGGGGCACCCGGGCACCCCCGGCACGGCTCTCCTGGAGCTGCGGGGGGCTGTGGCCATCCCTTCTGCTTGGGATGACGTCGTTATTGCTGACGATGACGGGAAGGTCCCCGGGTGTTTCTCCCCGGGTGCTGGCAGCGCGGTCCCGGGCCGGAGGGGGCTGTTCACCGGCTGCACCCTCCCCTCTGCGGGCGAGCCCTCCCGGTGCCCACCTCCCCGAGCCCGCCTCAGGTGACGTCACATGGTGTAACACCTCCCGGTCACGCGCCATGCGCCGGGACACCACGCATGCGTGCGTTCAACTTCTCCCGCCGCTCCTTCCCCCCGCCCCCAGTCAGCGGAAGGGCACGCGGTGGTTTGTCACCCTGCGCTGATAGGTCGACTGTGCTGCCAATCCATCTCCGGGCGGGGCGAGGGTAGGAGGCCTGTCCAATCGCCTGGTGGCGAGCGGGGCGTGTGGAAGCGGCGGGCCGGACCGACCGGGCTGCAGGTAGAGGGGCGACAGGGCTGCGCTCCCCTCAGGGGCCGGGATCGGGATCGGGGCCGGGCCGGGCCGTGCCCAGCTGCCGTGCTGCTGGCAAAGGGGCGTCGCGGCCCGGCCCAGAGCAGGCCCGTGCCCGACAGCGCTGCGGGGGTCCCGCGCGGGGCCTTCCTGAGGCGACCCGTGGCCTCGGGTGGAGCAGGCCGTAGCGCCGGCTCCTGAGGCGCGGCTAGGATGCTCGGCCCTGCCCGGCTGCGAACAGACCGCGGGCTCGGCTGGGGTGTGGAGGTGCGTTCCACAGGTGCGGGGCCGCCTGCAGCCGCCACCGGGTGCCTTCGCTGAGCTCCGAGCCCTCCTGGGGCGCCCCCGCCGATCGTCGAGGCCAGGCTGGGTGTCGGGAGAGGCTCCGGGGCCCTGGTGGGTGACCTGTGCTCTGCCCCCTCAGCGCTGGCCATGGCTGCGCCCTGGGAGGACGTCCTGCGCGACCAGGCGGCCATCCGGGAGGCGGCGGCGGCGGTGGGTGCGGCCCTGCTGGCGGGGTGCTGATGTGGGCTGAGGGTGAGCCCAGTGCCTCGGATGTCAGTGCCAGTGCCCGGCACGGGATGGGTCCGGTGCTGGCCGGGGGTGAGTCAGCAAAGCCAGAGGATTGCAGGGAGGAGACGGCTGCCAGCCCTGGGTTCACTGAGCCCTGGTTTACACGCGGGGTTTTGCAGGGACCGCCCAGCTGCGTGGCTGGAGCGGGGCTGGCCTGGGGGCTGTAACTGGCAGCCCGTCGCTTTGATGAGTGCATCTCCCTGAGAGACAGCCCTGAAATACAGTTCCCCTTTGGCGAGAGGAGGTAGAGATCTGCAAAAGTTCTGGAAATTGCCATCCCCCTTCCAGCCTTTTGCCAACTATATTATCCTTGAAACCAGGGTAGCACGTGTCTGAGATACCTCTGGGTTTGGTATGCTCCCAGCTCCAAGTCAGCCTTCATTCCGTGCCTGGGACAAGGCGATGGTGATGTGGTTGGCCGCCGCGTGAGGTTACCCGTGGTGACTCTCAGGAGCTGCCTGGGGTGGGGGTGCTGGAAGGTGGGTGAGCTGTTGGATGGGGATGCCATGAGGGGTCGCAGAGGATGAAATACCCCTATCCGAGAGGGGTGGGACACTTGAGATGGCTTGAGCCTTCAGACAAGCAGAGGAAGCATCTCTTTAGCCCTGCTTATACCGTGTAGTTCAGGGTGGGTTTACAGCCCTGTGGAGCCTTGTGCTGAGAGCTGCCACATCCTTGTTTGCAGGTGGTGAGTTACGCTCCCTTCACGCTGCTCCTGTCCACAGTACCCAGTGCCCTGTTTGAACAAGCCTACGCTGTTCAGCAAGATTTTAACTTGCTGGTTGATGCTATTAGCCAAAGCAAAGAATTCCTGGAGTGTACTCTGGCCAGGTAAGTTTCTTGCGTGTTGCACTTTAATGAAGTATTTCAAGTGTGAAGCATTTATCACCCTTCAGGCATTCCTATCTGTAGAAGAATGGCTCAGTGAGCAGGGACATAAGTATGTGCACAATCCAAACTTCGATAAAGAGGCCTGAGAGTCCTTGAGCTCTCCTGGGAAAAAAAACAGCAAGGGAAAAGAAGTAGAAGAACTGGTAAACAGCAGAAGGGGGGGAGAAGCCCAGTGGGAGGTGGACCTGCCAAGAGGGCAAGAGCCAATGTCTATGCTCTGCTGCCGCGTGCACACTGCATGCATGCAGGTAGCAGACCAATCACGTTAGAAAAGTAAACGCATGCAAGGCTTGGAATGCTATATATTACCCCTGAACCCTGAATAAAGCGAACAAGAAGCTTAACTCATATTGAGTGTTGTCTTGATTCCGGCCAGCTCTTGATAACACCGGTCCTTGTGGGATAATATGGATTAGGAGCTATGCAAGTTTATTCTTTAGCTGGAACTTGCTGAAATATCTGCTTAATTATTCAGATCCTGGATAACCCCCAAAAAACCCATGAGAGAATAATGCTTACAGTAGGTTTATGGTTTTTTGCCTATTTGTATTTAATCTTACTATCCATTCACAGAGAAGAAAAATGCTACAGGTGTGTGTTGGCTGTGGACTGTTTTAAATGTTGATGTATTAAGCTCTTTACAGCCAACAACCCAGTATGTAGACTGTCTTGGTTTGTATAGAAGCTCTAGCTAGCTGCTGTATGCCATCAGTGTTTGGGCTGGTTGTACAGAGAATCTAACATGAGAATATACAGTGCCTCTCAGTCAACCAACACTTCTCATTTGGAAAAACAAATTACTGTAACAGTAAGACCGTACTCTTAACTCCTTCAAACAAAGTTCTCTCAAGTGCTAGTAGATAGAAAAATTAGATGAAATATTAAGTTCAGTTTTAATTAATTATTTTCTTGTGTTCCCAACTAATAATATGGGGTAGCCAAGAGAAATGGGAAAAAAAAAAAGAAACCCTGTACATTTAAAGCCATATAAAATCACAAAAATAAGATTACCTCGTCATTCAATCACCTTGTTTAGATTTGGGGATATAAATTGAAATGGGAAGATTGAATGCTTCAACTTTCTGCAGATTAAATTTTGCACAAGTATTACAGCTGCCGTCTAATTTCATACTACTTAGTACTTTTATATGGGTTCTTTCAAACAGTATTTTTC
>WKFP01014877.1:188996-215811 GCA_011057875.1 Pterocles orientalis | reverse complement strand
AAAAAAAGAAAACCCTTTAAACTTTCTTAGGTGAGAAGAGTGCAACTGTCTCTGTAAGTGTCCTTGATTTTTAGGGATATCACTCAGTTTGGTCTTAATGCTACCACTTTTCTGCACTATTTTTTATTCTCTAGATTTTAGACTTTTACTTCAGAATAGAAAGAAGAAAAAGTTATAAACAATATTCTGGTTTGAGTGCAGACTCTTCCTCTTACAATGTTGTTGCTTTCCCTCAAACTTGGGTTGGTTTTGTCGAACTAGCTTGAATGAGCTTGAATGTAGCACAGGGACACGCAGTCACTTGAAGAAGATGACATCAGTCTTTCTGGAAAAGAATTCCCTTAGGAAAAAAATCTTGATAAGTGGAATTGATATCAAACAATTCAGACTTGACCTTAGCCAACATTTCTTTTCTGGCTAACCACTTCATACCACAAGAGCAAGCACATGTTTGGAATGATTAATACTGTGTAAGTTCCTAAATTCTGAGCTGGCCACCACCGGAGAGTCAAACAATAACAGCAACCTCTGGGTAGCATCATTCTCAATTGCTCTGGGACTTATTTAGGAAAAATGACAAAATAATACTGTTTGTCTGATAGCTGAGTGGTCTGAATACTGTACCTCTTATTTCAGTGAATTACTGAATACTACACATGCTCTAGTGAGTCTCAGTGAACAGAAGGGAGAACTAAAAAAGACAGGCAAATAACATTTAGCAGTTTAACTGCCTATAATCTTACCACAGTTTTAACAGATGGCTTTGATAGTGTTACTGTGCATCACTAGAAAGCTGGCATATAACCTCAGTGCAGTTAATTTCAGTATTGCATTAAATACACCATATATTCAGTATGTGGGAGTGTGTATATAAACATGTTACCTGACTGGAAGATATATCAGATGAAAAGTCAGCATTGACAATTCTTGTGATAATATCATAACTCTCTTGGTATTAAAATTAGTGTATCTTGTTAAGGCACTAGCAAGATTCCTGCCATACTTTCATGCAACTGCTTTTGGTTTCTTGACCATGCACCAGCCTTCATGCCCCTGGCCATTATAACCCAAGACAGACTTATTTCAGAAAAAGAATAGGACAAAAAATCTTGAAGAGACCCATCTTTCTAGTAGCCACAATTCTGTTTGTAGTCATGCCTCCTGTAAAATGTGTAGTTTTATACATAAATGCTTAAATATGGGCCTGTTGTCATCAGCCTGTGTTTTGTGGTCACTCAGTGGAGGGGAGGTGATAATCCTGTACTACAGCTGGGGAATAGCAAGGGCAGTCATGTGCATGTTAGTGCAATCACACCGGTTACAGATGTTTAAAACTTCCCATAGGTGGAAGGTTTAACTTCTGTTATAGTTTCAAAAAAGGGAGCTAGAGGCAGCAGGTAAAAGTAGACCAAAAGGCAATTTTTGTCTTCCTGTCCTATACGCAGAAAGGAAAAGTATCTCATGCTATTGTACGTAGGACTGAGCAAATGGGACTAAGAAAACATTGCAGGGGACAGACAACAGAAAATCAAATGTGATGGATATGGGGTTTAGAAAGACACACTTAATTTGTGTTACTTATTTTTTTAGTTATTAATAAATATGTATTTTTCTATTTTTTGATTATATGTATGTTTTTTACTCAGAGAACACAATTATCTACACAGGGTATTTGTGTATGGGAAAGCTTAGGGGATGCATAGGAGACTTCCAGCCGCTCTCTTGTGGATTTAAGATGGGTCTGAACTTCCAAAATTATAGCTGAAGATTTAAGGATAAGCACGAAGGATTCCCTTTCAAGAAATTGTAGTGGAAATGTTCCCTAGACTTTTGGTATCTAGATGCTTCTTTCCTCCAGCTTTACAGCAATCTTTCCTACAAAGCTGGCAGCAGTGTTGAAAGGCCTGTCACAGAATGTTACCTCTTCTGTAAACAGTTTTCATTGGAACCAAAGCGACCCTGACTTTAGGCAGAGAAATTGCAGTTCTGCTTTCTTTTAAAAGTGTAACTGAGGTTGTCTTTGGAAGAGAGTAATCATTTTCCATTGTTTCCTTTAAAACTGAAACTAGATATCCATTATTATATTCTGTTTAAAAAATTGGAAACTGAACTGAAGAGATAAAAAATGTCATGGTCAGGGAAAGTTGGCAGAAATATTAAAGTCAAAGAGGGTTGATGTGGGAGTTCAAACACACTGTAGAAACACCAGGAGAAAAAATGAAGGAGATAGTGAGTGCTGTTGCTGCTTGCATTGCCTTCCATTCATCTGTTTTCCTTTCATATTTTCTTTTCAGAATTTCCCACTTAGTTTCTGAAGCACAGAAAACCATAATCACTTCTCTAAATGCCATCTTAATTTCAGTCTAGTGAATTTAATTGAAAGTATCACCCAGTGAGTTGAAAAACAAGTACGGCCCCAAAGCCAGTGCTAATACCACAGGGGCTTGGTATATGCAGAGAATTCATTGCATGAAGCTCAACAAAGGATCAAGAATAAAATCATTAGTTAGACTGGCTTGAAGAATTTGGAAACTGATTCTGCAGTGTCACAATTTGTATGAAGCCTGCCCTGTGAAATTACATGTAGGCAGGGAATGAAGTTATTTGGAAGACTAGAAAATTTTCAGATTACTGGGCCACTTGAATAAAAAAAGATAATCTTTGTGAGAGAAATTGTAAGTCCAGTAAAATCACCACAAAAGAAAGACCAGGAGAACTAATATCACAACTTTTTATGTGTTAAAATTCTTAAAACTCACAATAGGTGAAAACCTAAATCTAAAATAGTTAGAAATTCCTGTTTTTATTAATTTTAAATATTTCTGTAACTAGAAATGCCACTGAATAAAAAAAGACTATGACTCGTGTATCTTGATCACACAAAGAAGGTGCTGTCACTGCTTGAGAAAGGCTGGCAAGGATTTATAAGAGAAAAGAAGGCAAGAATAAAGATGAATAATATATTAATCCACAGTTAAAAGTCATGTCTGATTTTTTTTGATAATTCAATTGTCCCAAACATGAATTCTCACCTTTTGTCAACTCAATATGAGACAGAAAAAAAGAAGCCTATCTCCAAATAGAAAATAATGAAAAGAAAACATTCATCATTCCAAACTGACTAGAAAACAAGAATAAATCAGACAAATCAAGCTTTGAGGTAATTGTTTTACAGAGTTATGCTTCTTTACACCTATTATTAACTGAATGACAGTTCCTATTTATGGTGGAATATTCAGGTAATTTGGATTCAAATGGAAAGATGCTTGCGCTTAAGGAGTTTGGTATATATACTGCTGGGAAGGCGCTACTAATTTAAGGAGCAACTTATTGCTGGACTCAGAAAGTTAGTTGCTCTTTCTTTCTTTCTTTCTTTCTTTCTTTCTTTCCTTCTTTCCTTCTTTCCTTCTTTCCTTCTTTCCTTCTTTCCTTCTTTCTTTCCTTCTTTCTTTCCTTCTTTCTTTCCTTCTTTCTTTCCTTCTTTCTTTCCTTCTTTCCTTCTTTCCCTCTTTCCCTCTTTCCCTCTTTCCCTCTTTTCTTCTTTATTTTTTTTTCTTTCATTTAGGCTTATTAAAAACTAGTAAACTAATCTTAACTTCTGACTGGGATTTTAGCTGCCGTGGTAGCTGAAATCCCAAAACACATTGACATCCTGATCACAGCAGAAGTGTCACAACGGGGGACCTTTGCTTAAAGGTTTGAAATTGCTAACACACATTATGGCGAACAAATATACCTGTGGTGATATTTGTGAGTAGAATCTATTCAACGTGAAAAATATCCAACTAAGTTAGTATTATGGCTGACAGAACTTGAATAGTAGTTTAAAGCCTATGCATCTTTGGTTTCATTAGGCTTAAATCTTGAAGATTTGCCATTCTGAAACATATTGTTTGAAGTTATCATAATTTTAGGTGTTACATTAAATGTTTCTTTTTATGTTGCATGTGTACCAGTTGTACTAGCTCTAGGCATGCTATGCAGTCTATTGGTAAGAATTGTGTACATTCATAGAACATTAACTTTGACTTTCAACTTAACATACAGATAAGATAATTTTTCTTCACCCAACTGCATGATCATCATATTCCAGAGAACCTGCTAAACAGGTAAGAATAAAACATTAAGTATTATTTGTAGGAAACCTACTATTAATCCATTACTTTTCTTTCACAGTCTTTAAAAATAGCCATGCCTCCGCAAACATGTTTATTTCTTTTAATGTTTTGTTTCTTTTGGATTTAAATTGTGTGCTGACTCTGCTGTTTGCTTTGGATAACAGCTGTTCTCGCTGAATTGGTTGTTTTGGTGTCATCCTTCCCTGCATAAGGATTTGTTTGCTATGTGTTTTCCTCTGGAGGCAGGGGCTTTCTCATGATACTCCAAGAAGTTTCATTTCATGGATACATCTTCCTATCTAGAATTTTCATACAAGTGAGATTGCTCTGTCTCTATTAGTTTTACATATGAAAAGAAAATAAAGGAGAAAACAAAATTGCCTTAGTAGGTTTCTCTTTCATCGCAATTCACTGCAAAGTACTGTGGCATGCCAACAACAAAGATCATCAATATGAAGACTTTATGACCAGGTGTAGATTTGTATCATTAAAATAAATTCAAACTTTGAGTAAACTACTGGAATACTGACACAGAGAAGCACTCAGAGATGGGTAGATATAGTCTGTGCGCAGTTTATTACACGGTTTAACAAAAGTGCAGTAGTAGATTAAGATTTGACTGAGAATGAGCTCAGCTTTACTTTCTGTTCCAGCACACAAGTGATAACTTAAACTGTCAAAAACTGCAACCAAATCTGCAGGTGTAAATTAATGACTTATGAAAAATATATTTAAGAAGTCACAAATACTGTGTTTGGAAGCAAAAGGTCATAACAAGTAGATCAATTTACAAACATTGTTCAGAAATACAAGGGCTGTTCAGAAAGAGATATCACAAACCTAAAAGGAGCTTCACTCATTAATGATTTGATAACAAAAAAACCTGAAAAGACCCAAAATATATATTTTTAGCTCAGCTATAATGTCCTTTTCAATAGATAGCTAAAAAAAGTGAGAAATTCATCAGTAGCAGAGACAAATGCCTAAATATATTAAAAATGACTTATGAAAACATTAATTATTAAGTGGAAAAAAAATATAACCACTCCTGAATTGCTTCTGGGAGTGATCATAGTAATATAGGACTCAAAATTACTTCTAGAGATTATCTTAGTCTATTCAGTGACAAAAATTTAAGTGTATCTAACCTTTTGTTGTGGGTTTTTTCACCAAGTTATGAACTTGTTGTGGTATTTCAACATTTATTCTTAGAAAATATTCCTCCTGATGTCTAATGTACATCTTTGCTGTAAATGAAAAGGATTTCTTGTTGATCTTACCCAGTTTCCTGGAAAATGATTGATTATGAACCCAGGTATAGTGCCACTCCTTTATTTGAAAGCTAAGCCTCCTTGAAATTGTATCTTTTCTGGACTGAACAACCTCAGTTTTTTCAGTCTTTATTCACAACCATATATTTTTAAGCCTACCATCAATGACAGATTTCCTCAGTAGTGAAAGCATATGTTAATCTCTATAGCCTCTCAAATTATTTTAAATTTATTGCATAACTACTAATACTTCTTTTTTGTAGTTACTAATACTGTGATATACATTGAAAATGATTGTTTAATTTAATGGGATTTTACAAGCTAAAAATCTTTAAGGCTGACATATTAATCTATTTTCTCAAATCTAGGAAGAACAGGTGTTAAATTAAAAATACAATAGAGGTGAAAACTCTGAAAAGTAATTCTGTAATGTCTGAATTCCGATTCTGCAAATTTCCTGACTTTTACAATATTTTAAACTTCTAGAAATTTGAAAAACTGGATTGTAATAGTCTTTTGTGAGGGAGGATCCTAACAGAAGTAACTTGTTCTGGGGTTTCATTTATTCACCCCAAAGTATACTAAGTATTTTGAAATCAATGATATGGAAGTGCATATGTGAAAATATTAATTCTGCATTCAGTGCTTACTTTTTATACAACATGCAGGATAACAATAACAAAAAGTAAGGAGAGCATGCATGGGGAGAGAATGAGGTTTACCAAACCACAGCATACACTAACTGCTTCAGTTCTAGGCATTTTCATTAATTGAATATTGATGCTGTGGCAAATGTCAAGCCTTAAAGTACAAATTTATGTCACTAGGCATTTTTACTCTTTCCGACAATATTTGACAGGTTGTGGATATATCGGAAAATCTATTGATAATTTTTCCTTTGATCTTGCTTCATGTCTGCTACCTCTTTCGTAAAATGTTTTTGAAGTGTGTGATTCCCTCTTACTTTTTTAAGAGTGCAGATTCATCTGTATATTGCAAACACAATGTTTTTTAGGTGGTGTTATGAAATTTTTGTTGTATTGCTGACTTGTAAGTTTATACTTTGGAATTTTGCCAGTTATGGCATCCACTCTGTACGTTCTTTCCTGTACCTCATGTTCTTTCTTCTGGAAAAGTGAAAAAAAAAATCCCCTTCTTCTGCAGATGAGATGCAAAGGGCATTTACAAGAATCAGCAACTGCCAAATTACATGCTGCAGGTTGGCAGGCTGCTTCTCTAATGCAGATTCATTTGCCAGTGCATAACTTGATCACCTCGTACAGTGAATATAGTAACCTGAATGTCATATCATCCAGCCTTTAGTAGTGGCTGTAGTATTCCTAAAATAGTACATTATTAAGACATTATGACGTACAGAAACTTGGTTTCTTTCATATATATATATATATTTATTTTTTTTTGCTATAGCTATCACTTAGATGGCCGGTTTGGACACATTTGTCTTTCTGCTCTTCTCCTGATGTGTACTTTGCATAGGAAACATTTCTTCTTTGGTCCTTTTGGTCAGAAGGAGGCAGTGCAATGTAAGCTGGCTGCTGTTTATTCCACAGAGATCCCTAGGTACTCCGTGCCTTCATCACATCTGCAAATTTGTTTGGTATAGCACCCTAATGATTGTGTGCTTTCCCCAGAGTGATTACAATTTCAGTCAACTTCCATACCTTTTGGATCCTCAGTATTATCCATGCAGTGATGGTGTTTGCATTATGCATCTGCTCCCCTGCATCCTGTCACTGGTGTGCATGCACAGCCAGCATCACCTGACCCCTGGCCTACCATGTCAGAGTTCTTGCCAAACTCCATCTGGGTCATCTCGAAGGAAAGCTGTTGAATTGTGCACCTACCCCTATATTGAATATCTGAAGTTGTTTTCGCTGCTCCATAGATTGTTATGAGTCCCTTTTTCTTTTTCTTTTTCTTTTTCTTTTTCTTTTTCTTTTTCTTTCTTTTTAATTTTTTTTAAGTGGAAATAATTCTGGAAATTGATCACTTTGTGCCTTTTTTGAGAAATGACTACTGTGTCATTGAGTATACTGTTGACAGCTATTTGGGTGATGTAGTTTTAGTTTCAGATTTTACTTGCACTAAACTTCAGTTGATGTAAGTGTCACCCCTCTCCTGCTCTTACCCGCCCATTTGTATAATTCTGTGCAATCTCAGCCCTGCTTGGCTTTCTGGCAGTGCCTCTGCCATGTCCTCTTGACTCTATGGGTCTCTGGAAGGATGTCAGTCTTCATAGTTGACTGGGTATTGGGACTGAATTGTATTTCTCATCAAATAGTGTTTCCCTGTATTAAGTTGTTTCTGGAATGTTTGCTTATGTACCTTCTCATTTTCAGGTAGGAACTTGTTTTCTTTCAATTCTGTAGAGATCCGTTGATTAATCACTAAGCAGGTCATAACATGCCTTTAAATATTACTCATTCACCTGCATGAATAGTTAGTCTTTTATTAATATCTAGAGTAGATTAATTCTCTGTGGTCTTTACTGTTAACTTATATAACTTGTACACTGTTTTTTTCTAAAACATATAAATAATTTGAAATAATTTACTTGTGTCTTTTTAATTCTTTCACTGTCAACCTCTTTTTGAGCTGAAGTATCGATACTTTTGAAGTTAAACTGCTTTCCTTTATTTTTTGTTGTTTTGTTGTTGTTGTTGTTTGTTTGTTTGTTTGTTTTCTTCTCTGTGCTGCTTAACAGCTTGTGTCTGGGTTGGTTACCCACAGCTCAACCCTAGCTGTCCAGTTTTCCGAGGCACTCCCCTTTTCACCTTTTCCACTTCTAGGGAAGGAATGCTGAGAAGTAGATGTTTGACACAATACAGTGTTAATATTTAGATGGTGAACTTCTTTCACAACAAATGCACCTTCCTTCTGTTTGCTGCCTTAGAGAGTACTTTTACCACTGAGATTCTGTCAATTTTAATTTGCTGTTTCTTTACAGATCCAAAGTAAAAATTATTAACAGCCAATATAGTGCTATTTCTTTCTCTCTTCACTCCTATTGTTTTCTTTTTGGACCTCTTACCCTCAGCAGTGTATGTTGTTCTTTTCTTTGAATCTTTTGACCTTCATATTATAATATTGGGCCTCAGTTATTCAAAATCACTTCTTATGTTTGAAATGATAGGCTGGATACTGTTGTACACCTTCTTGGAACTGCTGAAGCTCTCGGTACACAGCTAGGTCTAGTGAGGATACACTGACATTTCTGCTTTAGGGAAAGCATTTATTCTTCTAACACTTTGTCAAACACTCTAGTTATCGTGCTACAGATAGAACAATTTAATTTCTTCCTACAGCTTTTTTGTTTCTTGCTACTCCTTGAAGCTTGTTCCTCCACTGTCAGAACTTCTGCAGCACCTTGCTTCTCGTCCTGTAACTTTCCTTTTTGCCCTTTCTGCTGATGTCAGAAGGTCTTGGCTTTGATCCTTTCCTTACTGAGACTCTAGCAGAAGTCAGTGTACGGGATTTGCAACTAATCCCTCCATATTTTTTTTTGTCTGCTCGGCTTGCGTGGTTTATGTACAGTGATGTTCTCTTCCTATTCCTGCTGTCATCATCTGCCTTAATAGCATGGTTATGACGATGGATGCTATTATTAGTCTCATATGCTTGCATATTGTGGAACCATTATTATCTCTGTGGAAGTAAGGGAACGGAATGAGTCAAACATATGGGTTTTAGAGGAAGAGTTCTATGAGTCACAATACTTTATTCTTCGGTCTTTAGCTTCTTAGCGCCCCCCACACACTGTGAAATATCTTATGAAGTTTCTGTGCTGCTTTTTCTATCGATTTCTGTGATATGAAACTATTCCTTGAATAGCTCAAACAGTTACATCCAATATTCTTTCTGTTAAAAATCAATCTCTATATCTTAATCCATGTTAGTTACTCTTATCTAAAGATAATAGCCCTAAATAATGTATCAATTTTGCTGCAGCTGACTTCTCATGTGGCTTCTCATTTTGACTGCTAAATTCTTTCAGAGTGAATTTCCTCAGCTGGATGACATATTTTAATTCTGAAACTACATCAATACAGTATACATCTTATCTAAATATGTATAATATATACTATATATATATAGGGGTGAAATAGGAATATGGCATTTAATTACTAATAGTATAATTCTTGTCACATAAGTAGTTTTTCTCTTATGCCTGTTTCATTCTGCATTAGTAAGATACTGTATCAAAATAATGTGACAGTGTCCATTAGAGAACATATGAACAGGAGTTTCTTTACCACTTTTGGAGTTTTCTCAGTCTGGTGATAATGAAAATTCGTTTGACGTCAGTGTTAAGCAGATACCTAAAAAGTCAATGAAACAAAAACCAAAAACCCCAAATATTTTGAAAGGCATTTGAAAAAAGACACCATGTCTAGCAGATTTAATAGAGAATCATATATTTGCTTTGAGGCATTTTCAATATTCAGCATATTTAGGTTGTAAAGAACACACAATTATTTTGAGTTAGTTTGAAGGTGCAACTGTTTGGTGCAAGCTCTTTGGAAGACAGTGATAGGTGTGAGACTGGTTCCTAAATGAGGAAACACACCTCATCTGTGAAACACTCCAGCAGAAGTGTGTGGGATGATTGATAGCCAACAAACTGGGATACTGAGGCAGGACAAGCAACCCATAAAAAATGCTTAGGTGTGGGATTGATGAAGACCACACAGTGAGAGCAAACTTAGGGGGAAAAAAAAGTAGAGAATTACTGTCGGAAGAGAATAGTTCTACATCTTTGGGGATTATGAGTTAGAGAAAAGAACAAAGTCCACATTTCTTGTGTTCTAGTAACAAGAGTAGCCATTCTTCCAGTAGATTTGGGGAATTTTTTTTTCTTTTCCATTTTTTTTATCATTCTCTTTATTAGATTGGTTATTTATGTAACACAAAGGAAATTATGATCCCTTCAGTTATAACTGATTTATGGATGGCCTAAAATGACTACTCATAATGCCTCCTATTTTTATTATTAGAAACATTTTTAATAATCAGCAAATTTCTCCAGGCCTTAAGTCCAGCCTCCTCTCTGTTTCTGTGGTTTGTGTAATCTTTTATTCAGTAGCATTGTTAACTTTTGGCACTCCTTTAATCTATTACATACACTTGCTAAATTTTGTCCTAATATTAAATGTAAGCTTTTTGATTCTATATAGCTACACTGTGAAATGGATTTCTAAGGGTAGCATAATATTTAAAACATGAACTTCTACTACAGGGTTTGCCTTATTACAGCACGGACAGGTGTGCTTCAAGTGAGAACCCTGATTTTCTTAGGGGTAGGATTGTAGGATCATAGGGTAATTCATCTTGGAAAGGGCCTCAGGAGGTCTAAAGTACAATCCCCTGCTAAGAAGGCAGTTAGCTACAAGGTCAGACCAGGTTGCCTGGGCCATTATTCAGTCACGACCCAGGCCTTCAAGGATGGAGACCACACAACTTCTCTGGGCAACTTGCTTCACTGCCTGACTGACCTCAGGAGTTAAAAGTTTTTCCTTATATCTGGTCTGAACATCTCTTATTTCAACTTAATCTTGCTGTCTTTTGTGCTTCCACTGTGCACCGTTTAAGGGCCTGGCTCCATCTTCTTGGTAACCACTCCTAGGCACTAGAAGGCTGCTGCTAGGCCAGCCTGAGTCTGTCTCCAAACAAGGTGAGGTACTGAACCAGACCCAGAGTCCATCTAGTAGCAGGAGATGGGACAAGAGACAGGAGTCAGAGTGGGTTATCCATGAGACAAACTATCTACAATATAGAAGTTCATCCAGAAAACAGGACCAAATACAAGGGTGGAGACAAGGATGCGTATTATGAAGCTTGAACAAGGTCTAGACCTGAGCTGAAATACAGCTCCTGGAGCACTGGGCAAAGGAGTGTGGTGGATAGAGACCCCAGGTGAAGCTGGTCAAGGCCATTAAGGTTTACGAGTGCAGTGAAGGCCCACAAATATTCCTGTATTTTCCTTATTCAATATTTTACTATGAATGTAGTAGTAGAAGATCTTGTTGCCCTTAATATCCCTTGGCAACTCTCAACTCTGACTGAGCTTTGGATTTCCTAACACTATCGCTTGTAGTCTGTTCCTGTTTCTGTCTCATACATAGTGCCTTTTTAAAATTTCATTTCTCTGCCTTGAGTTTCCTGCTTAGCTAAGTTGGGTCTTCTGGTATCTCTGCTTATTTTCTCAGGTATTGGTATGGACTATTCTTGTACTTGGAGAATGTTGTCTTTAAAGACCTGCCAGTTTTTATGAGCTCCTCTGCCTTTCAGAACTGTCTTCCATAGGACCCCATCTACTGGTTTTCTGAATAAAGTGGTAGTAGCTACAGTTAACTACGTGGTTTCCTTGTTCTGCACTTTGCTTTGTGTGTGCTTTCTTATTTGTTGTTTATGAGATTTTTTGTGTCTTTTAATTCTGAGTAAAACTTCATTACTTTTTTACCACAAAACAACAAATGACTCTGACTTGCTGGATGGGAATCACCATTAGTTAAGTACTAGTTGTCTAGGGTGCCTACATTTTACTAGCTTATTTTTAAGCCTCCTGAATTTGTTAATTTGAAGTTCCCTGATGTTATGCATTTGTCTTATTTCCCTCTCAGTGCTTTCATTTTGCAGTGGAAGCAAGACACTACTATTCTCAAGGATCAACATACACTCCTCCATTCCACTTGTCTGTGTATACTTTCTGGCATCAGGAATCTGAGGCTTAGAATTTACTTTTACAATAATAAAACAACGTAACAGAATTAGAGAGTAAATATTATTTTCATTCCAACATCATTGCCTTTTCCTGAAATCAACTTTGCCAATGTACCTAACGACTTGGCAAAATAAGGGGTTTCCATGAGGCTGCACTTAATTGTTATGTATTGAACAGATGTAAAAAGTTCATGGTGACTTAGTTTGCTATGGTTTATTTCTAAGTAAGTAGTTTTTTTAAAACTGTGTAGCTGAACCTGAAAAACAACAGATTGTTCCTGGCCCTGATGAATACTCACAGGAATGAAGAAGCCAAAAAGAAATCTCTTGCCACCTGTGTGCATGACACCACTTCAGGCTGTTCTTTATTCTTGTTCCCCTTTGATGTTATGGTTGGTTTGACGTACAGGGAAGAGCTTGCTGAAATACCAGGGTGTGATAGTATAAGCACACCATCTAAAGAGCACTGGCAACTTCTACAGAAATCAGGAAGGCTCAGTGTGTCTTCCCACAAGCAAATATCATTCCACACCCCCTCCAGTGTAGGCCGGTGTCACAGTCTGGCCCTTCTACTTTCGATTCTGAAGAAGTTACTTTCTGTCCCTCCTGAGATTTATGCTTTGCGTACATGTATTCTGTGCACTACTGGACTCAGATTTAGACTCTGTGGGTGATCTTCTGCCACCACAGGCCATTGTACATTTTGTAAAACACAGTGGAACAGATAAAAGGGAAAAAGGGCATCCAGGTGAATTGCCAGAAGCAACCCTCAGGTTTCCTGAGCTTCCTGAAAATAAGACAGGGATAAGAAGATACTTTCACCCCTTGATGTTAGTGTATTGTAATATGACTACCTGAAAGTCCTAGGGTTCTATATTTTCAGCATTGGTATAATTTGTTGAAAGCTAGCTTTTAATTAGCTCTGTAATTAAAGTGGCAAAACAAGCAAACTGCAATTCAAAAACCAGGCATTACAATAAATACACCAGGGAGAAAGTGCTCTGTCATCTGGGGAATGTTCCATGTGATACTTTTAATATTCTGTCAGATATAAAATGTTAAAATTTTGCTTATCTCATTGAAAGATTATTTATCAGTTGTCCATTTACTCTTAATACTTTATTGGGATGACTTCAATTCCATTTTTGCAAGTTGTTAGTAGATGGGAAATACTTGCTCAGTTTGATTTAAATTGAAATAACTTGCTTGGGTAAGTTTTAATTAATTTAATTAATGTAATAATTTAATTAATTAATTGGTTAGACTAATTGTTCCTCCTTTTTCTTAGTCTTTTGTTCTGTCTACAAACAATCAGACATGCACCTGTTCACTCTTAGATGACAATAGAAATAAAAAAGTTTAATTCTTCAAACCTACTGACACAGTTTTTATCTGATAGGCTATTCCCTGGTTCAGTGAGATTTCCAGCTTTATGAAAATTCAGTAACAAGTCAAGTGCTGAGGACTGAGGTCTTTACTGAAAGGACAAGAAAAACTTGTAAGTCCAATAAAGGCTTAATCAGTGTGTGAATGGCTTTCTTCTACTGTACACCTTGAATTTAAAATATTTTCTGGTTTCCCTCCTGTGCCCTTCCTCTATTTTTCTGGAATTTTTCAGGTGACCAGAACTTGCTAGGGTTGCATAAGTGGTGATGACAGCAGAAAATGCTCCAGAGATAACCCTTAAGCCCCTAAGAACATGTTTTTGATGTGAGCAGCAATAAGATGGCCTGCTTAGAAGGGGAAATTTACTGGGAAAGAGAAAATGTCTGCTGAAAAATACTGCCAGAGGAAAGTCTGGCAACCTGGAAGTTGGAGCCTAGGAACTAGTCCTGTGAACCAGAAACATCCTTTAAAAGTGCAGCTGGCATCTTTGAAGTACGACTGAGGGACCTAGAAGCCAGAAACACCCTGAGATACCATAAACAGGTGCAAAGACAGTGAACTGAAACAGCACCTTTTCATCTGAAAAGATGGAAAAAAGTCTGGAAAAATAAAATTGCTCTGAAAGAACAGAAAATATCACCTGTTGGCTGTCACAGGTGAAAGATCAAAATTAACAGCATCTGTTGGCTGCTCAAAGTAATGTGTCCTATGCCTTCTTATGTTATAAAAAGGACTCAATTTTTATTGCAAATGGAGCCTCTCTCTCTGAGAACATCCCGTGCCACACGCACTTTTTCTAAATGAGCTGGGGCTTTCTGCGAGAGTTTGACCTCTTCCCAAGGATGCCCAGCTGACTCCAGACTCTGATGCGGGTCAACTCTGAAGGGAGGCTCTGTTTTCTTGTTGGTTCTCCTCTGGGCCCCCTTGTGATGTCAGTTTGGTTTATTGTCCTACCCCTGGGACATTTGTGTTCCACTCTGGGATCAGTGTGTCCTCCCCCTTGGGATGGTTTGGTCGCTTCTCAAATCTAATTCACTTTATATTGATTCATCTTATATAGGTAATATTTATTTTGTATCTTTTATACTTATTTCTATATATCTATCTCCATATAAGTAATGTATTTTATCTGCTGATAGGTTGTTGATAAGCTGCTTCCCTAATGATAAGTTTATGGCAAACTGTAATGGTATATTTTTACTTGGCTGTTGCTACTACTGATTGTTGCTATACAATTATTACTCTTATTATTAATTGTTCCTATACATTTGTTTGATATTACTGCTGATAGTAATTTGTAATAGCTTGAGAGAGAGGGATATACAACATATTTGCTTTGATAGTGGTGATTTTGTGGTATATTTGCTACTGTTTATTAGTGTGGTGTCTGTGTTAATCTGTAACAAAGTAGAGAAATTTAGGGGATAAATCTTCTGCATCCTTGTGTATTGTGGAGTCTCAGAAACTCACAGTAGTACTGTCCATACACCTGTAGACTGAGTAACCTTTTGGTTGTGACAGTTGTGCATGATTGCTTGCTTGTTTGTATGAATTTTGTATTCAGATTCAAACTCATGGTTTTTAAAAAACAGACATATTGATCTATTTTAATGAATAACTATTGTGAAAAATTCATAAAAATCTAACGACTTAACTGTCTCCATTAACAAGATATTTCCTTTTGGTGTTTTTTTAAGTATCCAAAAGAAAGTACAGTGAGATTATTAATAGTATTATGTACCTCAAAGATATGAAGGGCATTTCTAGATATAATTTTTAGTTCTGGAATGAAAGTCGGCAGCGAAGCACCTAAACAGTATTAAGAATTTTCAGAACTTGTGTTGCAAGGCTCTTGGGAGATTACATTTGCTTTTCAGTTCTACTTGAATACTGTCACTTTTCACCATAATATTTTCAGATCTAATGGTTTCTTTGACCTATGAGAGGAAACCAGCAGTACCTGTAAACCTTATTTTGTGACTATGTCTTTCCTTTCTTTGAATTGTTCTAATCTTTACTTTGCTGTGAAGAACGATTAAACTGCCAGTAAGTCTCCATCAATATCCATGTTAATATTAATACTTATTTTTCAGCCTGGAACTATAAGACTCATTGTGACTGTGTCTCCCTTATTCCACTTAACGTTGATCTGCTTCATTTTCTGTGTTTTTTTGTTTGGTTGGTTGGTTTTTTGTTTGTTTTTTTCCTGACTGTTGTAGACACACCTTCAGCTATGACCTTTCTGTAATCATTTTCAAATTTTTATTTTTGACAAATAACTGTGGAGCTACAAGTAATGATATCTATGACTTTTTGGTTTGATGTAGAGAGGGAACATTACTAGAAACCTCTGAACCATGTTTTTAAATAAGAATCAAATTTAGCACAAAGATATGTCTTTCTAGTCTAGATACACTATGTGTCAAGCTGAAATCTCTTAGAAAATAGGTTTTGTGGAAAAGTAATGTAAGACTTCTGCTGGACCAAACAGATAGCTTGGTGCCTAGTCCTCAATTCTCTTATATGTGTTAGAAAATGCTCTTCTTTGTTAGGGCCTTTGTGGGGAAAAAAGACTAGAAATTTGATCAGAAATGTTCTCAAGATATATGCTTTTAGAATCTTCTTTTAAAAAAAATCCTTCTGGATTGGAGAAAAATAGTTAAAGTTCCACAAGCTCTTATCCTGCTGTCACTTAGTGCCTTGAGAGTATTATACTTCCACGTGTTCTTTGTCTCTGTATATTCTCTGATTTGGATTTACAAGGTTGAAATGGAAAGCATTTACAAACATGATCTCACGTCAGCTGAAAAATCTGAAGAGAAGATTTGATCATATCGAGATAGTCTAGCAAATAAAGAGAATAACTAAGCAAAAAGCATTTTCCAGTGACAATCATTCTTTTATTTTGAAAAAGCAAAACATTCAATCCCAGCTCATACCCAAGAGATTGGATTTTAATTTAAAAGATAAAAAACCCCAGAAATTTTATCTGATTCCTGTTAGTTTTTTGAAACATCAGAGCCAAAGTCAAGGTTGTGCAGATAATCTTCATTTATTACCATTGAAGGGCTATGTAATAATAATACAAATGGACAATTACATTTCTCTATGTATTTGAATCACTTTTTTTGAAAGTAGATTCTATGTTTTGTGAAAGTAAGCCTTTTTTTCTGCAAGACCAGAGCTGACTGTTTGGTTGACAGGCACTGGACTAACAGCTGTGGAAAGCATAATTCTGTATTTAATTAGTACACAGAACTCAAGTCATGACTTTTGTTTTTTTGGTGCACAGTTCTGCTACTGAGTCTCAGCTCTGCTCTGGGCTAACCATCTTAATCTGAAGAATTATAGTTTATCTATGTATAACCATCAAGTTTTAATCAGCTTACACTTCAATAGTGAAGCCAAAGTACTGAATGCCTCTAAAGATAAATTGTCCTATACTCTTTGGCTTCATCAATGAAAAGGCAAGTTGGTCACAGGTTTTGCCTTTTATAAATTTATGTAGAGAGACAAAGATTTAACATGGGCCACAAAGTAGGTGTTAGACGACTGTTTTGGATAAAGTTGTTGTAATTTAGAGTTAGTTTATTTGAAATGCCATTATAGCAAGAATCAACAGGATCTCTTATTAAAAAATGTCTTCCCTCAAAGAAAGACGGGTTGACCACCAAAGTGGTTCAGATGGTTTGGATGCATGTGGTATACTGTGTAGTTATTGATGTACATTTATTTCTTACAAGCATAAGCTTTGATGTTTTTTCTCACCATTTCTTTAGCCAAATTCTTTCTCATTTTAAATGTCATATCCATAGTAGTCTTTCCACTTCAATGGATATGGATTCTATCTTTACTTAATCCACTCAGCTTTTACAAATAAATCTTAACTTCTAAACTAAGAAAGGGGCGGTTTAACATTGCTCGTTTATATGCAGACAGAAATACCTTATCTGTGATTTTTTTTTTATAATATTGTTTGTAAGCTCAGGAAATACTAATGCTAATTTCATCTTTGTTATACTCCTGGATAATCTGTTCTGTGGCTTTGTGCATTGCTGACATACAATGTTCAGAGGACTTTTTCCTTAGTGAAGCCTGTTGTTTAGTCTTGCTGTCACTAAAGCTTGTTATCATTTATCCTGCTCATTCAGCTGCAAGGTTCAATCCCTGTCCATCATGTTTCCTTAAAGTCTCATGTCTTTACTTGCCTGAAACTGTTATAATGTAACTTCCTATTTTTATTTAGTAGCATAATCTGTTTTTAGCTTAGAAAGATAATAGGTGATCATGTGTGTATGAACATTTATAGCTTACTTTGTGTAGTGTTGTGTGGTGTAATGTTTATCATTTAGGAGAGTGAAAAACAAAGGAAGTGCAAGGGTAAAGCAAGAAGGGAAAACTGTGGAATAGCATATAACAGAAAAAAATAGATATTTCAAGCCAAAATTTCTAATAAATTTCATTTTCTAGGAAGTGAAATAAAATGGGCTTAGCTCCTGATTTGGCTTGATCATCTGCGTAAAAAGATATGGGAGAATACAAAACTTTACCTGGCTGTGTGTGGACTACCTGAACATTGGGCCCCATCATGGAGGAGTAACTATATGTCATGTAGTCATTCTTTCTCCCATCTATAAGAGGATGTATAAGCCAGCTCTCTTTACCCCCTGAATCATATTGATCAGAACAGCTGAGCTGACAAGGAAGAGAGAGGCCAAGAAACATTGGGATATACAATGGTGCGAATTGGAAGCCACTGGTATAAAAACCATAGCTCATGGGTAGACTTTTCAGAGTTTTTTGAGTCCTCTGGGCTATGCATTGCTGACCACTGATTCCAGAAATAATATTCCATTCCACACGATATTCCATTCCACGCTTTCCCAGAATAAGGGCTTAGTTCATGGTACTAGTTACTCAAGTAGGCAAAATAGACACTGCAACCGTGAAATGATCTCTATTTCTAAGAAAGAAAAGTAACTGAGAAAGCAGGCAGTTCTATCACCACTACTCCTGTTCAATATACAGTGCTCTATGAAAACTATTTCTGGAATTAAGTACTGCATTGCAGAAATAGGAAAGGTTCAATCAGGTGCTCAACTTACAATGCTGATTTTTCAAAAATAGGTGTCTAATCTGGGCTACATGCATGGCTTTTTTTGGGAGACACAAGTTAGTCTCCAGGTTCTTGAATGTAGTCCTTAAAAATATTTCCTAATATACATCTTCTTCAGAAAGAATGACAATTTCTAATATTTTTTTGAGTTAAGCATTTGCTTAACATCCTTTGCTAAAATGGATTTTTAAAAATTATGTGTTGAGATTGTCACCGGGACTAGGTTCTAACTTTGAAACAAGACTATAAAGTAGTGAGTTGAGAAAATTAGCTTTGTAAACTGGCAACAGAGAAAACAATAATTTATACTGGCATTTCTAAAATTGAAATTATTTTTTTCACTGTGTTTACCACAAATATATATTTAATCATGTGCCTTGATTCATAACAGTCTTTCAGATATCTTTGCTGTCAGGATGTTTCATAACGGCCAGATTATTTTGTGCCATATTTCACCCTTAATTTCAATGGCATTCACTGCTGGCTCTGCTTCCTTTTCTTTCCAGAAAACTAAGTCTGTAAAGTACTGAGAGTTTTATAATTGATTAAGGAAGCAGGAGCTTTGCTGTGCTATCATCATGATTAGCCAGATGACCAGAAATAGCCGACACCAGGGATTGAAATGTTTTCCCAGTTTAGTCCTTGGATTTCTTAGGTTGAATTTAATGTAAGATCTAAAATAGCTTTTAGGTAGGAACTCTTCAATGTTACCATCTTAACATTTCATTAGTAGATGAAGCTATGGCCTTTGAGCTCACCATTTGCCTATGCAGAAACTTGTGGGCCCCTTTGCCTCTGTCATGCTTCCTATCTGAAAAAATCAGAGAAAGATGGTATTTCTATTTGAATCTCTTACCTTATGGTAAAGCTTTTCTGTCTGTTATCAGCTGATGTTATTTTTATTTAATACTGTATTGGTGAAAATTAAATGATAGGATTTTTGAATGATTTTTGAAAAATAGCTATACAAATGTCAATTACTGTACCTTCTACCTATTCAAATTTTCTGTTCTAGCTATATCCAAGATGATCTAGTTGAATAAAAAAATCAGCAAGGTCTAATACACTGAACTTTTTTCTTGCCCATTATATGCTTACAGCAGAAATGACTTTTTTATAATGGATCTTGTTATTGTTCAGTTGGTTAAACACATGTATGCGAATTGCCATGTAAAGGTGACCTGTCAACTAACTGTTGAACTAAAATGTCATCAACTACTATAGAAGCTGCACCATATAAAAGAGGCAAAACAGAGTACCAGGCAGGACAGGATACATGGGATGTGTCCTTTACATGACAAGAGCAATTTACTTTCAGTAAGCTTTTTAGCTTACACATTGCTGGTAAAACTCACTGCTTTGTCCTACTGACAACTTTCTTCTTTCCCCAAATATAATAAATGTTTGGGATTTTTTCACACAGCACTCTATTGGCTATGCTCCGGTTAATGTACCTTATGGTGTTGTAGACCTTTTTTTGCTGCCAGGGCATGCTGCTCACTCATATTGAACTTGTTGCCTACCAAGCCACTAAAATCCTTTTCTTTTTAGTCCTCTATTATCTTTGTAGGTGCCATGATTTGGAGTAAATTCTGTCTAGAATTGTTGATGGAGCATAAGACTGTACTATGAAAAGGAATTGATAGAAAAGTAACATTGAGCTCATTATTCCTGTACACCCCACGAGCCTTCTTCCTGATGCTGATTTTTCTGGAGTCATTTCATTATCTGACAGGGCAAAAGACAGTTCTTATTATCCTAGAGAATGGTGGTTTTCCTACCTGTTAGACTGAATGAATAGTTGGACCACATTCACATAATTCCAGTGAATTTTGCACTTATTAGGAAATCCTATTCATGCTGTCTCATGGGACAAGATGGGAGGACGTCACTTAAGAGCAAAATTCCTGAAAGAATGTTTATTGGCAGAAAGAAGGGAAGTTATAAGCAGAAGAGAAAGTCTGACCACTCTGTGCTTATGGCTGTTTGTAGCTCCACAGTTTAAAGCATCTAATAAATGCACAGTGCTCTGAGAAAAACTTCTTTAAAAAGCCCAAACCCATAGTCTAGAAATATCTTGAAATATCAACCAAATACCTCCTTCAAATCACAAAGCAGTACCTGCCCCAAATAACTATTAAATAAAACAACTAAAGAATTCTTAGTGCTAACACTGATTAATTTTCTGGAAAACAAGTAGCTCTTCGTGAAGAGAGTGTTGAATTTCCAGCGTTTTTGAAGGACAGTGTTCAAAATACTAGATATCTTGTAATTTCCCATTTTTTTCTGTTTTTCTTGTGACTTTCATGTTAATATGTAATAAATGGCCCAGTCTGTTTTAGAAATTGGTTTCTTCCTTTCCTCAAATCTCTCAGAAACATGACAGCACATATCTATTCCACATCACTGTACTGAAAAAAAAAATTACAATCAACATCCTTCCCAGAAGAGACAAATTGTAAACAGAATTGGAACTACTCTGAAACTGCTTGAAAGAGCAAAACTGGCAGTGAAGTGAGTATGAATTTGTACTATTTTGACCTTGAGGCAGCACTCCTGAGGTGCATAAACAGTGAAATGTAGATGGCCAGAAAAAAAGTGAGTATAAGAGCTGGTGTAGTGTTGAAGGAAGTATGGCATTATATTTTTCTATGAGATGTTTTAAACACTTTATTTAATAACACATGAAGAAACAGTCTACAAATATCATTGTAGACTCTAATTTGAATAATGCCCGTTTTTAAAAATTATGTAATTTTGTATTTAATTTCTAGTTTATTTTGCTGTTTCTCTGTTCTTAGTGTGATGATACACATTATATGTTGCCCTCATTGAGTATTTAATGTTTCTCTTAAAAAATACTTTATGGTTTCCATATAAGTAACAAATATCTGCAATAATTGTCTTGTCACCATCCAGACAGGTAATTCAACATGAAGGCGGCAATGCTACCTATGCCTTCTCGTGTTTCACAGTTTCAGAACATTAAGACTCACAGAGCAACTCAAGATACATGCCCATACAAAATTACTTATGTTAGAATGACTACTACTCTCAGTAAAATACAACTAATAATTCTCCTCTGTGGCTGCTCATTTGTTTACTTTCCTTTAAGGTGAAAGCCAGTTGCTGATGAACTGCACACTAGATAGAAAGACTGAAGACGGAAATACAATTTTTCTGAAAGTAGGTGCTTGACATAAAGAGTATACATGAAGGACCAAAAGGAAAGATGTATATCCATCCATCTCTACGGTACTCCACCTTATACCCTTTTCCTGATAGGCTCAAAGATTTCTCTCTTGGTTTTTAAGTTCAATACTTCTGTCTGAAGAATATAATGAGATTTTTTTAACACATTCTGCAAATGAGATGGCAGTTTCTCAGTTGTATTCCATGAAAACTATTACTGAAGATTGATCGTTAACTTTTTCCTAGGAGACAGTTTTATCTCACAGTAGGATCTTCTCCCCCTTTCACAGACTTGAAGTTAAAAATAAATGGTAGTTTGCACAGTTACTGTATTTTCTCTTAGCATGTGACCAATATTGGGACAAAAAACATATTTCACTCTCCCTTTCATTTTTTTCCAAAATTTCATTTTTGCTACTGAATTTTTCTGAAGAGTATACATTAATAATTTGTTTTCTTCTTCTTATCTTTCAATACATTTGAATCAATCCTTTTGGAGATGTCAAGAAAACTATGTTGAATACCTGCCCACTGATCTTTATTTTGCTATACTCATTTGTTTGAAAAGAAAAGTTAACCTACTTCTGCTGTCAGGTTTTGCTGGTCATTTGTTTAACAGACCCTTGGGCTATTCAAACATTTACTATTCTAGCTGAAGGCAGCTTGTGGCATTTTCGTCTGCCAGGCAATAATCACCATTATCTTATTTTGTGCTACTTGTTATCCAGGCCCAATGTGTTGAATTTATTTGTTAATATGGAAAAACTAAAATGTTATTAGGCCTTTGAGACTATAAGAAAGGTAAATACAACTACAACAATAGTGCAACTGTCACACTCTTTTTTTTTTTTTTAGTATTTTGAAACAGTATCCACATTTCTGTGAAATAAATATGAACTAAAAAAATATTCCTGGAAGGTGTTTCAAGTAAAATCTCCAGATCCATGCTGTCTAGAGAGAATCCTGTCAGCTAGAAGCACAAAAACTACAATGATTAGGCTTTAGTCCCAAACCAATAATTATTAAATACAGATAAGAAGGAAACAAGTATTAAATCTTATGTACCTATAAACAAATTTTTATTCTTTATGTTATATGGATCTTTGTGTACAGAAATTTTTTTTTAAGAAAATGTCTCTGAGACACTTTACTTTGCTACAAGCTTCTAGAGGAAAGGTCTTGTGACAAAAAGGACAGCTCTACTTACAGTGTTCTATTGAATGCTGCAGCTTGGCTGCTTACAGTATTGGAATGGTACATTTGTATCTGTATCTTTGAGTAAATTTTCACTCCACTATAATCTGTTGTGTAGACATATGCCGTTTTCAGATGTTTGGGACCATATCTTCCTTATTTTAGGAGAACGTAGGCAGTCAAATGTGATACAGAAGATGGCAACGCTCACTGTTCAACCACGGCACATCCAATATGTATTATTCTCTTTACGCACATCACGTCTGTGAAGCAGCATAGAAAATACCATGTCTTTAGCCCTTTTGGAAAAAACAGCTCTTTGTTTGGAATAAATGAGCAACCTGGAAATTCCCTTCTGGACAGTTAATATTTATGCCATTAATGGATAAACTGTTTTCTTGGATATTTTATTGTTGTTTTCATAGATCACCCTGTTCACAAATTCAGCACTAAGGAGAGAGACATTCACAGAGGTATCAGTAAAGGCTTGTTATAGCGGTCGCTATATTCAAGCACACACTGTTAAGAAGCAGTGAATTTTGCTGTGAAACATCCTCCTCCTCTTAATATGTTGCTACAATTGTGCCTCCTACTGCAAACATTTCTTTCACTGGTGTTAAGGGCAGTACGTATAATTCAAACTGGACTCAGAAACTTATGAACAAAACAGACAGGAAGACCATCTTGTACTCATGTTGGTATTTAGCTGGGTTTTTAAGATGTATTTACTCAACTGAGTAGACATTACTTTGCAACCCACACTGAGAGCATGAAACTAAAACAATTTTACTGAAGATCCTGCAAGGCCGCATTTGGCTTAAATTCTGTAGATAGATAATATCAGCACAATAACAAACCTTCCAGTAGCCTGAGCCTGAATAACAAAAGCTACTACAATGTTTTTACTCTGTATGCTATTACTAGCAGAGCTATAGCAACACATTTTAGATTTTCTCCACAATCTCTTTTTTTATCCCCCCTTAGACACTGTTTTCATCCCATATTTGGGATGAAATGGCAAAAGTTGTTCAGGCGAGGAGACTGACATATTGCAGATGTACAAAAGGTAGTGAACTGTGAAAACAGCCAAGAGAGCCTAATTACCATTATCAATTATTTACCAACAGCGTTTCTGGTGATATCATGTCCCTAAATTAATCTATCTCAAAGTAGCCTTCCTTGATGCAGCTCTATGAAATTAGTTGGAAGTATTTGCTCATCTCCACAGAAAATCCTGCATTTGAATTATGATGCAATTTAAGACAGGAACTTCATGTGTCCTTATTCCTTCAGAAGGTGTCAGCCCCAAAGCTTCCTAACCCTAACTTCATTTGGAGCTACTTGCATAGCTTCTTTAGATTCCACTGGAAATCTTACTTGATGAATACTTTTCATGTAGCTGCCTTTCATTTGGTCCCTTCAGGATCCAAATTTAATATATCAAAAAGTGATTTTTTCCCCCCAAGAAACAAAATGGTACACTTTAAAAGTCCAATGACATTTTTATTTAATTGTGAAATATCAAGGGGGAAACAATTTTGAATGGTGTCTTTGGAAAAGAGTAAAAAAAAAAAATCTTGTTTTCTTCCGTGGAAAAATTAAGTTTTAACAAAAAGACGTTTTCCTGTGAGAATTTAATTTTGAAAAAATGGCAACAGTTTCCCTAATATCATAACCTTTTACCATGACCCAGCTACTAACAGAAATTAATAAATTCATCGTTGTCTTCTCTTTAAAATTGTTATTTATTTCTCTGAATTCTAAGCAGATGCCATACAGAGAAAAAATACATCTATAAATCATGAAAATGCTCACATTTTTGTAGAGGCAAAACATAAGTTGACCTGGCAAAAAAAGTTGTCTTTTTAAAGCATAGAAACCCTGCTCTTATCTGGTGTCTGAAAACTGCAGTAGTGGTCACGGTTGTTTCAGACAAAACTTGGGTTTGTATAAATAACTTAATAATGCTGCCTGTTCTGCTAGTATAATGTTGAAACTAATTATGGAAGTAGTACTATTTGTACGTAATCTGTTCTTTCATTATCATCAGAGTAAATGTCCAGTTATTGCTAATTCTAAGAGTATCTGTTTAGAGCTTTTTAATTTTTTTTTTCCCAGGAGTCTGTTTTCTGCTACATGGATCCAGATGTTTTAGATGTTCTCAACACAACCAGACTTCCAGGATGACCAGAAATAGTGTAGCAAAACATGGCTCTCATCTGCAAATATTTACTGAGCATCCCTGGCCCTTTTGCCATGAATGGCTAGAGCAACACCCACAGAAAAATATAGTGGCTTGCTGTACCTTCAGGTTTGTTTCTAATCGTGTATACTACCTGCAGATTCTTATCTGTGTCCTTAGGCTCAGTTATGATGACAGAACTTTGATCTTAGATATCCTTTCTGCCAGAAACTTCCACTGTGGAGTTTTCAAAGTGTGTTTCTTCTTGAAGAATTACATTTTGAGATGTAATTGAACAGCTGCAGGAATTATCTTCTTCCTGTTGGGAAGGAGGCACAGTGCTCTTTAATTGTTTCCTACATATCTCTTATATTCTGTTACACCATCTTCTGTTATTTTTATTTTTAGGGGGATTTCTCTTTGTAATCCTCTGTGACTTGTACAGGGGCATAAGATGTCAGTTTTCTTAATTAATGTGGTCAGTTTACTTTATATCAGGAAGCATCTGTCTTTTATTTTCTAACTAGAATTAATATACCAAATTCAGAACTACCGTGAGTCAGTATTTGTCTTGGGTCAGGACCACCACCACGTGGTCGCAACCCCCAACCCCCCTTCCCCTCCCCTCCCAGTAAGATGGGAAAGGGTGGGAGGAAAAAAAAAATGGAACCTCGTGAGTTGAGATAACGACAGATTTTTAATAACACCACACAAGGAAAACAAAAGGAAAGGGAATATAACAATAAGACAAGGTATAGAATACAATGGAAACACTGATACAATGGATATCTCACCACCGGGAGCTTCACAAAACCAACCGGCCCCAGCCCCCAAGACCCGGGCATGACGTCAGCATGGTATCGAATATCCCTTTGGCTATACCCACCTCCCAGCTTCTGTGAGGAATTAACTCTATCCCAGCTGGACCCAGGACATTATCCACCCCTTATTCTATACCATCTGCGTCATGCCCAGATATCATTGCTGTGGCATGCAAAACAGAGTTCTTTAATGATTAGTATTATACAGATTTCTCACCCAAAATCAAATCCCCTTGAGCTACACATCGGGCTTCCCCATCCTCTTGCATCACCCACCAAGTGCACCCAGGTCTTTGAGCAAAAGCAATCCCACGAATGGGTTTACCTTTGCCCGAGGCAGGAATAACCCAGACTGTCTTCCCTAAAATACTCTTCATGTGCACTACAGGAACTTTGTCCCCTTCTACTGTACGTGGAGGATTTGACTGGGCAGCACCAGCTCGATTGGTAGACCCTCTTGTATTAACTAACCAGGTGGATTTTGCTAGATGTGCATCCCAATGTTTGAAGGTCAGCACGTGTCACCTCGTCCTCTGGTGACATTCCAAAATACTTGCCTTCTGGCCAATTTGTGATCACTTCCAAAATCCCTGGACGACTGGGGCTTCCTATCTGAGCCCGCTGTGTGATCAGTGCGACCCATTTACTCCATGTGGCGTCGGTTGCATGATGTGTAGAGGGAACCTTCCCCTTAAACATCCAGCCCAGCACTGGTAGTCGGGGTGCCAGAAGGAGCTGTGATTCAGTGCCAATCACTTCTGAGGCAGCTCAAACCCCTTCATATGCTGCCAATA
>WKFP01014877.1:78261-165028 GCA_011057875.1 Pterocles orientalis | reverse complement strand
CATTTTCAGCATGGAGCAGATTTAGCATAATTTCCTCACTTTTAGCAACGATAATTTGTGGGTGCTGTGCTGTGCCTCAAAAACATCCCTATGTGGAGATTAAATCCTGTCCCATCTATCTGTCATACTGCTCATACTATGGGTGGGAAGAGGAGAGAGGAGAAACATGTCTTTTCTGTGGGAAAATAAATACAGTTGGGAAAAGGTCCCATTGAATTAAAGAAAATGAGGAAAGAAAAGCAGCTGTTCCAACACTCATGAATGTTTACATTCTGAAAAGAAAAGCCTTGACACACAGGGCAAAGTAGGATTTTAGCTACTTGCATTTAAGTATGTATCCTTGATGTGGGCTGTGAGCTGATCACATGATTCTATGATTATCATTATGAAAATGTTCTTTCAATGAAAAACACTAATGCAGGACTTCTTCAAAAACAGATCTGTGCTTGTTTAAACAATATCTCAGCTTCTGCATTGTGCAGAGCACAGCAATTACGTATCACAGGGACATCTATAAGTACCTAAAATTGATAGGGATAACATTCAAGTTGTAACATATATCAAATTATTGAGGAGCTACTTCAATGAAGAATAAGTCTGAGAAAGACAGTGTTAACTATATTCACATATAATGCTGTAAGTTACTTCAAAAATTCTCATCTGCTGTCCCTTAGCTCTATTACAATTCGAGCTGTCGTGCTGCATATTTAACTTCTTAATATGTCTTTTGCTTGTGAGAAAAACATAATTATATGACTCCAAAGCAGGATCTTGTTTGCCATCTCACCCTCCTCTCTGTTCTAATTATGTCCCCTTCCTAGCCCTCAGTGGCAGTTTGTTTGGGTGGGAGCTAGGCTGGCACAAGTGGCAATTTGGTCTTTTCATAGTGTTCATTAAAAAGGGAAGAACCATTGATCTCTCCATATCAGATTCCTTAGATGACTGGTTTCTTAGCAAAGTTGGTAATTTCGTGCCTTCTTGCATGGACCTTTGCCAAGACAGGCTTACACTGTTTTAAAGTTAGCAAATTCCCCCTTCCTTAAACACACTAGACATTCTTCAAACATTATACCACGAACTGGTGGTAAGATAAAATGCAGTTCTGCTGAGAAACCAAATGGGCACATACAAAAACATATAAGGAATTTGAACTTAAACCAGAGAACATGAAAGTAGAATTTATGATACTGGAAGGAAATACAACCTTCTTGTTAATTCATTTAGTATCAATTGTGTCCTGATACTGTTCTAATCATTCTGATCCTCCCTTCTGTCCTATAACTCCATTAACAACTTTTATAGGGACATTATTTGAGCAATTGTTGTCTATAGCTTTATTAAATTATTCTGCCAAACCAAGCATGCTCATAAGTATTTCCTTGATTTCATTCCAAAATATTGGCCCATCCTAAGTTCAGAAGGTAGTGCAGAATGATTTTTGGACAGAAAACATATAGTCAAAATTCAAATTTTCTTTAGAGAATTTTAAATAGAACCTTGGGTTAAAAATCTTTGCTTTGATACAATGTTGATAGGATCTCTTGCATTTGCTTGTCCAAATTTTAGTGCAGAAATCTATGTTAATCAGAAGAGTATATTCCAGAGTATAAAGCAGACTAGATTTCCTTCACACACACTTAAAATAAAGATTAGATTTATCGCAGTGTGGTGCTCAGGTCTTCTGCTCTTGTCAAAAGCAGAGCTATGTCAGACAACCTAGATCTTACTATAGAGTCCTGTCTCATGTTGTGTGTGACAAATCACCTGTTTGTTTCTCAAAAATCAAGATTTTTTGGAACTTGCAGTTCCTGAGTAATCAGTAGAGTCAAAACAAGACTGTCCAGAAGAAGTACATTGTCGTTGACATAGTTGTCCAATGATTGCTTTAGCAAAAATCTGCCCCAAGCTTCCTGGGAGGTAACTTAGGAAAGAATCTAGAAAGCACAGAGTTGAAAACACTAAGAAAACTTAAGGGAAGAGAAGACTGAGAACATGATGATGTGATAAAATAGTGATAGGATCTTTGTGAACCTGGATGAAGGCTATAGAAGTTACCTGAGAAGACAGGCCTATCCTCTGCTGATTAGCATTCCCAGAGGTCCAGATCATAGCTCCACTGCTACGAGAACACAGGATAGAAAAACAAACCATGGTTTAGACATAATGTAGTATGAGGGAAAGCTAGGGAAAATGCCAAAATAATACAGAAGAAAAAGTAAAACGACTGTACTGAAGCAAATTCTGACTTTCTGAGAAGGGAGGGCAAAAAATGTGTGTGTCTAAATGCGTTTCCAGCTCAGCAATGATACCAGGAAAGAAGAGTGAAATATCTATAGAAACAGGGTCAAGGTTTTCCTTTTACCAAAGTGTGAAGATGGAGTTCATAAACAAACAGAAAACAGAAAACATCTCAGAAAGGGATACTTTCTTGTGGGCTAAGCTAAGCAGTAAGAAGAGGGAATTAAAACATATGAGGTACTGACAGCAGAAGGAAAGGTACTAATCATCAAGAAACTAATTTAACAAATTTATTTCATTTTGGATGGCCAAAACTCATCACAATTTCTTAAGGCACCTGATTATGATGATAATGCAAGAGCACGTGCTTATATTTTTAAACTGCATTGCATCTGTTTTTGTTGGACACACAAGAATAAGGCTCCCTTTGAAACCATCTCTGAAGCAGTTCCTTTTATGGTTCAAAACTTATAACGCTATAGCAACATCATCCTAATAATGAAATGGTTTTTTTTTACGTCCTCTCCTCCCTTGTGATGAAGGACCTATATACACACATCTATGTTAAGTTGCTAAAGAATAGTTTTCAATATTTATCATATCCTTAGTTCACTGACTCAGACAAGTGTGTATATTTTTCATCTGTCAATTGATAACATAAGTCAGCGCTATAGTGACAACAAGATGTTAAAAAATCATTTGGCTTTCACATTCTACAATTTAAAGCTGTAGATGAATAGAGTAAATCATGTGTATCTCCTTTAAAATATTAATAGTAATCTGTTCTTAAAATTTAAACCAAATTCTTATTTTACCAGAGAGGTGCATGGACAGATAATATTTTGACTGCATCAACAAATTTAGACATGCATTTTGTAACTTTTATCCTCTGAAAGTGTGCTTTCTCACTTTGTAGTGTGTATTTATCTCTCTGCCTAAAATAGGGAGAAAAAAATACATCACAATTTCAGTTCAGTAATCAGTCGACCTTGCATCCTTAGCTTGTGCTACTGCATCTTTTTCCTCCTTTTTATAACAATGTCAAGACTTTGCAGCAAATTTAATTATTCATTGCACACTTTTGTCCAGTTACGGCAGAACTTTCATTTTCACACTATTTTTCTATTATTATTTTCTTCCTTATAAATGGCTTCTTCTGTTGTTTGGGCATACTGCATTGTTTTTCCATTGTTTTCAGAGGTCTCTGTGGCCTATAAACTTGGAGGAACTTATTCCATGGCTTTGAAAAACCCTTTATGCATAATTTGTTTACTCAATATGCCAGGTGAGGTAGCTACCAGATTCTAAAAGATAATCCAGCAGAGTAGCATTACTGTATCCAGGGATTTTGGTCCATTAGTATTGTTCTTTCCAAGATGTTATAGAAAATTGCCAAAATTTATGTGTACACGGTGTATCAAGTGCATAGTAACCATGATACTGATTTGGTCACAATAGAATCATAAATTATTAAATAAGCTAAGCAGTTACTAAATTAACAATTAAATAGCTAATGCCTGAGTGTAAATGAGTTAGGTATTCAGCCTTTGTTTTTGGGCTCTCTTCCTGTTTCGGTGGTTTGCATTTGCACACTGCATGAATCTGAGGCTTCTGGAAAGAGTGGAGTGGGACTGTAGGAAGGAAGAAGCTCAAAGAGGAGCAAAAGAGGGAGAACTTTGTCTTGTAAGTCATCTTCTCTAACAATCAAAGGCATCTGATTCAAGAACGATACAATACTACAATTTGGTGCTTATGTGAAATCAGTGACAACTTTTGGACAGGGTAATTGATAACCGTTCCATGTGAACTCTGTTAATAATTTAATGGCTAGATTTTCTGCAAAATTTTTGTAATACCTACTCCATTCCACTGGGAGATCATTAAAACAGTCATTTTGCATTGATGAAGGCTAAAATAGAGTTCTAAAGAACTTGTCCTCTGGCAGAGTACAAATGGACAGGATCTAACCCCATCAAATTAACAAGGACTGAAAGTCAAGGCTGTTTATGACCAGGAGGTGTCAGACTAGTAGATAAAAGTCTCCACTTCCTAAGTACTACTACTTAATTATTTCTATTTAGTGTCATAAAGATATCAGATTTTAGCTTGGATCCCAGAGGAAAAAAGGACCCTGAGCTGTTCTTGTGTCCTTTGACAACACATTACAAGGAGCTGAGCTGATGTTCACTGTGCAGTTGCATGTAATATAACTCCTCTGTAGCTTAGAGGGGGGTTTACATTTTAAGTTTGTTGAGCTTCACTAGCGCCAAAGTTCACTTTAAAATATGCTATAACTTGGCAGAAATCCAGTGAGCTGGAATTTAAAAGGGCCTTTAGTAACACATGACAAGGCAGTAATGAAAGATGGGTTGTTAAATCAGAGTCATCAGGGCTCTTAATTTTCTTAGAAGTTTAGCTTCCCCTGCATCCCCCCTCCAGTTTTATGAAGTCTTCTTTTAGTCATCTCCAGTTCCTCAGAGATGTTAGAAGTAGCTGTAGCGTGGTTTTTATGTTATTATATAAAACTGCTCATACCAGAGTCCTTATTCTGTTCATTCTCCAGGACACTGTAATGTAAGCTGTTCCCTTTCTGACAGGCGAGCCAATCTTCTCCATTTCTTGAAACTGTAATCTTTACTTCCTGTCTTCCTTATTTATCCTCACACTCCTTCTGTTCCATAGTGCTTCTGTCTTTGCAATGTTTCATCTTTTTTTTTTTTTTAAGTGCCTTGTTATAAAGCATATGCAGTCAGTGGTTTATGGTCTAATGTGAAGAAATACCTCATTGAACCCTTCCATTCCAGCCTTCAACTCCATGATCTGTCCTCACCCAATCTTCTCTTACTAGTAAGAAATAACAGTTTTGTTGAATCTTTGAGAACAAATAGTTCCTCTTCATGTGGTTGCATTTCAATTAATAAGATCGTTACACAGTTGATTTAGGTAATGACCAATGAATTGCAAACAAAGAACCCCAAATAGTCTGTATAATATAAAATCACAAATCAGCCAGATTTTCTAAGGGAGAAAATGCAGTTCCACAAAATGCTGGTGTTGATAGGTTTGGGAATACAATACACGTAGACAAGCTTCACAAGTTTCATCCTGTTTGTGAAACTACCACTACTGCATATGCAGGAAAATGCACCCTCAAGCAAGGATATTCAGTGCATATTTTGTTTCTATGTTTTGAAGTACTCCTGTTTTATTTTTTTTTTATGTGGGCCTTCATTCTACTGTTCAGTTACAGTATGAATGCTAATGACATGTACTTTTCACTTACAAGACTTAAATGGAAAAAAAGTGTAAATCTTTATGAATATTTTGAGGTACACCATATAGAAAAACTGTTGTATATTATATGGAAAGGTAACCAACGTGAAGGGATAAACATTGATTGCGTTATACTGTCCTACAAATAAACAAAAATTGAAGAGGGCTTTTTTATTTATTTTATTGCCATTGAACTCTTGGAATATGTGACACTTGAAGATAAAATATATCTACTCATCTACTTTCAGATGCAGGATTAATTGAAAAATCTACAAAGCACATTCTGGTCATCATTAAGTATTTCCTCAACTTTTGCACAGTTAAAATGTTAAAGACAAATTAATTCCTGTATTGTAGTCTTCCAAGACACATATTTTCAATAAATACCAATACAACAATCTGTATAGCGTCTGTTAAGTGGGTTTAGATACATTCTTTCCTTTCACTGATTTGTGAAAACCCTAGGCTCTGTGAAAGTAGATAGTGAATTTCTGGAAATAAGTGGCAGGACTTCAGCGACTGTATCAGTCCTTCACCAGGTGGTAGAGCAGTTTGTTGCAGCAGTTAAAAGTCAGACCATATGGCTCTGATCCACTGCAACTGCTACAATGGAATGAAAAGTTTGGAAAACAGAAAAAAAGATGAATGAATGAGTGAAGAAGTAGTCAGTTACTCTGATGAATGTGACAAGGGCTGTTCTGAAAAAAAAAATAGTCTCAATCCATAGAATTTGATAAGCATCTACTCTGAAAAGAATAAACAGTATCTTCCAGCTCCAGTTAGACATTTAGGCAGATGGACCCTTATGCTTCTGTGACTTCTCATCACAATTGATGGATATATAAGCGTAGAAGTTTACATGGCTTGATACTCCCTGGTCTATCACAAGGAATAACCCAGCATGGAATGAGTGGTGGCTATTGCCAGATTCTGTCCTTGGCAGAGGTAATGAGGAATATGAGAACTGAACCAGCTAATTGGTGTGTGTACATGCTGGCTGGACTTGAGGAAAGTAAAAAGAATTATGCTGATTGCATCAAATAAAGGTCTAGCCCAACTTCAGCATTTGTGTTTGAATTTCATAGATGTTTAATATTAGTACTTTCCCTCTTTCCACCCCTCCGAAAGTTTTTACAGTTAATAATTTAACAGAAGAGTATCTCTTGAACCATTATAACACTTTTCTGAAAGTTTTGGCACACAGCTTTGAGTATTTTTCTTCTTGGATTTGTATTATGAAGGATGTAGTCTTCTTGACAGAGATGGAAAGTAAAGGCTAAACTATTATATAAAGTAAGCAAGAAAAATTGTCAAAAATACTGCCTGACAAGAGGGTAAATTTGCCGCTGTTTTGAGATGAACGTAACTAGACCCCCTAGATTCCCAAGGGAGACTGAAAAGCTTTTAGAATCTGTAAGCCAGATGTTAGAATAAAGAAGTAGAACACCTATCCTTTAAATCTTAAACTGGCCAAATCAGAGTAAAATGGGCTCATACATACCTCTCCTCCTATCCACTGTGTCTGCTTAAAACCTGTCCCTTCAGTGCTGCTGCTTTCTGGATTGTAGCAAACTCTACCCAGCCTCCTGAGTCTTCTTGAAGGTCAGTCCTTCCTGGACCCCTGCTGCTGGCATTGGGCTCCTCACTATAGTCTCCACACCAGGTGCCAGATTCTCCTTTGGATCTCTTGAGTCCTGCTCACTGTAACTTCCTAAAATTTCTCTCAGAACAGACTCAATTGCTCACCAAGGACCCTCTAAAGGGTTTCACCCAGTCAGTTACTTCTTCAAAAGATGTTAACAGATAAGAACACACTGAGAAGATGAATATAGTCCATATCCACAGTAGCTACACAGGGTAGAATTTATAACTTTATTCTTTTTCCAGAGTTCAAACCTCCTAAAACTCTGATGTATTTCTTCTCAGAAAAGTTTATTTCTAATTTTATGTAATAATTTCACCCTAGAAAGACCTGTGTCCCTAATTTTAGACTGTGTTATTGACTCTGAACACTAGTTCCAAAAAACCTTAGTCTCACCAAAACTTGCATGCTCAAATAAAGTTGAGTATAGATTTTCAGGTTAAATGCTGGTAAGATTTAAAAAACCCAAACAAACACAGATTACTCCGTTATTTTGTAAATCATGTTGAAGTTTCTATGTTTTTAAAATTATTAATTACTGAACTTAGTATCACACTGTATACATTGGGTAGAAAACAAGAATACAAAGTGTCATATCTGTGCTTTGTGCTGGGGTTACATTTTATGAGATCAGCTTTAAATTGGTACCTTCGTAAGTTCAGAGTTGAGATGCAGTACTTACAAAGAATTTTAGAAAATTTTAGAGAGTGAGTTGTTTTTTTCAGACTGCGTGACTTATGCCCGTCCTCTCCCAACTAGTCATATAATTGCAATGAAGCATGAGTCTCAGAAAGACTTTAAATTTCTTAAAAAAAACCCCCAATGTACAACTATTCTTCTGCTAATTATATTAATTAGATTTTTAAACTACTTAATAAACAATATAAAATTAATTATTTTAAATGTTAGTACTGTCTTTAGAAGAAACAGGCAGTAAGTATTCACATGGTTCTGTTGTACCTGTCTCTTATTCCTGCATTACCAAGCCACAAAGATTAGAGAGAGAGGGAGGAAAAGAAAGTTTGAGAAAACTTACTTTTTAGGACAGTTGAGCACATTTATTAGAAACATTCAATATGATTACATGCAACATTTAGCAATGACAGTACTAGCAATTATCTTAACAGTCCCTTGCAGAAGTGTGGAGAGTGTGCATCTGTGTAGGTCTGATTCAGTTTTGATTAACCCAGACTGTTTTTTTCTGCAATTTTGCTATGAACATCGCTTTCAGATTAGGAAAGTGTTAGCATATGCTTTCCCTGATAGATGATACTTTAAGTCAGTGACTTGGAGGCTGAATCCATCCAAAACTGGGGTTACTTTAACATCACCCTAGAGAACTTTGTGAACCAAAGCTGTATTTTGTTTTTACAGTGTCCACCCTACCCACATTTATTTTCTTAGTTCTTCTTGACAAGAAAATAAAAACATTCATAAACTTTAAAAATCACAAGAAGGTAGCAGGTTTCTTAAGACCTAGGAGTGGGATTTGAGTCATATTTATATTAATTTTTCTTTCAGACACAGAATGTGTAAGTTATTTACACCAAAATAATGTGCCATGAAAGAGCTTAGAGAGGAGTTTTGTGTCCCCCTTGTGTTTCTCCAGTCTATCAGAGAACGACTTGGATATTTGAATACTTAATTAGTGTCTGAAGCCTAGATAATTTTTTTTTGGTCTTTCCTTTTCCCTCCTCTCTTCTCTTCTGTTATGAAGATGATACACCAAAGAAGTGTGGTGGTTTGTGTCTGGCTGATTAATTCTCTTAAATTAGTGCAGAATGTTTTAAAATATTTGTATGAGAGCATTCTGATTGTTTGCCTTTCCACATTAACTTTCACTCATGCAGTGAAATATGCTTATGCAACTTAAAACTAATAAATGAAAAGGCTAGAACATCTCTCAAATAATGAAAAGAAGTAGTATGAGAGAGTATTAAGATATTTAAGATATCAAAAGGATGCTTACTAGTTTGAATCTATAGCTGCAACGAAGGATCTAGATAATTTATGAACTTCATGCTTACAGCTGTTTTTTACCAACAGCAGAGCAGTCATAGGCAACATTGCATGTTTGCTGGTATCCTGACTTCTTTCTCAGGAAATGTTCAGACCTGGGGCTATGGAATATCTCTCTTTCTTTAAATGACTTCCTAACCTTGAAGATAAAAATCATCCTACATGTTCTTTATTTTTATGACTTTGTCCATGGCTCATTTAACCCTACAGTACCCTTTCCAATGCCTTTGAGGAAATCTGGAATAAGCTCGTTCTGGGTGTAAATATGGTTGCCTGGTGAACAGGATTTGGTCATCTTTAGGCTATCATAATTTTTTCTTCTAAACTGACTTACCTTGACATACGTTTGAGGACCACGTAACACTGACTGTGGAAGTTCTTTGTATTGCAAAATTATTAAAACCAAAGAGCCTATAGCTGCTTTTGAAGCAACTGACAAATCTTGTAAGTAAAAATATTCAGCAGCATTGTCTTACAGATTTATAGGAAGAGGGATTTTGTATTTTACAGAAATATATTTGGCAAAGACCTGGAAACATTATCAGACAGTCAAAGTTCCTAGCTAACAAAAATATTGGACCATATTGGATTTTATTATAGTCCCACACTCATACAAAAATGGTAATTTTACATCTAAGAAGTGCAGCAACTCTCGAAGAATTCTCCTTGTTCACAGGAAAAAAAAACAAAACAAAACAAAACAAAACAAACAAGATGAAGTAGCGTATAAAATTAAATTGTTAACACATAGAAATTATTACTATTCCTATACGTGCAATTTCTCCTCTGCTGTGATCAACAAGTGGCAAATTTTTAAAGTTTTAATCCAGGATTTAGATCCAGAGTTACAGAAATTTATATTTTTACAAGGTCATAATCTTGCTAATATTACCTCGTTAACGCTGTGTTCATTTGACAATTGTAGCTCTTAATTTGTGTTTTATGCTTTGGTTCAAAGCTTCTACTGCACTAAGTAGGCTAAGACCCCAATAATTTTAATTAGAGAAAAGTTTAATTGAATCTCTTCTAAACAAGAGTAAAAACGCTGATTTAACAGGTTCCTAACTGTTTTATTTTTTTATTTGCATAATGTGATTGCAAGAAGTGTTTTCTTCTCTATCATGAAGACACCTCAGTCAAATTTTTCAACAATGCATCATGTAGCTATTGGGCCAACATGAGAAAATTTTGATTTTTAGGTACAAAGGTGTTGGTAAGAAAATGTGATCATATGCTGATGATATAATCACTATATTGACCCTGTTGAAAATTACAGACGCAGGAGTAGTTTTGTTCGAATAAGAACTTAATTAAAATACAAAACCTGTTCTTTAGAGAAAGGATAGCTGTTGGAAAGTGTTTGGTGAGACAGGTTCTTTAGAGTCCAAAACTTGGGGAATGTCTAAGCCTCTGATCTTGCTAATGCTTATCTAGGGACTGACCATGTATTAAAAAATTAGTGCTGAATACTCCAGGTACTATCAGATGTTCAAATTAAACAATGTGTTCAAATGGATAAAATAATTTATTTTATTAATATCCCTCTTTTCAAAGGTCACTTGCTATCAATTTTAGGCTGCTTGCATGTCCAGCATTAATATATAATAATGCTGATCGTACAATTGTATTAAGCGTACCACAACTTTCCTAGTCTCATCTGTGTTCTCATAGGAGCTGAGCATCTGATTCTCCAGACAAAGATTAAATGAGGAAGCATGCCCTTAAACGGCTTTAATGTATTTTACCTTAGTAATATGTATCTTGATATTACAATTATTATGCAATACTTAATCCTTTCACTGCAGTGCAACCATTCAATAGCCAAAAGAAAGGGAAGTGGGATGTATTATCCTGTTGCTATTGTTAGAGGAATAACATTCTCTTAACTGATATACAGATTAGGATTATTGGGATAAATTACCTATGCCTAATGTTTTAATATTCAACACATGATAAGTAATGGGAAGGGCACCACAATGACATTAGTGTGTTATCCAAAATATAATTTGAGAGTGAGTTCGTCGACTTAACATTTTGTTAAAAAATTTTTATGGAATACAAGGGAAGGAATATTTGCTTCTTTCTAAGATTTATGCAAGCTTTTTCTCTTTTTCCTGAGGTCAGCTGCCTGACTAAATAAATGTACTTTTATAAAGCAAGGTGGCAGCAAGAATCTTCTGACAGAAAAGAATGGTCTACTATGCTCATTTTTCATGAGTGCAGCAAAAAAAAATGAGATGCTAGCCATGACCACATTCTACTTCAGTTCCTTCTTTCTACATATTGTACCCATGTTCACCCAGTAGTACTTATTGTCTAGGTTTTATTAAAATTAACAAATTTTGTGAAACTCATCAGTGTTTTGTACTGAAGCATTTTAGCTTGGGTGTTGAAGAAAACCTCATGGTTAATATAGCTTTCAGGAACTCCTTCATCAGGTGTAAGATTTTAATCATATGTGCCTGGAGATGTATTTGCAGAGGGTAGATTGGATCATCTTTTACATCCATCTAATGTTGTTCAGTACATACTCTCTTTTTAAATAATTTTTTTCTCTGCTGGTCTTGCCGGAAACAAAGGTCTCTGATGGAGTAATTTACTGTAGCAAGTATGTAGATTTTCTATTAACCGTGGATACCAGCCAATAGGAGTTACTTTCCTTGTTATATTTGCCTTTTAAAAAAAAATAATCTAGAATCGTAACTTGCTTTGGATGAGAGACTTGTTGCTTTAATCTAATTTAGGAAGCTAAATCTTCTTTCAGAATTTTTGGTTCTTGTTAATAAATGTCTTCAATGAAGATACAAGTTTTTACACACATCAAGAATTTTCTGAAAATCAAATTATTAGAATCCAGTGATATTCTAATGATATTTTAAATTCTTAATTTTTTTCTTCATTTTTAAATTTTTCACATGAACCTATAGTGCACTAACCACTTTATCTTTTCTGTAAATGACCTCTTTAAACTGTTTCACTGTGCTACACTCTTGCCTAAAAATAATGGATCTGGGATCCCATCTTGAGTCCTAGAGGACTAAGAGCTCTCAGATGATTCTGAAAATCTCCCCTTAAATTATAAGACATTGCCTAGACTAGGATTACTGTTATAAATGTTGGCTAATTCTGATGAGTCCTTTCATATCAGTTTAGATGAGGCTTGTGTGTGTTTGGTAATATCTTCCTCCAGTTTTCATAAGAGTTGTGGGTTTGATCCTCCTTTTATTTGCATGCAGTTATTTGTAGGAAAAACAATATATGCCATTTCTGTTTATTCATTTGTATCACTTATTTTGCACAAATAAGTAAGCTAGCTGCAAGGAAATGGGTAGTTAAATCCCTTGTGTATGTGTGATTGTGCATGTGTGTAGAATACAACCAATCTCTGAAAACAAGAGCAATAGAATTGATATTTTGAGGCAAATTTGGCACCTCAGTACTGGTTTAGCAGAAAAGAAACCATGATCAGAAGAGGATAAGTTTTGAGAATGCCTGGAAATAGTATAGAAGTAGGAATTATAACATTATGTAAGTAGAAATGGTAATTTTACCAGAATACTTTTGATGTGGCACAATATGGAATTAACTAAGAATCATATTATTAGTAATACTGAAAATTAGTATTTCAAGGATAAAAAAAAAATTATGTCATGATAAAAATATGCCATATGTCCAAAATTCTCACTGAGATCTTGGATTCCTTAAGGATTATCCAACTCCAGTTCAACTTGAGAAAGGAAGAAAGAAAGACAGAAAGAAAAGAAGACAGAAAGAATAGAGAATTGATGAATTTCTAGATAGAAGTCTGTGTGCTTTAACATATACACAGAAATTAGATACCATTCTAAAGCGTTTTATGATACACTGTTAAACCTAAAAATATTTGAACTGTATTTTTGTTTGGAATACCTATATTTACCTTTACACTAGAAAATATGAATGCTGAAATATGTGACACTAACAATCAAGACATGCTGGTGAAGAGGGAAGCTGGATGGGAGGGGTAGAAGCAAAGGCAAGCCTTAGGGCTTACTGAAAAGTAAAACGACTCCTCTTTGTATCTTTTGTACACAGAAGAGAAGTTTGGGAACTGTGTTACAAGACAATGCAAAAAGGAAGCCTACAGAGGGTGGAAGAAAGGACAGGTAGCTTGGGGGGAATACAGAGAAATTGTTCAAGCAGCCAGGGATCAGGTTAGGAAAGCTAAAGCTCTGAGAAATTCAATCTGGCCAGGGACATCAAGGGCAACAAGAAGAGCTTCTGTAGCTACATCAGTGATAAAAGGAAGACTAGGGATTATGTGGGACCTCTCCAGAAGGAAACAAGAGACCTGGTTACCTGGGACATGGAGAAGATGGAGGTAGTCAATGACTTTTTTACCTCAGTCTTCACCAACAAGTGCTCAAGTCAGGCCACCCATGTTGCAGAAAGCAAAGGCAGGGACTGCGAGAATGAAGAACTTCCCACTGTAGAGGAAGATCAGGTTTGAGACCAACTAAGGAACCTGAAGGTGCACAAGTCCGTGGACCAGATGAGATGCATCCGCAGGTCTTGAGGGAACTGGCAGATGAAGTTGCCAAGCCACTATCCATCATATTTGAGAAATCGTGGCAATCCCATGAAGTTCCCACTGACAGGAGAAGAGGAAACATAACCCCCATTTTTAAAAAGGGGAAAAAGGAAGACCTGGGGAACAACAGGCCGAACAGTCTCACCTCTGTGCTTGGCAAGATCATGGAGCAAATCCTCCTGGAATCTATGCTGAGGCACACGGAAAATAAGGAGTTGATTGGTAGCAGCCAACATGGCTTCACTAAAGGCAAATTGTGCCTAGCAAATTTGCTGGCTTTCTACAATGGATTTGCAGCGTTGGTGTATAGGGGAAGAGTAAATGACATCATTTACCTGGACTTGTGCAAAGACATGGATTTGACAAAACACCACTCAGTGGATAGGGAATTGGCTGGATGGTTGCACCCAAAGAGTTGTGGACAACAGCTCAATGTTCAAGTGGAGACCGGTGACTAGTGGTGTTCTGCAGGGGTCGGTAGTGGGACTGGTATTGTTTAACATATGTGTTAGTGACATGGACAGTGGGATTGAGTGCACCCTCAGCAAGTTTGATGATGACACCAAGCTGTGTGGTGTGGTGGACACGCTGGAGGGAAGGGATGCCACCCAGAGGGACCTTGACAGACTTGAGAGGTGGGCCTGCCTCATGAAGTTCAACAAAACCAAGTGTTAGGTCCTGCACATGGGTTGAGGCAATCCCAAGCACAAATACAGTCTGAGAGGAGAATGGCTTGAGAGCAGCCCTGAGGAGAAAGACTTGGAGGTGTTTGTTGATGAAATGATCAACATGAGCCGGCAATGTGCTCAAACCAACCGTATCCTGGGCTGCATCAAAACAAGCAATAGCAGCAGGTAGAGGGAGGTGATTCTGCCCCCTGTTCTGCTCTCATGAGACCCCACCTGGAGTCCTGCATCCATCTCTGGAGTCCTCAGCACAGGAAGGACATGGACATTTTGGAGCTAGACCAGAGGAGGGCCACGAAGATAGTCACAGGGCTGGAGCACCTCCCTTACTGAGGCTGAGAGAGTTAGGGTTGTTCAGCCTGGAGAAGAGAAGGTTCCGGGGAGACCTTCTAACAGCTTTCCAGTACTTCAAGGGGGCCTGCAGGAGAGATGGGGAGGCACTCTTTATTGGGGGTGTAGTCACAGGAAAATGGGAAATGGTTTTAAGCTGAAAGAGGGTAGATTTACATCAGATATTAGGAAGAAATGTTTTATTGAGGGGTTGGTGATGCACTGGAAGACGTTGCCCAGAGAAGTTGTGGATGCTCCCTTCCTGGGCGTGTTCAAGGCCAGGCTGGATGAGGCTTTGAGCAACCTGGTCTAGTAGAAGATGTTCATGCCCATGGCAGACGGGTTGGAAGGATCTTTAAGGTCCCTTCCAACCTAAACCATTCCATGATTCTTGCCAGGGAGCTGTCTGCAACACTTTCATATCTATTGCATTTTCATACAGGTTATAGCTGCTATTATCGAGGCTCCTAGGCCACTCTTATCCTTAGCGGGTAGTGTTAGTAATCTAACAGTGCTGACTTGACAGAACAGAGCTACATGCTGTCCTGTTTATACTGCCCCAAAATGCACAATCCGAGGCAGTGAGCCATGCAGTGCATGCCAGTCCTACCAGTTTTGTGCCACTAGAGGAAATATCAAACTGGTAGTACAAAAGGTCTGGCATGAGGCAGGGAATTTCTCTCTAGGGGACTTCAGAGTCCATTCATTGTTACCTGTAACTTTAACAAAACAAGTTTTCTATGGATCTTGTAAAAATGACTGAATACACTTTGTTTATCCTACCTAAGGAATGCATCTACTGATGATGTGCAAAGGTGAAAACCAAACTAGTACCACAACAAAATTTAATTTGAAAGTGAATTTGAAATTTGAAAGTAGGAAGGCTTTCACTGCACTTTCTTTTCTTTATTTATTATGCAGTCAAAGAGAAGTTGCCAGGGAACACACTCTGCCGGGACGCTACATGAATCCAATCTGACTCCTTTTGGGAGCAAACACAAAACCTTCTAAAAGGCCTTGCTACTGCAAGCACTGTCACTCACTTCAACCTGCAAATTTCAAGCCATATTCTCCCCTTTTCTCCAACAAATAAATTAGCTAAATTTTAAAAAATCTCAAGTAAAAGCTTACTTGAAGTAGAGCTCTTATGTTCAAATTGGGAAAAGCCAGACTGTGAAATCCAGTATGTGTTTCAGTTGTTCGTTTTACATGAAAGACGGTTGGCTACTGCTCGGATAGTAGTACTGAGAATTTTTGATTGTCATTTGTGTTCTTTTTGTGCCATTCTTTTCTACTGACTAAATATGTATATGCAGAAACTATTAGAATACGAATTCTGAAATTACCCAATGCAGTTAACGTGCAAAAAGCAAATTTTCAAAGTCTGATATAGGAGTCAGGTATCTGTGGTTTCTTCTGATATAATAATAATTTTTGTAAGTACTGGATGATAACATAATGAAGACATTAACACTGGAGATAATACTCCAGTGGCCAAATTACTTCCAGATTTTTTTCTTGTATGAACTGCTTTAATTCTGGTCCTTGGAGGTAGGTTGTTCTTACAAAGAAAAAGCACATATTTTGCATCTGTCTAAGAATACTAACTCCACCACAGTGTCAGAACTTCTTTTTAGTGCCCTATAAACAGGCAGAGTCGACAAAGGAAAAAGTAACATCAGGTCATCCAGGATATGAAAAAATTTTGTATTGCTTTTTATCAGTTTATTTTGACAGAGACTCTTTAAAAAGTATTTGAACTCCTCTCTATCGAGTATCTGCCAGAAAAGACAGGAAGTTATGGTAAAACAAATACCTCAATATGAGATGAATCCTTCTTGCTTTTTGATATAGCTGTAATTATATAATTCTGCACAACCTGGTATTATGATTGTAATAATGCAAAATGCTTAAAATATATCACATTTGATTTATTGGAATGTGATAAAGAAGGATGGTTTCAGATGAATGATTCTATCATAAGGAACATCTAGATGACAAGTACTACCTTACCGACATTGTCTTCCACATCACAGGATGCACTCATCATATTTTGCATGTACCCAAGGCCAAAGACAATGAGTAGAGCTCCATGAAGTGGACAGTGGTGGTCATCAGTGAGTATTGAGTCAAATGAATTAAGCAGATATAGAGTTATTCCTGTTGTGCACATTGTAGTACATGAGACTTGTGTGTTCCAAGAGTCAATTTGAGAATGGCTTCACTGAGATTTATTTAGTAATTTTGTTCTCTTCTTTGAATGAGTATACTGTCTCTCCTAGAAGAGCTTGGAGCTGCAACCTAAGCCAAATTATTTTAATCAAGATTATTTTAATTTTACCTATGGCTGAACTCTTTAATAAGGAAGAGAAAGCTGAGAATTAGAGATAAGACTGCATCCTGGATGAGATTAATCTGATGGGACCCAGAAGGATTTCATTAGCAAACTCTCAAAGCTTGTCTTTGCTGCAGTGATAGCCCACATCTCACCAAATCTGCAGTTTAGGAGCAGCTTATAGACTGTATGGAACATTCTGTGATTTTAATTGAGCCTATGTTTTGATGGAACACTAATAAAGGGTATCTCTTGTCATGTTTGACTTCTCCTGCTTGAATATTTTGTGTACTTTAAAATGGTATGAAGAAGCAAAAATCTTGATGAAAAGAGGCAAGTGTTGTAGTAATAACGATAAACAGATATTTGCTTTCTTTCTTTCTTTGTTTAAATAAGCTGTTTTTTCTCACTGGTGCCACAATCAGAATTCATTTGCTTCTTTACATACTCATTACTTTTTCATATAGATTTATTTTTCATTTAATATTCACACTTTCTTATTATCAGCATAATCTGAAATGCCTGTCTTTGTGCAAGTATGTAGCTGAAAATTGGAGTGTTGCTGCACTTTTATGTCTAATTGAAAATAAATATATAAAGCCGCCAGTTGTGCTATATCTTTTGGTTGATGAAAGGTCATTCGTAATCTTTTTTTATAGTTAATGGAATGCACCATTGTGATTACACTGAAATCTGAATGTCTGCAGAAAGTTTGAAAACTAAACAATTGTATGCTAGATAACGGAGAAAAATAATCTCCTTGGGAGAATGACCTTTCAAAAGTGACTAGTCCACATCTTTTTAGTGATGCAAACATGTCAGCTACACATTGTGTACAAACCTCCCTGTCTTTGCCATATGCAAATATCCTCACTAAAATGGTAAAATAATGCTACACATTGTAATATTCGTTTTTTCACAAATGTTCATCAGATAATAGCTTTTAAGGGTCTTTGAATACAGAACACTCTGTGTGCTGTCAGCTTAGACAGTTGATTTTGTTTACAAAATGTCAGCATTTCTTTTTCTATGAAAAGGACAGATGATAGTGTCTTCTGAAGAAAGGAACCTCAGGCCAACTCTCAATTTACACTGTCTGCAGTGACCTCTATTGTCTTATTCACAATAGTGTCAATAGTAAAAGGTAATTATTACATACATGGCAAAAGAAAAAAGGTAAAAGAATGTCGAGATAAATAAGATAATCTTATACTAGATCTATAATAATTTTCTAATAAAACATTGTACTATATTTATCAGTGCAACTTCTTCAGAAATCCTCAAATTCAATTAAGATCGAAGTATAAGTCAGAATAAAACTAGGGATATGCAACCTTAAGGCCTTTCCTTCAGATTAATGATTTATGGTCAGTAAAGCTTACAGTTAACAAGCATGAAGTACGAAAGAAAAATACTTAAAAAAGTACCTCTTAAAAACTAATCAGGGCAGACTCTTCCTTCCCATCTTATAAATAATTTTTACAATATCCAAAATAATGTTATTTTCAGAACACAGATTGCTTCTCAGAAGTCTTCACATATGACAAAAAGATAATAAGAAAAAGTTGCATAGATTTCTATTCAGAGAAGCACTTACACACCTATTGAGAAAAACAGTTAAAAACACATGCTGATACTGGACCTTTTACATAGGATTTATGTCATTGGAATGTATGATCAGATAAATGATAATAGAATTACATGGCTAGGTCCAGTGAACTTATGTCGTATTTTGTCTACTTTGTATCTTTCTAGCTTGCATTTTCTATTTCACTCTAAAGAGACTATCTTTTGTTCATCATAGACTGGTGGATAGAAATCTCTGCTTTTTGGACTTGTGTGCCTGTAAAATGTCTTCTAGCTAAAGGTAATGTAGCCACAAAGGAAGAAAAATGCATATTGAGCCATACACAGGCATTGACAGGCTCTATGTACTTCCTTAATGAATTTAAAACCACATAAATGCACATGTGTAAAAATAACACTGTCTTGTAAATAATGCGTTGTATATTGTTGTTCCAATATATCAGGCATTAGGTGATCACGGTATTGCATAACATTGACCTGGACTGAACGTGCCCTATGTAACCATATTGTTTTGTGGTTCCACCCACTTAAGATTTTTGTGCAGAGAAAACAGTTTATATTAGCCAAATTTGAGTTAATTGCTAGGACTGTTTTTGGTTTTAATTATGACATTTAATAATCTAGAACTTTTTAAACTGTTACATTATGATAACCTAGAACACAGTCTTCTTTCATCTCAACAACACCTCTTCAGTATCTGAAATCCTTTGTAAGATTTTGAAATAGAAGCCAAAGTAGTCTATATCACACTCCATATCCCTATTATGTTACTTTATAGCTATATTCTGATACAAGAATCCAGCTGCATGCTTTCTTGTTTGAGAAGATTATCTATTTATTTGAGTTCCTTTTGTATATCAACTCTTTTTGTTAACTGTTCTTTCTAGCAGCAGTAGTTCTTTTTCCCTTGTTAGTAACACGGAAGTCTGAGTCACATTTTAAGAACTCCTACAATATTTTAATGTATTTAATTATGTTATATTATATGTATGTGTACACATTCATATTATATTTCAATAACTTTCAAGCTCTTTATCCAAGTTGCCATAATATTTGACTTCCCGTGATTCTAGTCTCAACATCTACAGGGACAAAGGTACATCCTAATAATATGTTATAATTGGTCCCTTTGCACAATTAATAAGTCAAGTCTTATCAGTCAGTGACTTTCTGTTTGTGAAACAAGTGCTGCAGACACTATGCTGAGAAAAACCTTCACTGTGAGAGAAACTCTAAAGCTAAGTAAGAAAAATGGCTGATGGTTTGAGATTTTTCCTCGTCGAGGGAAGATCCCATTCACAGAACTGTAATTGATCAGGTGAGCCATTAGCTACTGTACAAAAACCAAACAACTAGTAGGGCTCATCAGAAGCAAAAGACTAGTTTTGGAAGCCTATGGTACCCAGATGCTTTGTGTGGTAATTAGTCAGTGAAAGTAACAGTCATGAATATCTTGGAAAACCTCTCACTACTGCAGGTCGAATGTGACTGCTTCCAAACTAGTGCAGTAGTGGCTCCAGAGTTGCTTGACAAAATGTATTCTGAGGAAGGCCACTGCAATGGCATGCAAAATACAGCCATCTTGAGATGGTCCCGCTTTTTAAATTAAACAGGTGTGTGAAGGGGAGATAGGCAGTTTTGTCATTCCCCATACCACCTGCAGTGCAGCACTAGAAGACCTGAAGTACTCTTCAGCTGGTCAGTGAGAGTGGGGGGACCGCTGGAGCTGCCCTGCAGTGAGGGTAGCAGGGGCTCTTTCAAAGGAAGTTTCCCTCCCTCCTTTTCCACCACTCAGGATGGACGGGGAGAAGTGGTTTATCCACACCAAATACATACATGATTCTTCCCTTCTTGGACACTTACAGGATAACACACTAAAGAGCCAGCTAAAACCATCTCATTTGTTCTCTGTTACTGAACAGATGGTTGTCAGGTGCAGAAATTGACCCTTCTTAGGCACCCCCTGAGAAAAACTCCATGAAGGTAATAACTAAATAAGTCAAATGAGGTCTTGAATGACTGTATAAATTAGGTGAGCAGAATCTTCCACGATGATTGAAGAAATGGTAGCAATGCAACTGCTTCTTTTACTTTTGCCCTTGAGGTTTTATCTGAAGATGATGTATTTCTGAAAGTTGTCACTGCAGAAGGTTTTCCAGTTCTGAACAGATTTTGTGCTGTGGCATTCAGCAGGCAGGCCGGAACTGGATTATAGCATTTCTAAGGGTTAGATAGTTGAGGATAGCTTTTGGGGAGAAGGAGATGGAACACAAGCAAAAGCAAAATCATTATGCCAAAGCCAACAAATCACATATCCAAATTTTCTGTTTTGCTTTCTGTCCTTTGCATTGCCAAGGACATTAAGCAGGACAGACACTTAAGAGTTCTTATCCTGCTTTTTTTTTTCTTCTGGAGTTCATGATCTTTTTTTTAGAGCATTCAAGTAATTATCACAGCAGCTATTTGTTCATATGTCAGATCAGTAATTGAATGAAAGATCACTTTCAGTAGATTGAACTTAGTGAAAGGAAGAAACAGGTCTTCCAAATGGTAGCACATAAAATTAAGTTAAAAAAAAGGATAATGAATGCTTCACTTAGAAGAACATACTGATTCATATATCTTTTAAATCACTACTTTCCTGTTGTGTCATGGAAGAAAGATGACAGCATGACAGTATCATATAAAATGTGATTTCTGAATGGAACTCTTTGATTTGGATTTGCAATATCTTTTTTTTTTTCTTTTTATATCTGAGATGCTTATGTAACACCCGAACATGGAATCCATATTGGAATCAACAATAATAAATGACATAATGCTTCCTTCCTGATGGGATAGCATGAACCTTATCACATATGCATAGGGGAGAGAACAAGTTAGACAACAACATACAAACATATGAATGTGTCTTAAATAGCATAGAAAGAGGCAGAACATGAATCTCTCAGCTCCCAGCCTAATACATTAGAAATTTACCATCTGAATATTTAATACTCCGTTCTCAGGATTTAAAGCAACTTGTGAGATAAACATCTGGAACAAGTCATGTTTCAAACTTAGATTACTGACATAGCAAAGCAACTGCATATCAGCAATGAATTCTTACCTTATTTTTAAGGGACAAACAAAGCAAGGTGATTTTAATTCCGTAATATACACTATGTCATGAAGTAGGACTGACCATCCAGTTAAGAAAGATACAGATTCTTCCAGTGCATTAGAGAGTTAATTTGATCACACAAATAGATAAGCTACATACTTGCACAAGCTTATAAAACATTTGTTAAAATACTTACTAAGTTAAATTATTTCATAAATTGTACTGTAGTTCACTGGGATGGTTTCATTTTAATATTAATATGGACAAACTATGCCAGAGATGCTAAAAATGTTGAACTTCAAACATATCTCTTGATCATTCTTATTTATATAAGTGCTTTTTAGTTTAGGGCATGTTAACTGAAAGATAAAAGGAAAAACTTCTTGAGATATCTTAAGGTGATAGGTGATGAGTGAAGACCTATGTAGAAATAGGTCACAAACTATCACTTGCATATAATAAATATTTTAATTTAGATTGCTGCAAAATGCTGTTTGCAGTAACTTTGCAGAGAAGTAGTTCAGTGTAAAATAGCTTTAAAACAGGAAAGCTAAAATGATATATTTTCTGGCACAGTTTTGAAAGAAGTGTTTATCATTTTAAATAAAAATGAATTCATTTTGTACAAATCATACAGTGGATATAAAACCATTCCTCCAATGTGATCATCCCACACATGCTTTAGTTTGTCATTCTTCTCTTTCTTTTTGCAGGTGTTGTTAAAAAATTGCAAAAGCCTCCACTTGCCAAGATGCACGTGTACGTGTCTATTTACAGCATTAAATGAGAAAATAAGCCTTCTTAGAATTCTGAAAATGTTGAATTTGTTTTTCCCAGCTGGAGAGTGGGGTTTGCTTCATTTTTACAAATATGTGTATGTCAGAATGTTCTTCAGCTTTACGCCAGGAAAGTATGCTGCATGTTACGGAATTCAATGGAAGGAAAGATGACTGACTCTGTCTTTGGCAACTGCTACATCCACCTGGTGATTGAAATAGAGGTGGTGATTTTCAAATATGATTGCTCCTATGGAATGAAAAGGTTGATTAAACAGTGAATCCTGAGATTTCTCCTTGCCTTTCCTTTTTGCATTATATTCCTGGAGTTGCTGTTTGGATTTGTATGAGTTCAAGACCATCATGCATAGAAAAAATGAGTGTTTGTTCTATAATTTGAGAATTTGGGCTGTTGTTTTTCGTTTCGGAATGTTCTCTATGTGTGTGTGTCCCAATAAAAATGGGACGCAGAAAACCAGGACTTATTAAAGAAGCTGACTGTCAAAGTGTCCACCTTTATTCCTACTGGTTTCCTTTCAGTATGCAAATATCTTAATAGGGAGTCATGATGAAAGCCAAAAAATGCATAGTTGCAATTACTTTTCCCATCATCAGCTAGTGGCCTTTTTTATCCCACTCTATGCCCACACATATTCACATTACTTTATTTTGCATTTTTGAAAAGGTGACTTCGTGTCAGTCCTCTGGTCTAAGAGATAGGCTTTGCTCTTGAGATGTGCATGATATGACATAATCTAGAGACGTATACCCTTACCTGTCCTGATATGAGGTAAGTAAATAAATATGCGAAGCTGTGATTTAATCTCTTCAGCTAAAGCCATTTTTGGCATAATCTTCTATCCTTTCTTGTTGCAGCTTTTCTATACCATAAGAACATTTTAAAATTCAGAACCTAAATTCCTGTGAAATGCATCATGTATCTTTTCAGAGCTTTTAAATAATGACATATGAACTTAGTGGACTCAACTTCCCTGTATCAATAGAATTTTAATAACATTGTGACTTCACTAATTATAAACACAATATTTCAATAATATTTTATAAAATTATTCTCCCTTTCAATTGCAAAAAATTAGATAATATTAAAAATAATGTTAATTTAACAATTAAAATATATCTAGACATAATTACATACACAGATAGGAACTCCTTTCATAATTTTTTTTTCTACTAGCACGTTTTTTTTCCTTTAGTTTTTCTTGTGATTCCATATCCACTGTGTCTCTGTATATAACTGTAAGAACTGAGACAACAGAAGTTGTACACTGTGGTATTACAAGAACGCTGTTCAACCTACTGTTTGTGCACCTAAGACACAGTCTAATGTCTAGAAAATGGAGGAAGCTCTTGCCATTGGAGAGCTGCTGATGAAGCAGGCAGCACACTCTCTGCCATGCTCTTAACAATTAACTTTTCATACTCAGGCATACCATGCTTTATCAGCAATGCCATATTACTTCTAACCAACAGCAGTCTACAGGTCTTCCTGAAATTTGGACAATGAAACCTAACATGTGACGGTCTTTCTCTACACTGTGATCAACTAGAAAAATGATACGTCCTACACATATTTAGTAGAATGATTATTAATCCATTAAATTCTCTCTTGAACAAGCACTAAAGCTGTCAAATTGATTATCCCCTGCCCTCTTTCCAGGTGGAATTATGTGAGACCCTGAGTCAGTCGCACAACTGACCACTACCAAATGGGAACGTCTCCTCTTACGCAGCTGCAGGAGCAACTCCTCCTTCTCTTCCTTCTTTCACATGGTGTGGTTCTGCTCCTTTTTGGGTTCTACTCAAGATCATCACTGAAATGATTGATTGCACTAACCCAGCAGAAAACCATCTGAAATTGTCTCACAGAGAGACCTGATGTATGTTACAGCTAAAGCAAGGTAAACAGAGACAGCATGCAGTAGGGAGCAGTGACAAGGTGTTTGATTGGCTCAAGCTGTCTTGTGTAATTTTGTTTTTGAAAGTGAAGTGACACAGCTTTTGTAGCTTGGGTATGAAAAGCAATGTTATTTCTGGCTGATTTTTTTTTTTGTTTGAGGGTTTTGGTTTTTGTGGGGTTTTTTTGTTTGTTTTTTGGGTTTTTTTTTTAAACTGCATGTTAGTGCTAGAATACTTCATCCATCCAGAAAGCATAATTTGGGTTTGAAACCATTCAGAGATCCTGGAATTTGGTTGAAAAGAGCTACTAAAATTTTAATGACTTTTAAAAATGTGATTTTACAACTTCTGTTATCACTTAACCTAAGCTGGCCAAAGCTTTGAGAAAGATATGTCTAGTTCTGTCTCCATTCCACTGTAAAATGAATTAGTGAAGATCAAAGGGTTGCTAAATATTTTTGATTTTTTTGGACAGAAAATTAAGCAGACTATTTAACCTTTGTGAATGAGGAGCACTGATCTTTTAGGGAAGACAAAACTGGACTAATAATGGGTTGTGTACAGATTTCCAATGCCCAGTGTATCCTTTCTTTCAGGAAATTGATGATTTTCAAGCTCCAGCAAAATGTTCCTGGTTCCCTTTGATTCTTAAGAGGGTACTCATGTCCCGAGGCCTTGTTGGACAAACATCCTGATGTGACTGTTCTTTGCCATTTTGTCTCTAAAATCCTCTCCCCCTGAGCATCTCTCTCCAGGTTGTCTTGCTGTCAATTTAGAAATATATAGGAATAGATGAAGAGTAGCTGTGAATAAAATTAACCTCCCCCCCAAAAAATTAACTTAAAAATAAAGGAGAAAAAATCTTCCATAGGTAGAAATTTCCTTCTTTCCTTCTTCCTTCTTTTACTCTAAAATAACTATGTTTTTTTAAATAGCTTTGAAACTTACTGTGGATTACTCTTTATGCTCTTTTTCATGAAACAAATTAAAATTTCACTGGAAAAATTGTGTCATGTTTTAGTAATGAATATGGCAAACACTTTCATGTTAAAAGGAACACACAGATGTAGTTTTAGACTAAATATTGATCTAGTTAAAATAGTAATATAAGTCCATGTACATTCGTAAAGCAGTTAATTCCACACACACACATGGGTATTGTAGCAAGCACCTATTTGCCTCAGAACCAAAAGTTTCTGTACAACAATTTAAAAAAATACAAAAAATATATCTAACAAATTAAACTGTAACAAAGCAATGGCAATTAAGAAATAACAAATATAAAGTATTTTCAGAAAAAAGTGAGTGCATACTTTAAAAAATATTGACTAATTATTATTTTTTTAATCATCCTACAAATATTTATTTTATCAGCAGGGAAAAACGCCCACAATAAAACCAGCAAAAAGTAACAGTCTGCCTTCCTCCTCATTTTATCTGTGATAACAGCAGTTACTCAGTTTTTTACAAAAAAAAAAGATCTCCACAAGAATTATTGCTAAGATTTTAAGGCTTAGTTATCTTAAGTTTATCTGAGATCATTGACTTTAATCAAGCTAGTTTCAGGAAAGATTGCATAATTTCTCTGGGTCCTCCTAGTCTGCTGAACCTTTATCACCTTTTTAATGTTAAAAATCAGCTGGATTCCCTTTCTGTGGCCATGCTACTCAATATTGGGAAGGATTTTGAGAAAATAGGATAATGTTATTCACATAGAATCTTTGAACTATTTTTTGTAGGGAACAGACTATTGATTGTGTCAGCATCCCTCACACTACATGCAAGGATTCAGCATAAAACAACTCATTCTGCAATGAAACACAAGACATGATTGCCCTGAATCAATCTTAGTAGCTCCAAAAGCCCTACAGTACTTTCCTCAAATGTTTTGACACAGAATTCACCCTAATTGATTTCCAACAGTATAAATATGTTACTGCCATTTTATTTTATCCTGTTCCAGACACAAACTTCTTTTAACGTATTGAGCTTTGCAACCAAATGCCTACATAAAAGGTTAATTGGAAGAAAAATTAAATGCCTATGCTTTGTTTCAAAACCCTACCTTACTGTAGCTTATAAAGCATGTTTTTTAAATAGTATATTGGCACTGAAAGACCTTCTGTATGGAGTTACCTTAAACTAGTGCATCAAATTTGCCCACAGTTTCTTCCTATGTGTTAAAATGAAATCCTCTTTAAAACTAAGTGTTTAAGCTTTAAAGTGTGAGCTTGTGGAATTTTTGTTTTTAATTTGGTCTGCTATAATGAATTGTTGCATTAAATTGATAGAAACAAATGTTGCAGTATAATGGCAGCTGGTGTTGCTTGTTATGCAAGGCTATTATGCAAGGCTATCTATTAAATTTACAGATCAAATTCTTCTTTCAGTTAAATTTTTGTAAGTCCAGAATAGCACATTAGTTTCTCGGGAGATATAAGCAATGTCTTTCGACACATGCATGTCCTCCTTCTTTGAATAAGTTCCTAAAACTGATAGCCAAATTCAACTCTAATGCAAACTGAATGTCCTCTAGTTTACACCACAATGAATTCAGCCATTTCAGCCCATTTTTGAAGGCTATACTTGGGAATGCTTTCCTAATATACTGGCTACGGTAACTACATTTGTTGACATATCTATTAAATCCTGCAGGCTAAATATGCCTTACTCCACTGTGATTCTGGAGAAAATGTATTGAAGTAAATGGAGATACATGAGTTTAAACGGTTGTACAAGGCAAAAGGCATCCTGTGAGACAGAGCAGACAAGGATGAATCCACTGTCCTCATTTAAATTGCAGCTTAAGCCTGTGCCATTCCCTGAAGTTTCCGGAGGTAGAAGGATGATGCACTAACTCACTATTATCCTGTCAAGTACGTCTGTGTGGCTTTTATTAGGCCTGCAATTTAGATTCAGTATGAAAAGGGCCAGTATCCTGATTTATCACAGTTTTATGACACAGGTGTTCGCTCTGTGCTGAAGAAAGTAGAAAAATGGTTTCCCGGGAGTCCACCTTCTGAATGACACAGTTATGTATCTATTGGAATTTCGGGGACAATTCTTTTAGGACATTAGATCCTACCTCACCCGAAGGAACAGATCTGAAATTTTTGCAATATTCTTATTTTCAATTTGCATGGTGCCATTTAGGTGCAGTTTCAGACTAATGACATGATAGAAGATGAGTGTAATAGTGCCCTATTCCATAACTGCATTAGGCTTGAAAAAGCATGGAGTGAAGGGAAGATTGTATTTGGGTCAGTAGACAGCAAACAGTCAGACACAGTCTAGTGCTCAGCAAGCTCAAAGTGATAAGGCAGACCTAAGGACAAGACAGTTAGTGAGTCAGGAGCAGAATCTGGATCAATGGGGAAATGATGGGAAACAGCAAGACTGCAATACAGATGGAATATATTGAGTATCTCCAGTATCTCAGCTAGAGCCAATCTTGAGAACCTCAGCTTGGAAGGGAACCCTTCAACAGCTTCCCTTTCTTGAGCATAGCTGTGCTCTTTCCTAGTTAGTCCTGAGTCTTGGTTGCCAGAACCTGGAAAGGCTGCAGGGTGCTGTGTGTTGGGATATTGTATTTGCACACAATAAGACTGAAAAGATAACACGCAAATGGCTGAAGTGAATTGCCCTACTGTTTTGAGCAACTGTGGCTAGAGAGTCTCCTGTAGTTCAAGGTTTGTAAAAATAACTTGGACTGCTCCTGGAGAGTCTTTCTGGATGGAAACTGCTGTGAATTCTTCATCTGGAAGTAAGACAAATCTGTGATAACAGAACTAAAAACTTTTTTCAAAGCATGTAATATGTTCACAGAAACATGCTTGTTTGTGACTTTTTGTGTTTTTCTTTTGATTGTTAAAATTTTTGAGTTCTGAGGAGTATAGGTTTAGGGTTATTTTATAAATATTTTCCCCTATTAGAAGTACATTTTTTTAGAAAGAGGCAACTTCAGCATTTTACTGACTGTAATTTTCAAACTGTGATGACTTACTGTTTCTCCTTTTTCTTTCCTATTTATCCATGTATTGCATGATACTTAAAATGAAGTTGATATTTCTACTGGCAGTTTCTTCAGAACTGGCTGTGAGTTTCAAGTCTGAGCTTTTCGAAACGACCAAAGTAGCTCTAACAATGGATTTCCTCCTTGCAAATAAGAATGATTTCACAGCACTAATCTATGAATATCTATTTGGGGAGGCCTTACTTTCTTTGGTACTAGCTGACAGGTATGAAATACTCTTCCTCTTGCAGCATTTCAGAGTGTTTGGTGAGCTCCAACAGATACTATCACCTTAGAATCTGAAATTCTTCTAAATGTGAAATTGACTAGTTGTTTAGTTTGCAGTACTTTAGCTGTTCCTAGTGATGGTGACTTTCGCCTAAATTTCCCTCCCTTATGAGTTTAATATTTTTCTATGAAAACCAGCTAGAATTTTATGCCATTTTCTGATAACCTTACTTGGGTGGTTTGGTGTCTCAAATATTCACCAAGCAACTACCTTAAACCTTTTCGTTCCCTCTTACATTTAGTGAAAAAAAAATGCCCTCCCATTGTTGAGTTGATGCAGCAGAAATGTTTTTGGATTGGATCCCAGTGGAGCCTTCAGGATATGTATTATGAAATCTAACATTGCATTTTTACCTCAGCTGTTCTGTCTGCATTTTCTCTCTTTTTTTTTTTTTGTCACCATGTTCAGCTTCCTATCTCTGTTCCAATATATCTACCATTCTACTTGGCAAAGAAGCTCAACTTGTTACTGAAAACCTCCTTTTAAATGCTGACTGTACATAGGCTTTAGCATAATATGATAGTAATGATTTGCATAAGAATATTACACCATCAGAAGCGGAACTGTTCTGCTCAAGGCACTAATAAAGCAGGTTCTGGGATGTCATACTAAATCCAAGTGCTGTACTTTATAAAGCACCAGTTTTGCGTGTCAGCATCTACTCTTTCTTGTAACAGCCAGCAAAAGTGTTTGTGATCCACAGCTCCTCTACTCCTGAACCTGTGAAGGAGCATAATAAGTGTGTAAAGTCTATCTATCCACTTGGACATGTACTCATAGCAAAACACAGAGTGCTCTTATTTGTAAACAAAACTTATTTGCTTTTCCTATGAAATGAAAAGTTCAGATTATCTTTAAAAAAAAAGCAAAGACAAGTAGGAGGTGAATAGTTAAGTCTCTAGATCTGTTACTGTTTGACAAATGATAAAGACAGGTGATTTATTAAGGCTTCTTTATTAATTATTAAATGTTAAAGAACAGCTTTTGATCTGTGGTCAAGTACAAGGACGGTGGGTGCTTGAAGATCCCACCTGTACTTTGATATCAAGGTAAAATAAGAACTAGCAGGTAAGTATGTCTCCTTGTCCTGCAGAGTGAGAACTACTCCCCTTTGCACATGGGCCAAAAAACCCAAAATAGTCAAAAAACTGTAGCAAGAAAAAGAATCTATGTTACCCGTTGGTGTAAACTGTCTCTGGTATTTCTAGCTTTGTGTGCTTGGCTGTCATGATGATCAAATGAGCTGTCATAGTGGAACAAGTTTGAGTGAGGATATTTATAGTAAAAGAAATATCCTTGCTTAGCAATGTCTATGTTCTGTTCACTCCTGTTGAAGATTTGTGGTTTAATCCCACAGCAGGGCTCATAGCCTATCCTCACAGTTTATTTTCTGCTTGACCCTTTGGTTAAGTCGTAATCCTATGTGTGGCATTGCAGTCAAAAAAATTATGTCACAAATCCAGCATGTTTTTTGCTTTAGGATGAAGCAGTAAAAGGAAAGGAGCTGAGAGAGGGCCAAATATGGTTTATTACAGAAAACTTCAATAAATAAAAATATATTTCTTCATTTTCTTTGAGTTTATGAAATCTTCAGTTTGCAATGTACAGACCCTAGGTCTGCTACAGCAAAAAAAGCTTTACTCTGCTATGGTCCACATTTTCTTCTTCCCCCTTCTTTTTCAATATCAATCACATTTCCTTTTGTTTGGAAAAAGAACATATTTGAGAGTATCAATTTCATAATTACAATGATCAGTCTGGGAAATATCTAAAAGATAGTACTACATCTGAAGGACTGAACTGGGACTTTGGAACTCTGTATCAGTGGATAATAACTTTTCAACCTTATCTATTAATATATGAGACTATTTTGGAGTGGGTGTTGTCTCTCCATCTCTGTATTTACAACATGTAGTACAATGGGTCTCCTTTGTCAGAAATTTAGAGTGATACTATAATATAATACTACTGTACAGTAACTATGACACTCCTGATAAGAAGCAGGGCTGAACACTTCTATGTGCTCAGATCTGCATGGTTCATGAGAACAGTAATACTGTTCCACATTGAAAATGTTCCTTTTATTTGCTGTTTTTCTTTATAGACATTTGTAAGATGTTTATCATCAAGTTGTCATTTCTGATATTTAAATGCTTCATGCTCCATAAATGTCAAAACAGCCTCAGAGAAGGACAGGAGTTAATTTAAAAAGCCCAGCTCTTCAATTTTTAGCACAAATATAGTACATGTTAAATTAATTACACGGAAGTACTTTAAAATTGCATTCACTTTTAAACAAAGCAGGGTCTGGCCCATACTGGTTGTGCACTAAGTTGCCTGTTAACAATATAATAACTTATGTCAGCTGATAGCAGTAGAATGACCACTAGCAGGTCTTGTGGTTACCCATATTTCAATTAAAAAAAAAAAAGAAACCAACTTTAATTTCTTGTTTAAACTTCCAAGGAATGATTCCTATTATCTGATGATTTAGATACAGTAAGGAACTAAGAGGATGAAATTTCTCCATAAAAAAATGTCCCCTCTTCTCATTTGGCGATTGGGATTATCACTAGTTGTAATAAACAAAGTGGTTTCCAAATGGAGTGTGTCTATGTACTGTGTTTTGATGTAGCATAGGCATTATCTTTTATGATATTCAGTTTTGACTTCAACTGCATATTATCATAATTTGAGACAGTCACATGTAGTGACTTGTAAATAAATGAAAATCCAAAGTCTCTTACTAAGCAAATTTTGCTTCTAACATTTAAATATTTCTCCTTCAAAATGTTACCCTCAAGACCTTGTATATTTAAGGAATTATACAGTGGCAGAAGCAATTTATTTTTTATTTTTAATAAATGGCCCTTAAGGCACTTTGGACAGTTATAGTAGAATTAACAGTTTGGTCACATTTAAAGTGTCCCCTGAGCAGCAATAACAAAACCTTGTTATTTCATTATGAAATAGTATCTCAGCTTTGTGTATGCCTTGCTAGGCTGCAGTGCAAAAATTATAATAATCTCATGGGGCTGATCTTTGTTAATGTACTGTGACCCCTGCTATTTTCAAATTGGCTCTGAAGTACTTCCTTAATGCAGCCATAGTAAAATAGCCCAAATAACTTCTTTTTGTACTGTAAACAAAATTCTGTGATACCTACAGATATTTATGTGAAAAATTCTACAGTGTAAGAGTGTGGGTACTTATGTATTTTGTTGGATGATTTCAGAAATCCGTCAGAGTTTAATATGTGTGAAACTGGTCATTCTTGTAAAGGTCTGAGGTGGTCTATATTGCTCTTCACATACTAACAACAAGTCTCATTTGACCATATTATGTAATTGGTCAAAATATCCATTTTTCCCTTTTTCTGGGCCTAAAGTGATTGTAAACAAAGGTAGGCTTTCATCACTTTAACCAATGCACAAGAGGTACAAACAAAATCAGGTGTTTCAAGTTTAGTTTTTTCCACTGTACTCTAAAACATGGATGACTTAAACCTGGAGTGCTGTGTCAAATTTTGTCTCAAATATTTCCCTCTGTGTACTGTGTATCATGCAGTTTCCAAAGTTTTGAAAACATTCAGAGCATAGAGGTTTGCACCCGGGCATCTGCTTATGCCATATTGCTTGCACTTGATACTGAATTTGTTCAAGGAAATCTGGGGATGAAGCCAACCAAAAGAGTTTTCCTTTTCAAGTACAACATGAGAATGGTTTGCCTCCTAGAATAACCTTTTCTGTCATTTCCAGAGATGCAGACAATATAGGATCTTACATTCTTGATGATAGAATCACTGAGTGGTTTGGGTTGGAAGATCATATAGTCCAACCCCACTCCTATGAGCAGGGACATTTTTTTTACTGGATCAGTTTCCTCAAAGCCCCATCCAACCAGACCTTGAACATATCCGTTGATGGGGCATCCACAGCTTCTCTGGACAACCTGTTAAGTGTCTCACCAGCCTCAGAGTAAAAAATTTATTCCCTATTTTCAACCAAAACCTACCCTTTCTCAGTTTCAAACTGCTGCCCCTTGATCCCATGGTACAATTTAAAGTGGAAAAAGTAAGAGGAGGAGCAGGATAATAAATTTTAAACCTGTATTGAAATCCTACACTGGAGATAACTTGTGTTAATAGCTTTGCATTTTGAAAATACAGGCTGATACGGAAAGGCAACTTGCAGAAACATTTAAAAAAAAGTGCTTCTAATGTCACTTCATTATCATTCATAGGAAGCTAAGATTAAAGAAAATAATTAACTGTTTTCTTATCAAGTGATGTAGGAAGAAAACAACTGCCTAAATTATATATTATTGTAAAGAAATACTCACGAAAGTTCCGACACCACTAGCTTGTAGCAGCTGAGGCTGCCACAATATAATTAAGTTTAGCATCCTGGGGGATAAACTCTGTGTGTATAAAAACAGCCTAGCAATGTGATACTGGATGTCTAAGAAGAAAAATGAGTAAATATATCTAACCTCCAGCAGATCCTTAATAAATAGGCTTAAAAGTGAAAAATGTAAAACTAAAAATCCTTAGATTCAGGAAGGGTAAGCCTTTCATCTGTCAGAGAAGGTACACAGATTTGACAAAAACTGTAGAAAGAATAAAAATATATATAATGAAGTTAAATAGCAAGTTTCAAAAGATAACTTCATTTGGGAACATTGTATGAATAGCATCTAGCAAAGTATTGGGCAAAAACTGTAGTTCCATCATGGGAAAACTTGAGTAGGAAATACTCAGACATAAAAAAATGAACTTTGGCATCCTATGGCACACCGGTTGAAGGAAAATTCAAGGAAATTGAGACTGAGTAGAAGAAAGTAAATGAAACTGGTAAAAGTACTACATAAGACTTAGCTGATATGTTGACATTGATATACTCAACTGAATAAGACAAGGAAGATGAGATAGCAGCATGAGAAATGGGAAATTACATATATAACAAAAGGGGCAATAGTTTGACAGAATTGTTAACTAAGGCATAAATTACTGAGGCAACCATCTTTCAAATACCAAATAAGTAAATAAAATCAGGCAAAGGAAAAAGAGTGCTGAGGTTGAGTATGGTACACAGAAAGGACCTGGAGGGTGAAAAGGGAATATTAGGGCAGCAAATCATGTGATAAAAAGTGAGTTGAGGGGTGCCAAGCAGCCCACTCACTACAGCTACACAGGACAGCATCCTGCTGTTTTGACCACACATGTGTCTGACCCACTTCTGCAGCCAGGGGACTTGGCATGCTTTTCCAGTATTGGCTATGGAATGTCTAGAGGAAACAAACCAAACACTCTGTTTCCCTAACATCTGTCTCATCCTGAAAGATGTTTACTTCAAGTAAACTTTGTTATTCAATTTTTCAAACAGATATTTTGAACTGGCTCAGGACCTTCTGGTATAAGACTCTTTCATTTGGTTCCTCATGACAGCCAGTCTTAGGAGAAATCTTTACACTAGTCATAATTCACCTAAAGAAGGCATGCAATTGCCTTATTTGCCTAAGAAAGTGATTGAATGTCATAGTGGTTACTGAACTTCTGAGGGTGGTTACTAGATGTCTGAGTCCACAGACGAATATTCAGATGTCACATCTGGCTCAAATGGAACGTTTGAGGTTCACTTGAAATTTTGCCACTTGACTAAAAGCATCTTTTGCAGGATAGATCCCTGTTGCTAATGAAGTTCATTAATCAGCTTGAGATGTATCTTTTCCCTTGGATGAAGGTAACACCAGCCAATTTGAGACATGGATTTATGATAGTGGATGAGACCATATGTGGCAGGTGCAGACGTTGCTTCAGACCAACAAGCTAATGTCCATGCTATTATTTTACATTTGAAATCTGGTCACAAATTCATGATCTGAGAACAGCCATTTGTGACTGGAACATCAAGAACTAAGTGTGCTCTACTGCTGATCACTCTTTGAATGCCAACAGTAGCTTCTGCTTCAGGTTTGAACTCCCTCTAGTTAAGTACATCCCATATACTACAATTGGGGAAACAGATGCAAACTTCCTCCTCACTCCTCTGTTGTTAGGAATTATCTGCAAAGAAAGGTGACAATCTGTTTGTGAATATAACCTGGTAAATGTGGCTTCTGCTGTCAGTTGTACCAGGCTGTAGGCTCTGTACTGACCTGACTGCAGGATCTTGGGCCTTGCCCAGACTTGCTATGGCATCCACTGTTTTTATCATGTTTTAACATCTGTTAGGGGCCGAGTGACTGTTGCCCAGCCTGTGTGGGTCTGGGTGTGTGAGTGCCAACATGAGGAAGAGTCTGACAACCCCAGGCAATTCCTAGATGGCAAACATCTGCCTGAGAACACAGGAGGGGCACAGGACAGCTTTCAGCTATGACTTGGAGAAGTGAGGAGGGAGCAGCTGAGGATGAGAAGTCACAGGTAACTAAAGAGACTTAAATATATCAAAGGCTGACAAGGAAGAATCAGCCACGATGCACACCTTTATCCTCCTGGGGAAGTGGTCTGGTAGCTGCTGCCTTGTCCTAACATCCCCCCCCCTCCAGGGCCCCACAGTCTTCTTGAGATAGACTGAAGCTATCAAAACTGTTGACCTTGGGAGCTAGAAGCACATGAGAAGGGCAAGCCTAACACAAGAGAAAACGGGTGGATACTAGGAATTTTTAATACAGCAATTTTACCTGTCATATGAATTAGACTCTTCTGTATTAATTAGACTGTTAAGACTATTAGACTGTTAAAGCATTAACTGGACTATCAGTAAATTTGTAACTCCATGTATATAGTGTGCTTCTTTTTGCCCAGAAGAAAACTTGGAGAGAAACAGGAGAGGCCTCTTACGCTTTCCTGGTCAATGTTATTCTGAGCTCTCAATGAAGATATGGATATTAACATCAATACTTTGTGTCTTTCTCTACTCTATGGAAATAATAGTTAAAGTTATCTTGTTTATTGCATGGACAGGTATATTTTAATCCATATCAATATGGCCAAGTAGATCATGACTTTGGTTTGGGGGTGGTCAAGGGTTCCCATTGAGTAATGCCTATGATTTTAGTTCATCTTAAAACAAAAAGTAGTGGAGGAGATGGAACTTGCATGCTTCATCTCACAAGCACAAATATACTGTGTTATCTTGAGATCTGAAGTAGAGCTGAACTTTTGTGTGTGTATATATACATGTATGCTTGTACACATACATGAATGAATAGGTAACAGAGGAAGAAGAGATAAAAGTACTTTTCTTTAAAGCGTAGCAAATATGGCCTGTATTTTTGTGTTAGATGTAGATATACTTTTAAAAAATCTATTGGTACAGTCGTGTGTTTGTCTTAAGAAATAATATATTTGATTTTTCTAACTGTTTCAGAGAGAATTCTCTAGATGAGACTATTCAGGCAAGACTGTCAAAGAGTGAGAAGTAAATTAATGGTAATGATTAAAAGCTAGGAATGAAAAGGAGAAGCTAGACAATGTGAGTGTAAATAAAATCTTTCATTTGTCCAAAGGCTAACAGTTGTTATGATATTTTCTGTGTCAATTTTCTAGGGATAATTATATGGCATATAAAAAGGGAAGAAAGGACTTCAGAGAAGCAAAATCTATAGTTGCAACTAAATTAATGAGGTTAGTCAAGTATAATGAAGCCTGAAAACATTCTAAAGTAAATAATAAAATTAGATGAATAAGCAGTAAGAAGGGTAATGTAATTTGTTCCTAACAGGTGTAAGGAAATGCTAACTGGAAGGCGTGATTGGAGTTGTTCATACCTGTGGCATTAAAAAGTAATTGTGACCACTGAGGAAATAAATCCTATTGGCATTTAAGTTTAAACAACTGAACATAAACAAAACTACACAAGCCAATTCTTTTTTTTTTTTTTTTCTCACTTAACTGTAGTCTGAAATGTGCAGTATCAGCTACAGTGAAAGATATGGAAGTAAACAGAAGGAAGGCTGGAGTATCTCCCCTCTGATGACCTTAAGATCCTTTCCAACCCAAACCATTCTGTGATTCTATGTGCCAGGGTGCAGCAGAGCTGGGGGCAGCCCAGCAAAGCCTTAGGCCCTGATCTCTCTCCCTGACCTTCCTCATCCCACAGGCACCAGTGATCTGAGCTGGGCTAGGGACAATGCCCAGGGCCGGCCACTGCCTGGCCATCCTCAGGTGTCATCACAGGCCCTGGGCCCACCTGGAAAGGCAGTCTCTGGGACAGGCCAGGGCTGGGGTTGGGCCTGGCTCATCAGGGACCAGGGGGCAATGGCTGCAACTGAAAGGCAGTTCCCAGGGCAGGGGAATGAGTCCCAGTTTCTCATTGCCCTTTCCAACCCACCCCTCGCCGTGCGGTTTGTCTGCTCTACACACCAGGCGTTGAGCCCAGGCTGGGCTGACCCTGCCCTAAAGGGCCAGACCGCAGCTGAGGGCAGCAGGGACAGACAAGCCCAGAGATCTGGCCTTGTATGGGGATTTCAGGTGCCTTTACAGGCAACGGGAGTTTGCTTATCAAAGAGGTGGAAAATCTTTCTCTTTGGTTTTAATTAGATGCCTTAGCTTGATTAAGGTACTTCTCTCGTCATGGAAATCATGTCCTTCATCCCACATTTGGTTATAAGCAGCTTTGGAGCTAAAACAGAAACACATGAGTACAAGTCAAATAATTTCAAATGCTGTGTAGACAGTCTTCCAAGACGTTGAGAGGAGTTTTTGTCCAGATAAGCTCAGGAGCACATGTCCCCTTTATACTCAAATCCCAATTCCTCAATTGCCTTATTTGAATAAAACTTTTGCTATTGAACTTAAAGGACCAAAAATTAATTTTTAACAGGACATGAAAAGTTGACAGGCTCAGATTTAAATAAGAGAGACTTTTGTACAACCCAGTTATGTAAATCTGTAGTACATTCTTATTGAAATGATAACTTCCATTAACGTAGAAAATCTTGGGACAAAGCTTTGACTATTTTGAATTAGCATACAAAAGTTGAAACCATTGCATCAGTGCTGATTTACTGGGAAACTAGATAGAATTTGGCCTCTTAATCATTGAGTTCATAGCTGTTTTTCAAACCGAATTAACTTTCCTAAACTTCATAGTTCACTTTTTTAGGTTAGTGAAATTGTACTGCAATGGATTTACCTTACAGCTTTGACAGAAAACATTAATTCTTGTATTTTTGCATGGAAAACAGGCAAGTTCATGACATCCAGACTATAAGGAAATAAAACTTTGAGTGCTTCATTACCAGTTGGAATTTGTGGTCCAAAATAGACAAAGATGGTAGAAAATCAGATAACTAACAGTGTGGTGTGCATTTACATAAGTTGGTCTCTTCCTCAGTCCTTGCTGCCACAACTAATCTTCTTTCATATAAAAGCAGCCATGTAAATTTGTTTGTGGACTAGAATATGCTCAATTTTTAAATGCCCGGGGTTTCAATTGTGTTGTTGCACGTGTTCACTGTTCAACCTGGAAACACGGAAAACTATGGAAATCATTTTACATGTTTTAAAGATGGAAAAAATAAGGTGTGTCAGATAGTATTGGATAATAAATCTTTATTATCCTTGGTCAGACAACTAATTCCGTATTCAACAGAGTTATTTATTTATATCTACAGTATTTTGCTAATAGGAACAAGATTTGGACAAGTTAGTCTTTTAGGGGAAAGCACTGTAACCTCAAAGATATTTTATTTTGACAAATTATAGTCTGTTTATAGAGTTATTTTTTAGCTCCTTGAACTCATGCTAGCAGCAAGTAGTTTTAATCAGTGGGATTTTTTTTTTTAAAGAACTACTATGCTTTAAAGAACAAACAGTGCTTTAAAATTTATTTCAGGGGAGCAGATGTTTGTTGCATTGTCTTCAACATTTTCACAAGTGTTTTGACTGCAGATTGGTTATCAATTCAAGGTACAAATTATACAAATGCAAAAGTGACGAAGAACATAAAAATTCAAGTTTTGTTTTGTCTTTTTTTTCTTGTTCTGCTCTATTTCCACAAGTATTTCATAGCATGCACAAGAAGAGAGCAGACTGACTACATTACCAAGAGGGATTTTTTTTTCCAGACAGATTTGAATAGCTCATCTTACATCTTGTGACAGAAATAAAATTGCTATAGATGCATTGCAGATGACAGTATTTCTCGAAGTAAGTAGTACATAATTTCAGAATGTAATTTTAAAAATACCTAATGTTACAAAAGACCCATTTTAATTACAAAATTGTAAAAACTTTGGTAGTCTGAACATAACTTTTTATAACATAAACCAATTTTTGTCTTATTTTGAAAAGATAATTACGACAGAATACGTATTTATATAGTCCAATATTATATGTGTAATTGTGTTACATGGTAGAATTATATATATATATTTATTCCAGACATTTCATATGCCACTATTTATCTGTAAACCTGCAATAGCATTATATCATAGGATTTTGTTTGCATTTTAGAGTTTAACTAAAACGGAATATAGGATAAGTCCAATTATTACGTTTATTGTTTCTAAACTTTCTTGCCAATTTATATATTGTCTATTTTGTCAGATCAGGACAGAACTGTTAAATCAGGACATTAAGCTTTTCTCTAACAGTTTGTGAAATTTTCTAAGAATTTAGAACAAATACCAAAACTTTTTTCTAAACAGCAAAACAAATTTTAGACATTTAGTGGGGATGTCTTTGTCTTTACAGATCTATCACCTTACATTACTTTTATAGGTGATTAGGAGAAATATGGACTTAGACTGTCTGATCTGTTTTAAACATCTAATTATAGGTGTGGTGAGCTGTGCCTTAGATACCACTGGCTAAAGCAATCAGATTCTGATGACTATAAATGGAACCTAGGAAGACTAACTGAAATTTAGAGGCCCAGGTCAATAATTTCATTTTTTGTGACAAAGTGTGCATCTCCCTTGACTACCTAGCTTGTCAAAAACAGATTTTCAATGTTAGCTGTATTTTCTATTGATAGTAATATGGGGACCAAAATATCTCTTATTCTTTCTGTTGCAGAAAAATACTCTGAAGTAATGTGGCAACTCAAGCTCCTTCCATCTCGGGTGAACTGTCAGCTATTTTTTAATCTATTTTTTTGCTAAGATTACCCTACAAATTAAGAAAAATAGGAAATTTACAATTTAATAACAGTAATCTGTAGCAAACTTCCTAAAACTACGGCTAAACTACTGAAGGTAAATCTCATCTATTCTAAATTCTGAATCTACAGAAACTGTAGCTCTAAATGGCACACATGTTCTTAATCTGGTTACATCATGATTGTGATCCTAATGTGAATCCCTGAGATGAGAATGACCATGTCATAGGTGCACACATTTAGATGAAATCCACACCAGGTTTCATTAGTTCTGTTAATCATGAAAAAATTTAATGTGTTAAAATGTACTTATTTATTGCAGTCAAGCTACAAACTAAAAAGGCAGGGGGGGTGGAAACAACCCCAAATCTTGCAACTCATCTTGCATGAATCTGGAGATAACTGGACATTAATTTACATTTTTCTTTACCTGGTAGCCTATTGCATTGGAGAAACTCTCTGCTTAGTCACAAAGTATTTAATAAAACATTTTATCTGAAATGTGCTGATATTCATTTGGTTCCAGTGAGATTAATGGTGTGCTTAAAATTAAATGCTTAGGTAAAGTGCTGCTATTAAAGTTGTATCTCTCAGCAAAGAGCAAAACAACTAAAAAAAAATTCATGCACATAAATGAAGGAAAAAACAGAGCAGTATAATTTGTGCACTCTGTACAGAAGGTAAAGAGTGAATATATATGAATTTGTTCTTTGGCTTGAGATCCCAAACTTTGTGTGGTATTTTATCAAGCTTTGTTAGATCAAAATTTGCATTCAGAAAACATCTCAATGTGTACTCTCTAGTCAAGCATATAGAACAAAAGTCAAGGTCAACCTCTATTAAGACCACACTCTGAACCTTTGAGCACGTATCAGTGGAAGTCATTCTCTTGATTCCGTTGTCACCATTTGTATGATTTCCTTTAGTATCCAAGAGTTTGTAACTGGGTCTTCAGGGTTCAGCAACAGATCTGTCTGTGTAGAATAAACATGTATATGTCCTATCCATCGTCATTTGGCTTTAATATAATTTATCAATTTTTCCTTGATATTTTTTTCCTAATATTTTATTCTTGCCCACAGAAAACATTCAATAGTGAGTGTAAATACAGGTTAAATACATGTGTTTCTATTTCTCCTGTTTTTCAATCAAGTAAGTACAATTAACTTAGCCCACTTACCTTTCTAACAGTTTGTCATCCAGCCTGAAGATATTTATTAAGCCAAAGATAAACATTTAAAGTTGTTTTCTTTATGCTAAGTTTTGCTTGCTGTGTTTCTAGCTGACAACTGAAGCTTGATAAACAAAAATAAATGCAATACTAATGACTTTGAGAAATTTGTAATGATTAATTTATTCAGCCTTTTGTCAAAGTTTTGCAGTCACAAGTGAGAATGTATTTTAAGTAGGGTTAAAATGTGTTGCTATAATAGTGTTATAGTGTCTGAAGAAAGCAATTTGCGAAGAACAATGAATGCTAAAGATAGAAATCAAGTGCTCTGGCTATCAACAAAACAAAACATTAACCTGGGAAAGAGATCATTTAGCACCATTCCAGATGGCTAGAATTTTCCACAAGAGCACATCTTTTGCAATCAGTATTACAAACATATGTATTTTTTCTCTAATAAATGTCTGTCTCAGATTATTCCTATACAATTTGCAGATCTAAACTTTGATCCTACATTTTACTAGCAACAAGAATATTTCTTCTTGTCAAAATGCGGTATAAAAAGAATTGTACTATATAATGACTTATCACCAAACTGATAATGAATTGTTGAATGGAACTTGATCTTCCAATGTTTTGTGCAGTCATTCTGGAAGGTGGCTAATTAGTTATTATGCTAATTTTCTACCTTTGTATTGGATATTCAGCATGAAAGTGAAGCCCAAAGTTTTGTACAATAAGGATTCTGTTTCAATGCTTCTAAAATAAAATGAAAAAGTTATTGAAGCGATCACAGCATTTTGTGAAGCATGATGTAACTCAATTTTGGTAGCAAGTGGATTTGAACATCTTTTATGAGGGAAAGCACAGCTATACAAAAATTTTTAGGTATTGGATTTCAGAGATATTTGAGGTTTCTTTTTTTAATTAATATTTCAATGGATATACAAAAAAATCTAAAAGCTAGAGACATCCACCTAAAGAGAATCTGTATTCAGTGAAAAATGCATACTTTCTCTTTATTTCTAAGGAATGTTTTCCATTGTAATGTATCTTTTTAATAAATAAATTCCATTAAGTTTAATGTTTAGTTTAAACTGTACTGAAATGTTAATTAAATTCTTTGTTTTGACAGTTTCCCCTCAGCAGTTGTGATCATTATTCCACTATGTGTGATACTGTGTTGTATGTTGTCTGTAATTTAATAATCTGCATTTTTTTTTGTCCTTGTAGCAGTAACCTTTTCAGTATTCAATGGCAAATATGGCCCCCGGCAACTTTCTGGTTAACATGCAAGTACAAAGTGTCAAGAAAAGCATGTGCTAAGAGCATTGTATTCTGTGATTTACAGTTTAAAAATGTGTACCAATGTGAACATATCTGTGTATCACATAGTAGGGAACTTCCATAACTCTGTAGGGAAGAAGTGGAAGATTAATGTCAGATGAAAAAGTATGTTAAAGCTTTCAAGAGGGCAATTAAAAACAAACATAAAAGAAGGAATATGTTCAGAATAACTTAGTCAAAATAAATCATTTTTAGTAGTACCATTTGCTTTATATCAACTGGGCATATAAGGTGGAAGAGGGTGGCAGAAGAAAAGAATGTCTTTATACCCACGGATGGATTAATCTAATGGAAAGGATTCTGGTTTTATAACTGTTCTGCTTCTAGACATTTTGCTCTTTGTGCCAATTTTCTTCACTCTGATCAGCCTAATTCAGACATCTGTCCCTCAGCACCTCTAGCCAGGGAATTGTTCTAAACTGCATTGTCTGGTTTCTTTTGAGTTCAGCCATGTTTTTGATTTTTCTCCCGTTTTCATATTATCATTCTCCTGACTTCTTTCTGTTTTTATACTACAGCCAGTTTTAAGGAAACCTCTGTCAGTGAAATCCAATTACACAAAACCTGAAAAACTCAGTTATTTTCTCATCTAGACAATGAAGCTAGAGTTCTGCTCTCTTGGTGTCTTTGTGACATTACCTTTCGCCCTAAGGATTCCTACTAATCTTGCAAATCAACATAATTAACAAATTATGCATAGTGCAAAGAAGTCAGAATACTGTATATTTCCTGAGTTTTGATGACAGAGAGCAGTGAAATTTTGATTTCCTCCCCCCTTCCCAAAGTAATTTGGGAATCCAAAAGTTCACTCAGATTTTATGACAGAAGAAATGTTTTTAATAGCCATTTGTGTGAATGCGATAATGAAGGGACAGACATTGAAAATATTAAGGAAAATATCCCCGGGGATATTAAGGAGAAGAAAAATAGCTAAGAGTTTTTAGGTCCCCACAAACTAGGAATGTGTTGCAGACATTCACTGTAGCAGTGAGAAGTTAGAGCACCTAAACACAACTCTTCCCTAAGGAAAATAAGTATTTCTGTGATACAACACACTTCCCCCTGAGCTGACACCAAACACCTGTGTGCATTAACAAACAGCTTTGGTGACACTTTTGACAGGAATGAGCCAGTTGTGTATGCTGAATCAAAGTAGCCATCATAGGCTGCAACTTCTTCAATAGATTTCAAAAGACACTAGAGAGGGATTTTAAATTGCTTCTGATGTTGCTTTGATTTAATCATCTTGAGGTCTCAATTTCATTATGAAAAGTGCCAAGTGCCACCGGCCTTTAGTGTCAAAACCATCCTAGCCTTGAAAACCAAAAGCTCCTTTGTGCTATATAGTTTCTTTGATCTAGATATTCTTCAAGAAAAGGAAAATACTATTTTATCACTAGTATTTTTTTCTGCAAATGTTTTTTGTGTAGATGTTCTTACACTCTAAGAATATACTTTAACACAATCTATAAGTGAATTCACAAATCAGTGACATATATATATCATGGTAGAGCTGTATCAAGATATTATTAGAGGTGTGTTACTTGCAAAGTGGATATTCCAGATAACACACCCATATCCTTCAATGAAGTAGAAAGCAAAGGCTGATCTTTTTCTTTTTTTTCTTTTTTCTTTTTTTATTTTTTTCTTTTTTTTCTTTCTTTTAATTTTTTTTTTAAATTCCCCAATCCACTATTTCCTGCTTCCAGTTTTAATTTGTAAGAGAGAGGGGCCTCCAGTCCAGAAGCCACCTGCCATGATTCTGCTCTGATCAGATTCTGCTGAGAAAGAAAGAGTCCTAGGAGCCCCTTATTTTGACCTGTGAATGGGTGGGACAGGTAAGTTCAGTTTTCCAGTCTGTACCTTCATATATTGTTATAAAAATTTGAAAGGTAAATGAAATTTCTGGGAGAATGTGTTTATGAAAATGACAGTAGAAGTCTGTAGTAACATTTTTTTTTTTTTGGTATCTAGCTCCTCTTTTATTGTTTCTAATAATCATGACAGTGTGGTTTGTGAAACAAACTTCTAATTGAAAGTTGGGTGGGGGCAAAACTATTTTGAATATGAAATTTGTGTGTGAATTACATTATGGTGAACGTGAACTGAGAAGTCACGTTTCGGGGATAATAAGGCAAATGATTAATGAAAAAAAAGCATTAAAAGAAAGCCTGTTTTATATAGTTCATATATGTCCACTTGTCATATACACATTCATATATGTGTATAAGGATGGCATATTTTATTCATTAAGTGATTAATATAATCTAGAACTATATTCACTGCATTGAGCTTGAGCATTGGGCCCGTGCAAACCTCATGAAGTCCAACAAGGCCAAGTGCAAGGTCCTGCACGCGGGTCGGGACAATCCCAAGCACAAATACAGGCTGAGAGGAGAAAGGATTGAGGACAGCCTAGAGGAGAAGGACTTGGGTGTACTGGCTGATGAGAAGCTGAATGTGACTTGGCAATGTGTGCTTGGAGTCCAGAAAGCCAACCATGTCCTGGGCTGCATGAAAAGAAGTGTCACCAGCAGGTCAAGGGAAGTGATTTTCCCCCTCTACTCTGCTCTGGTGGGACCCCACCTGCAGTACTGTGTCTGGCTCTGGGGCTCCCAACATAAGAAGGACAAGGACCTGTTACAGTGAATCCAGAGGAGGGCCATGAAGATAGTCAGAGGGCTGGAGTACCTCCTGTATGAGGACAGGCTGAGGGAGACTGAGTGGGGAGACCTTTTAGCAGCCTTCCAGTCCCTCAAGGGAGCCTACAGGACAAATGGGGAGGCACTCTTTGTCAGGGAGTGTAGTATTAGGATGAGGGGTAACAGTTTTAAGCTGAAGGAGAGTAGATTTAGATTAGATATGAAGAATAAATGTGAGGGTGGTGAGGCACTGGAACAGGTTGCCATGGAGAAGCTGTGGAGGCCCCATCCTTGGAGGTGTTCAAGGCCAGGCTGTGTGAGGCTTTGAGCAACCTGGTCTAGTGGAAAGTGTCCCTGCCCATGGCAGAGGGACTGGAACTTGACACTTGATGATCTTTAAGGTCCCTTTCAATCCTAATTATTTCATGGCTTCTGCATTGCTGTGAGTTACATGTTTTTTTTTCACAAAAGATATCAGCGAGAAAGAAGAGCTCTTCAAACAGTCTTCATACTCTAGTTCACATGGAATAACTTCCTGCTTCAAGTAGGGATTGCGGACAAAGTTCTAAGTAGAATGAGAAAAGGCAGCTAAATGCAGACCGTTCGTAACTATTACTACTTATCAATAAGACTTTTTTTAGGAGTGGAAATTGAAATGAGCAGTTTTAACTTCATTTTTGAGGCAGTTAAGAGGAATTTGTTAGTCAGATATTGCAATGAAGAACAATATCTGTTGTTTTTTTTTTTTTTAAGTACCTTTTGGGTGATAAAGGTAGAAGTTAGAGATCTGAATATGTCTTTCTAGAGCATTTTGAAGCTTTTTGCCTTATATTGTGACATGCCCCCGAGAAAGGTATATAATTTAAGAATCAGGGAGTGCTTTCATCAAGAACTTAATGAAATCACGTATTGTATTTGCTTAAATCTGGAATTTGATATTGCTGCAGATTTGTGCCCATCTGAGTTGCATTGGACCTGGAGTCCTATATGGGGAGAATTTGAGTAGTGTGATGTATTTAATGGAGATTTTGAGTGAGAATTAGTGTGGGCCTTGCACATCTGTGTCATGGCATAAACCACAGATATTGTACGTAAAATTCTGTTCTTGCAGTTTAAGAAGATATATCACTCTTATTCCTTCAGACAGAAACCTAGAGATTGTAGTGAAAAAAAAGAAAGGGAGAAATCAGAGAAAGACGTTTCTCTTGTCTACATATTGTCTGGCCAGTGGTGCTATTTTATTCTAATCAGGTGCCTGCTGTATTAGTGTATATTAAGCATGTATTAAAGCATACACTTTGCTAAGGAAAAACATCCTGTACTCTCTGGAAAGCAGGGTAGATTTACAGTCACTCAGACTGGACTGCATGTTTGGCACAATTAAATCTGAAAATTTTGTTTAGCTTTGTAGATTACCACAAGGTACTCACAATCATCTACACATGGCTAGAAGCAAGTAGGTAAGATTGGAATAAACTCTTACAAATACGTTGGTTAAACTCCTCTCCCCCCCAACCATATTTTCCTCACTTCAAAGCTATTTTTTAACTTAAAACATTTTTAGCATTCCCTAATTTTGGATCCTAATAGACTATTCAAAAATTATTCTTTATGAATGTTTCCCTTAAAAGTTTTTCTGTGAAAACTCTGGACACTTTAATGTTTATAACACTCCTTTTCTTCTCTCCCAAGTATTATTACAATAGATATCTATCTACTAGTCTGATCTTGTGTTCCTCTGAATTCAGAGCTTGATTTACATTTAAAAGTCCTAGAAAGTAGGCTGTCATTCTGTTCACTATCCCACCACCTATTTACATACCCATCCACTGAAAGAATGTATTTTATGCCACTTCTGCAATGACTGACACCTCTTTGGATGAGAAGATTCCTAGAAATGATGTTTGATGAGCCTGAAAATATAATGGGCAAAATCAGAATATGTTTTCAGAACCCATGGGATACAGAACAATCTCTTGGACTCCAACCATAAAGATCACATCAGATCAGGTGTGTATCATGTTTTACAGAAATATAGATTCTGATCCACCTACTCTTCAGGTAAACCTCTTGAAACCGTTGGGATACTGTGTCAAAAATAGAAATGTTTGTGGAAGCTGTTGAATTGAACGAGTTGGAGTGCCTGTTGGGAAAAGCATGCAATAGTTAGAGAGACAAAAAACAGAACAGCTGAGATGAACAGCTAGAACAGTCTAAGAGTCCTGGGGTATATGAAGAGACAAAATTGCTGGATAAGTTACAAAGGCCAGTTTATGAGAATGAATAGAAATCTATCCTATTAAAATTATTAGGACCAGTTGCAGAGTAAAGTACTGTTTAAGATGCACCAGATGCTACTGCTTCCCCAATCACATGACATGACACATGCTGGGACCCTCATGTTTCCTCTCAGTTGTGTATGCTTGTCAATATCTCCATTCTGCTGAATTGCTTTGGGATTTATCTTTTCTTTTCATAGCCTTTCTGAGAAACCTCCTTTGATTTCTCTGATTATGTCTTTTGCTCTAGCTCCTCTTTTTCTTCCTTTCTTTACAGGAGTCAACTCTAGAGTTCTTATTGACCTTATTAGCTACAGTGGGTGATTTAGGATGTATAATTAGTGTTAAGCAGTAAGCTAGGTCTTCAAAAAAGCCTAAGCATATTTATTTTATAATACATTTTAATCAATAAGTTGCAATTTAGAGGTCTTATGTGTAGAAAAATTTGTGCGGTGGATTCAGCATTAGAAAACCAGATGGCAAGGAGGAAACTGGAAATAGAACAGATGGACAATGAATGATACGCAAATTCAATAAGGTTTGAAGGATCTTGGGGTCTAATTGTAATTTTAGAGAGGTGGATACCTGTTACATTCATTTTATACTTTTCATGCTTTATTATTTAATTTGTTTATTTTTACTTATTCCAACTTTATTCTGCTCTTTCAAATAAGATTTTCTTGTATTGTGGTTTGGAATCTTTTCAACATTTTTTATTTTTAACTGAAACAGAGTCACAAAATATGGTTCTCTTGTTATGATGCAGTTTCATGGGGCACAGGCTAGAGGTTTAGATTCTTCCTGTTCAGAAGGACTTACTGTTCTATTCAAGAAACAATATCAGGCATTATTCTGTTTTGACATTTGTCAATGGATACAAGGCTTTAGGAAGAAATTCCTCTCTTAGAAATTTGTTTATTTTAACCTCTGTACCTGTAGCTTCTGCAGAAAAAATTCCTACTACCCAACTTTTCCCACATAGCTTACACTTAGAGTACATTGACCCTAATAATGCATGAGAGCAGATGATAGATCTGTCATGGATTTGTTTACATTACATTTGAAGCTATTTAACTGAAAAATTAGTTTAAGAAAGAGGGAAGTTGATTTCGTTACAGGATTTAGTTGTCTTTTCTTTTTCTAACAATGAGGTCCACAACACAGCAAGGATATTAGATTCTATTTCTGGAGAGAGAAATGGAATAGCCACCAAATGGAAATGGATAGCTTTGAATTTAAAAAAACCCAACTCAACAAACAAACCCACAAAGCCAGTAGCAACCTCCCCGGGAGTATAAACCTAGACTGTTCTCCAAGAAACTGAATCACAAAAATAAAAGAAATATATTTTGGAATGCATTAAAAAAAATAATAATAGTAATAATAAAAACCCCTATGTCTATGCACACACTGGTGCTCATTTTCAAACTGTCAAAAGCTGGTGGTGAGAAAGTTTCTCTTTAAAACCAGCACCTCTATGGCCTATTCTTGAAAGTGATCAAAACTTGATTTTTGAGAGATGATTTCTAGAACTTTGTTAATTTCAGACTTTTGTCCTGTCTTTTGTGTCTTTGTGGCACATCAGTAAAATTTTTCTGAAAGAAGAATTATCCTTAAAAAAGAGTCAGAGAAGTACTGCAAAATGATTAATTAGTACATTGAAAGAGCAAGCACCAAAGCATGATTTTATCACAAGTTCAAAGCATGAGCACGTTTATGATAATATTAGGACCTGGGGAAAGCTAAAAAAGAACAAAACATGGTTACCATATGTCTAAGGATACCAGTAATGAATAAACAGGAAATACACTATAAATGATAACATTATTCAAGCAGAAAAGGCTGATAAGAAAAACTTTGTAGTGTACGTAGACTGCCAAGTGAATGAGAATGCTGATTGAGTCAAGTAGGCACATAGACTCATTTCTTGTTTCAGAGTGGAGATAGCCTTTACTTTCTGGAATTGCCATACAACAGCACATGTCGAATATGTCAAAAACAGTTGGAAGCTCTAGAAAATTTCTTTCCAAGTAGCCTGAACTAACCCACCAAAGAACCCCAAACCAAAAGCAACCTCCAAGGACATCAGCTGTTATGGTCACAATTTTTAGGATGCTCTAAAGGTAGCAAGTTACACATGTAGACATAGCCTTAGTTGATAGTTGTAGGCCACTGCAGCAAGTAAATATAGGGAAAAAGCCAAGAGTTCTAATGATTCTTATAATGGAGATTTCTAAATTCTTCTTGAATGGAAATTTTTAAACTTTCAAACATAACTAGGTCACATAAAAACAAAAGTGGCAAGCTTTGAAAAATCTTAGTTTAATAAAAATATGTGGAGATTAAAACACCATGGATCTGAAAGTCGTGCATAGACATGACAACATTAGTATCTGTGGCCCTTATAACAGCAGGAACAGCTATTACTTCATCATGAGCATCAACTCTGATGAGTAACTGACTGTTTTTTAATTTTTAGTGAATTTTTTGGTTCAGTGTTTAGAGTGTGGATTGGTTTTATTGTCTTGCTGGATTACAGACTGCCTTTTCTAGACTAGCTCAGACAGCTGGAATAATTCATTTGAAGCATTGGCAGTTTAATTTCATACAAAAAGATCCCTTTTCTCTCAAGATTCCAGAGGAGTGAGTGCATAACTTATTTTTTTCTTTATCCATACTTACTATAGGTTATTTTTTAGAGTTCCAGATCATGAGATCAGTACCAAAAAAGGCAAAATAAATATTTCCAGAAAAGTCAGAATCAGAAAATAAATTAGATTACACAGTCATGCAAAAGTAATATATGGACTTCATGGATTACATTTAAGTAAACAGGTCTGCTTACTAGCCAGTGCTAGTATAAAAGTTTTCCTACTTTTGTCTCAAGAATTTTATTATAAGTAGTCTTGCTTGCATCTGTGAGGGCACATAATAGGTAGGCGGGTAAAAGTCAAACTCTAATAAAGTAGCGATACTCTAGGATTGGTTAAACTGTATAATAAGGAAATGTATAGATTAATCTGTTAAATACTGAATGTGTATTATCAAGCTCAAAGATAAGAGTCAAACATTTGTATCAATGGTTAAAGTAAAGATGAAAGTGACTTGCTTCTCTTTATGGTCCTCTCCAGATGAGGGGAGGTGTAGTTCCTTAGAGATGCTGTTTCAATCTTCTCTTTTCTTTTGGGTGAAAAGAGGACTGACAAAGCATCTGCAGCAGGAACAGTAAGAGGTTGTTGGTTTTCACAAATTTCTATCTGGAAGGAAAAGCAGCTGCAGAACTTAATGACAAAAGACTTTAGGATGGGGTTTGCTGCTTGCCCTCGCTACCAAGTGTCTGATATAAGGGGCTCTATGATGAAGACTTCAGAGTGTCAGGACATACAGTGACTTTTCCCCACTTTCTTTCACCAACACCTGTGAAATGCTGTCCCATCAAAACCTAGTTTCAAGAAGAAGAGCCTTGCAGTTTCATTTTACAGAACTTGTCTGTGAGGATACAAAATATTGCTTCAACTAATTTATGAGAGTCTTATAATTTTTTTTAAAGTATGCCAATATTCTACACAAAATGGCATCTATACTGATTTTGTCTTATCAGAAAGTACTTCAAATAATGAGGACAGTTGCAGATGTTGAGTTTTTGAGAACTCTTTTCTCAAAAACTTCTAATTGTCCACCCATTAATAATTTTTTAATGTGTTATCAAACTTCAGCCTGTTTACAACATTAACCCATCCCACTAATTTATATATATATGTATATATATGTATATATATATGTGTATATATATATATTTAATTTGCTATCTCAGAGTTAATAAAATTGTTTGCAAAATCAGGTAGACTGTTTACCTGGGTACATAAAAAGAAAAGGAAATCTTAAGTAATATCAATTGTTATAAGGCCAAAAAACCAACCTGACATTTCAAAAATGTGTATCACAGTAACGAATAAGTGCAGACAGGGTTAATTTTGCTGGAAAGGTGATACCAGAATCGCAACTCAAAGAGGGATTAGTAGTATGTTGGAATATATTTGTAACGGAATGGTCTGGACAAGTTCTGGTGTGTAATTTTGAACCATTCCATTATATACTTCACTCTGGGCATAGACGTTCTTACCCAACTCCAAGTCTTGAGAAAAGACAATTCCTTCCAATTTGTCTCATTTTATTAAAACCGAATAGAAATACATTTTTGCATGAGGTAAGATGGAATTGCAGAACTCTTCGTCCCAGAATGTTATATATGTCACGATTCACTTAAAAATGATAACATTAAGTAATGAAATAAAACACATTTTAAAAATTCAAATATGTGGTGAAGATGCTCTTTTAGCTCAGAAAAATCCCTGTGCCTCAGGTAGAAGGGGTGAGAGGCTGCCAATATAGGAAATACCACTCTATCCTGTTTTTATTCTCTATTCAAATCAGCTTTATTAATCAAATCATCATTATTAGTCATTTCCAGAGACAGTATCCTAGCCTCAATGAACCTTTAATCTGACCAGGTTCAGCAGCAGATGTCTTTTCTTAGTAGCTCTGTCTAGATGTCTCAATTTGGAAAAGATTCACTTACTGTCATCACATTAGGACAACATACTTCACACTCCCTGGATATTTTATTAAATAAGGTGTATCTCCTTATTTTACCTCTACAGTTGCTAAATGACATTTTCTGTTTTCAGTTATAAAACAGTGGTTAGATTGGGTCTGAGCAGTAAAAGGCATTCTTACTGCTTTTCATCTTCTGAACTGTCCAGCTGAATGCTTGTTTTTGAGACACATCCCCAGTATGCCTTTTGTCATCATTAGCAAAGTTAAGACCATGAATGACTTTGTATATATGGTAATGTACTTCTATGAACTTTCCCAGCTTATTGCAACAGTGAATTTGGAATCTGTGTATTTCACTCCTAAATATTATGCCATTGTTTGACTTTTAAGTAAATTTTCACAATTTTACATCAGTCTTTAGATGGGACCAAAAAAATCAAGACCTTATCAAATAGGAGGAAATCCTACTGTAAGGCCCCGGAACACTGACATTTTGATGGTCATAGTGCCTAGGGGGAACGGGATTGTGTGTGAAGCCTGCTAGTAAGGATTAGTTTTAACTAGTAAGAACTAGCCTGCTAGTAAGCCTGCTAATCAGGCTAGCAAGCCTGAGTAGATAGTTGTTTAAAAGAATATATAAAAAAATCTTTAAAAATTTGTTTTACCTTAACTTTAAATAATAGTTAAACTGTAATTGTTCATAAGATTTGAGATTTGGGAATACTTCTTATATAATCAAAACTAGTAAAACACATTTAAAAAATAGTAGTTTGGAGAACTTCCTAGATGCATTTGCTATTCTTATTCAGCTGAGGGAGAAAACGACAGGCTTTAACAATTGCTCCATTTAAGTACAGTGGGTACATAACATTTCCTGTGATACATCTGTGGTAGATCCTCCCACTATATATATACATATATAGTGCGTGTATATATATGATATGCATAAGTCATGAAAATACGATTTGTTAACCAATCGAAAAAGTTTGGTGATTTGATGACACTATCAAATACTATTAAAATTTTAGACAAGAAAGACATTAAAGGAGGAGAAAAATTGATATCTAAGAGGATTCGGGCCATAAGGATTTACGTTACTGTAGTGATAGATATGAAACAGTTCGCAATCACACTGCTCAAGACAAACAAATCCCGTAACAGGTTGGCCTCACCTCCACTGCTTAACCCTACCTGTCTTGGCACCTACTCCTCAGCCCTTTGCAGCTAACTAGAGGCATTTCTGTGTAGGATGACATGCACACCTTGTTGGACATTCTCCTCTTCCTTCCACTCTGTATTTTTAGGATCTATAACAGAAATCTGTACTGTTCCCAAACCTGTTTTGTATGAGTGCAGTGTTTGCGTATTACTCTCTGCTGCCTCTCTACTTGTTTTTTTCTGCTGTTGCTCAAGTGGACAGGGTATAATCTTGACCACATCACTGGGTGTGCTGCTTCCTCCTCTTCTCTAGAGACCTTAAAAAATTGGAGGAGATCCTGCTTGCAAGACCCTGGAATGTAGACATTTTGATGATGATAAGTTCTAGGGGAAAACAGGCTGTGTGTGTGCCTTTTTAATGCAGAGAATCACATTTAAGGTGCTCTGCCAGGATCAGCATCACAAGCCAGATGGGTCATTTTGAATTGCCATGTTTGCAGGAATTACAGAAGGCCAGGCAGGTATGTAGCACATGAAAGGGAGCAAAAGTATTGTATGATAACTAACATAAAAATGTAAGGGAATATCAATTAATTAAGAACTGAAAACCAAGCGTCTCTGACTAGTATTAACAAAATTGTAAGGACTTAAGATAAATGTAATGTAGATTAAATCCACACATGTAGCAAATTTTTTAAATCTTTACAGGTTATGTATCTTTCCCAAAAACTCTAAAAAGGCTCAGATATAAATAATAAATAACCCTGAAAATTATTTAAAAATACAGTTTATAACTACCTTTACTGGACTGTAAACACATTACAAACTCTTTAGCCTACTTAAAGCAATATTAAGTTTAAAAAAGATATATTTCTAAAACTGTATGTATCTTCTTGTTATATGTACTACACTGTTAAAGCACAGTGTCTAACAGAATGACATAATAAAGTTGAAATTCAGCCTGTTTTAGTTATCTTCTAATACTTATTGGACAAAAAAAGTTATTTCAACTTGCTGATTGCAAAAAAACTTACTGTATCTGCAGTTTCATAAGTGTAAAAATGTCTATTACTTTGTAAGATGTCCACAGTAAATAGCTCCTGAAAACCAGCTCCTTTCATCCAGTGTGACCCTAATGGGGTATTCTGATAGTCCGCTCCCAGGAACTGTGAGAACATAGAACTAGTTTTTTTTTTTTTTTTTTTTTAAAAAGTAGTATAAACAGAGATGTAGCTTGCATCTTGGGCATTAGGAGAGTTTCTGACTTTCACCTTAATTAGTCTTGCTGAAATTCACTTTAACTTTTGGCAGAACAGAAAAGTTAAGAGAGAAGGGCCATCGTTTGCCAGTCCTTGAACTAGAAGAGTTCAGTTATAACTCAAAGTACATAATTCGACTAAAAAAACCCTGTTTATCTATTCATACACATTCAAATAAATAATCTAGTAGCATCGGACCTTTTTGCTAGCAACAGCAAAAATTATCTGATTTGGGATTCTTTAGTCTTTGAAAGCTCTTAATCTTCAGGTTGTTTGTTGCAGAGCATTGGGAAGCTTCTCTCCAAGCATCCTGTATTTTTGAGTCAATATGACATGTCTAAGATTTTCCCTTGTATGTAACATTCTTCCCTGTACAATAAATGGCCTAGGCACTGATACGTGAAAGTATCCCAGTTCTGAACAACTCTTAAAGCATTGCTTAATGTTCTGCATAGGAGTGGATTCAAGCATATGCTTATGAGCTTTCAGAATTCAGACTTGGTACCTAGCCTAATACCTGAAAGAATAAAAATCCATGTGTCATTAACCTTCCTATCCTGGTTCCATAAAAAAAGACCTAACTGATCAGTTTAAATTGTGGTGACTGGCAAGAGATATAGGATTAGAAATGAAGCCAATGACAAATTTAATGTTAGAAACTCAATCTAAATCATATAGGGTTTTAGCAGAGTTATGATACGTGCTGTCAGAGGAGATCGTAACAGTCGTGCTTTCAATAGAGGACTGAAGTGTACTTTTTTAGTTAGCTGTTATATCCCCTTTATAAAAAGAAGTAACTTAAGCAATCTCTAGTTCTTTAAAAAGTGTTAAAATGCAGAAAGGGAAATATTGATATAGATGGCAGAAGTTTTCACAAGAACATCAGTAATTTTAGTCTGTGAAAAATGTATAGCCTGCCTGAAACAACCACATAGAGCTGGATTAGACCTGTCTGAGCAACTTGCTAAAGAATATGGTTTCAGATGTAATACATAACTAGGGAGACAGTAATTCTAATTTTGAGCTCTTTTTCTTGCATTAGTTAGTACTTCCATCTGGCCCAAATCAAATTAAGATAAACCAGGAAATGTACCTCGACAGTTGCACCTTTTGTTTTAAGCTGAACAATGCAGGACATAATATTAAAAGCATCCAAAATATGACAAGATTTTACCAGAATTCATAAAGTGGGGTATTGTCTTTTACTAACTATATTGAAAGCAATTAAGCAAATGCCTTTATACACTGATTAAAACATCTGTCTGTGAAGGGGTTTTTTGTCTTGCTTTTCTCTTTCATTTCAGAAGGAACTTAATCTTTAAAAAAAATATTTTTTTTCCTAGTAGAAATAATATATGCAATGTATACAGTGTACTGTTACATAGCGTTTTAAATGTTTATTTACTTTATTCTTTATTCTGTTTCTTTCTTCTGATATCTGTATATTTGTGAAATAATGCTTTTATCTGTCCTTGCCTAACGTAAAAGCCTTCTCCATCTCAGTCACTTTCTCTGCTTTTCCTCAAATCTTTTTCCTTGTTCCTGTGTACCTTGGTGTTGTTATTAATTGCCAATGATGACAACTATCACTGTCATATCTGGGGGTACTAATTATGTTGCAGCATTCATAATTGAAGCAGGCCTATCCAAGGAGAGATGTAAAGTGCACACCCGGTGTCACTTAAGCAATGAAAAAACTTAAGGGCGGTATGTGCTAAACTGTTCATAAGGTAGCACATAACCGTGTAATGCAATCATGTAAACATGCATGTATCTAATTCTTTCCTGTCCACCCCTGAGAAGACAGGAAGCCCAGGGTATCTTAAACTATTGCTCTCACCACGTTTTATACCCCTTGCATATACAAGACTTGTCCACAGCTTCTTTCTACCTTCAGCCTGGGCCTGTCTTGACCTTCTCTTAAGTTGTCTCACTTCCTTCAATGACTTGGTGTATTTGTCTTCATTTTAGAAATTTCTATTCCTTTAGTAAATTTGACTACAAAAGAAAAAAAAAAAAACCCAACCCACCCCAAAACCCACATGAGAAATTCAAGTACCACTTCCATGTCCTTTGTCTTCAAGGCTGCTGTTTCTTTGCAACTGGCCTTTTGCTTATCTTATTCTGATAGGGAAAGCAATCAGCTAAAGAATGAATTTTAATAATAGTGTAACCAGATAGCATTGCTTTCTCAGTGTCAATGACAGTCTTGCCTGATACAGAATTGTTTGGTCCTTTTGTTATTTTGTTTTGAGTTTATAAAAATGAAAGCTTTATAGATTTATTAGGTGATTTAATATGACATTCTATGTGATAAAGTAATCTGTTTTTATGTAATTACCCCAATATTAGGTTCAATAACTTGGACACAGCAAAACCAGGTTTTCCAGAAGGGCTTTTAGACTTGATTGGAAATCATCATGATAGGTAGTAATTTTACATAGTAGCTTGTTCCAATGCATAACTATTTCACCATCAACTGTGTGTGCCTAAATTCTTATTTAAATGTGCCTAAGTCTAGTATCCAGTCACAGCTTCTTGGCATGACTCTTCAACAGAGTTAAAAGCTCATTGTTATCTATCATTTCCCTCAGGAAGTATTTATGACCAATCACCAGTCTCTCAATACTGTCATCACATAAATGTATGATACCGAGCTTTCTAATATATGTAGGACATTTTTTTCACTTTTCGTCTGTGTGACATGCATCCCTTGTTTTGAATGTCCATTTTGAAATCTGAGCAGGCACAGCTGGATGTAATCATTCATTGTCACCTTCACCACCATTATTTATAAAGATAAAATTGCTGGATTAATTCTACTCACCATTCAACTGTTTATGCACTAAGAGATTGTATTAGCTTTTTTTTTTGCCATTTTATACTGTAAATTTAAGGTATAAAATTGTGTTCAAGTAGTTATGCCTTTTAAAATCTAACCCATTTTGATAGTGCCTGGTTTGCAGGATACAGCATCCCATATTATAAATAGGTCTGCTTTTGGTTTTTATGATCTATAAAAATAATACACTTTCTTTACTGGGTTTGTCATGCAAACTAATTCATAGTCCGAAATAATTGCTGACAGGTACAACGTATCTCCCATAGAATGCTATATATGGTAAAATTTGAGAAATTTAGAACATTCTTTCACACATTTCTTATATGGATGTTCTGGAAAATCGTTTCCCTTATCAGTTATTATAAAGAGATAACTAAGGATTAGTTCCATCTCTTCTTCAGTCCTTTTTTGGAGTTTAATTCTATTCTCAGATGTGTCTGTGTCTTTAGACAAGGTTCTGGAAGTGGAAATGCATTTCGCATTTCAGTGGTTATACTAAAATTTGATCTAGTCACTATTACTGCTTCCATTCACTTCATGTAATGAACTCCTGAGTGACTGCATGTGGGATAAACTATAGCAATATACCCAGGAAAAATCAGGGCATCTGGTCTGGAATCAACCACAGATGGGTATGTATGAACTTTGAGTGTTTTTTGTGTAATGCTGGAGGAGAATAGTGTGTCATATCCAGCTTTCCCAGACTTATATTTCAGCTTTGTTGTGACAGATAACAGCTCAACTACTAGAGAGGCAGGTCTCTTTTGAGAAACATCCTTTATTATATGCTACATGGAATAAGAAAATCAACAAACTTTATACCAGTGTTTGAAAATATGCTGAAAACAACATCATGTTACTTTGCAACTTTCTGAAAGCAAGGCCTAAATGTGTCCTTAAAATAAACTCGTTAGACACTAGAGCTCTGTCTTGCAGGTCTAGATGTCATCTGTTGGTTTAAATGAGATTGACTGTATAGAATTGGGGGTTATGCCTGTGTGAATGGGAATATCAGAGCAAGAGCAGCATCTCTTTTGTACAGCAGTGGCAGAATGTGGCTATTACAGAATCTGTTAACAGTTCTCACATATCAGTATCAAACACTTCCTGTAGCTTGAACTTTGTGGTTGTATGCAGCAGTTTTCTGTCTTTCTGTATGTCTACTTAGAGATATCAATTCACGTATACAATTCATGGCATCTCCATGCTTTCTGTTTCTAAGTGCATAGATTTCTCTCTATCGCTGTATATGTCATCTTTATGATGGTAACTACATATTATAGAACAGTGTATTTGTATGGAACTAACAAACAAGACTTACATTACAGAAGAAGAGATCCTGAAGTGAACACAATATGTATATGGTCAGATAGACAATTCCTGATCCAGACCAAGGACACAGTTTGCTAGCCAGCTGCCACTGGAAAAAGTGTGTCATCCAAAAATCTACAGATAAGTATTTTGGAAAAAGAAATTATTTGGAAAAATATATGAGAGAATCATAAGGTCAATAATGTGTCCTAACTGAATTCTGACATCATCAGAGAGAGATGAACCTAAAGTTCTTTGGATGTAAATGTGTGACTTGACCAGTTATATAAGCTGCACAAGTGGGAGCTGCAGCAGTCAGTTGTCAGCTCAGTGAATGAAGAAATACTCAATTTCTGAGGAAATCGAATAATCATTTAATCAGAAAATATCAATGGAAAAAAGAACTTAACATATTTTTTCTAAGTCTTTAGTAGTTTAACACAAATGTTTAGATATAATTTAATCCCTCAACTCTCTTTTTTGTCTCATTTTTATTTCATTTCTCTGATATGGAGTATAACTGTTTCCGACAAAATATGAGACAAAAGAATCTGCAACCAAATACATCACATGAGTTTATAAAGTTAATGAAATATTTAGTGCAACAGTTCATAATGTCAGTAAGAAAGCAATATACAAATCTTTTTCTTCCATGGTATCATATGAAAACAGTAGACATGTCTAGTCCAACGCCTTCAGTCTGAGCAATCCTTACACAGCTGTCATCCATAATTGCAGTGAGGCAGTACTGAACAATAGTCAATGTAAAGAGTCAGGTAATAACACAAAAAGTTGTGACTCCTGAATATGACAGTATGTTGCAGTAAATTCTTAAGAACTGCTTGAATTTTTTAAAAATAGTTTTATTTTACAATAACTTTTCATATGAATTTAAAAAAATTAATTTTGGAATATTTGGAAGAGCTGCATGTTTTGTAAAGATGACCTGCAGACATGAATGCAAGATATGTTCTGTTTACATGTATTTATGATTGAATTTAAATCTTCACTTCCTTGCATACTCTATAGATGCTTATTCCATACCATGGTGAGTGTAACAGTACAAGTATGATTAAATTTTGTAGCATTTAACACCTGTTTTTCATAAAATAAAAGGTTATCCAAGTAAAAGCAATAGAAAATCAATATGAAAGGCAAAATTATTCATTACTGGGATTAATCTATGGTTCTGTTTGATGTCATAACTAAGTTGGTGGCTAATAGCTGCCAGAAAGAATGATCCTGCTCCTCACTCCTCACCTCTGGCCATGCAATTGTACCCCTCTCTGTGCTCTGGCAGCATCTGGCTTCAGAGCCTGCAGTCAAGAAAGTAAACCAGGAGAAAATAATTAATGTAATTTTTCCAAAATATTTTTCTGTAGATTTTTGGATGACACATTTTCTTTCAGTATCAGGTGGCTGCTAAACTGACTAGAAAACTGTGTCCTTGGTCTGGATCAGTAATTGTCTATCTGACCATATCAAACTGAATAAGATGTGTTTGGAACAGGTGAAACACCTGAACAAAGCCATAAAAGCAAGCAAGATGCCTGCTCTTATATAAACATAAATGCAGGCTGTGAAGCTCTTGTTCAATATTACGAAAACTCCTTCTCTGCACCCAGTGTATTTCCACTACCACACATTACAAAGCTTATACAGCTAAGTCTTGTCCATGCAAAAAAGACCATCCTTCCAACCAGACTTTTCAAAACTTTATATCAGAATAAAAGACTTCACTTAGATCTAAAGAAAAAGGCTATATAATGAATATTTCCAATTAATTATCATACTTGGTGCGTGGGTAAGTTCTGGCTATTTATCCCTAAACAGGACATAGAATTACTTACTGGAAAAAGAAAATTGGTTGAAATTGATCTAGAACAATTTTATAAGAACGAATCAATATTCCTGTCTAAAAGTGAAAAAGTACCCCCAACTTACTACAATATTGTGATCATATTAACAGAAAAGTTAATTGGTATAATCAAAGGTATTAATAGTAATTCATATGGATGAAAAACTCTCTGGGAAGATTCTTCACAAAGAGCTGTTATAGAGATGTAGCTTCTTATCCTTCGAAGGCTATTTTAAATGTTCTGTATTGTGAATATTTCACTGACAGCAATAAGCACTTAAATATGCAGGTGTGAGATCCGGCCTCTATTTTTTACATGAGGCAATGTATGTTTCAGAGCTAGGAAATACTGTAATACACAAAGTGAAGTAGTAAAAAAAGTGAGGTGTTTTTATTTTTTTTTTAATGTGACACAAGGATGATGGAAGATGGCCCACTATTTTAAATTTGATGTTGTTCAACATATTTTACAAGAACTGGAATGTAATGAATACAAAATGAGATAAAATTTTAGATAAGTGAAATTGGAAGAAATTTTGAGTAGTGTTAGAAGAATCACTGATAAACAAAACTGAAAAGTTAACTGAAAAAAAAAAGTCAATATTTTATTTGATAAATGCACGCAGAGGATTTGCTCTGGCATTACTAACATACATGGTCCTAAAGAATAGAGAATAGGCAGGGCAAATCTTAACAACAGTGTCCTTTAGTCACACAAAGGATGACTCTCAGTATTTTATTCAGATTAGATTAATGTTCCCTGTCTTAGGGAACAATCTAATTGAAGACAAGCAAAATAGGTGTAATGACTTCCAATAAAAGAAGAAAAAATGAGAGCAATAGAGAACACAAGGAATAAATGCTGGTTTCTTCACCTAACTGCATGTTTCTTTATCAACATGGATATATCACCTCTAAAGGCAATAATGTATTGAGTCAAGTATCTCCTTTGTAAGTAAATTAAATTTAAAAAATACTATTCTCCAAAATCAATGTATCTTGTCTTCTTATGCCTTAGACAATTTAGTGCAAATTATACATGGGCAAAAGGGCTTTGTTTAGTGGTTGGAGAATTCTCTTCAGCTTATAATTAATAACCTAGACAACATATAGGTGGGTTACTAAGCAATCTTATAAAGACCGCTCTAACTAAATAAAGTATTTAGACCAGTTAATTAAAAGAAGTCATTAAAGGTGTATACTTGCAAAAAGCAATTATTGAATAAAAAATAGCCTTAAATGTAATTAAGTTCAACTATTTCTCTCTGTTTACCAGGATTAATTTATGTCTCCTTTCTAGGATAATGTAACTTAAAGATATGTAATTTGACACTGCATTTTAAGACACAATTATTGTCATAAATTTCTAATAAGAGAATTTCAATTTTCCATTAAATGTATTATAAGAAGAAATGAAATCTTACTTCTTTAGCTACGCTTTAATTATTCTTGTTTCACCTGTGGATACTGTAGACAAGGTGATCTTTTTACTGTCGGAAAGTGAAATCTGAAACTTAGTTTTTTAGTATTAACAAAGCTAATGCTGAATCCATAAGATACTAATGCTGAACATCAGAGGCATTTTAAGTTTGAAAATCTTGACCTCATGTAATGAATTATGCAAGTTCAGTGCTTTTCTGCAGTGTTTATAACTTGCTGTTGTATAACTTTTGTATGATTCTTAATAAAATTCTTAGAAAATTATGGAACATATTTGGAGGTTACTGCCATTGAATCTTTGAGATTCTGTTGCTGTGTACATTGTTAGGGTTATTAGGAGGGAAGGATATTGTTTTCGCATAAAATAGCACTGTTTTAGTCCAGAAAACCACCAGTGTTCCTCTCTCCTCACATAATTTAAAAAAATAGACCAACAACAACAAAAAAAGAAAACATAAACATTTGTTTAATACATACTTTCGAGGGCCACTAAAAATTGTCTCAGATTAGTTTTGAAAGGAGCAAACTATAAAAAAATAGAAAATGGAAAAAGCAACAAAAAAGTGAAATTGTGGGCTATTATCTAAAGAATTTGTTGCCTGGAATGAAGATACCTGAATGCCCTTTTTGCATCTTCTCAGCAGCGTTGATAATTTTTTAAGCTGTTCTAATGTCTGAAACATCTTTGCTTGTTTGTAGTATGTTGTAGACAATCAGTGCTCCTGAATAATTAATACCTAAGATTACCCCAGCCCTCTTGCTGATTCACACCTGTCCTGGTTTTGGCTGGGACAAAGTTAACTTTCTTCATAGTCAAAACTACAACACCTTTGAAGAGAAGACTTGTGCAGAACAACACTGTGTGCAACATTGCTGGTGTCTTGCTGCCACTTATATGTAAGCCTGCAGTGACTGATCTGGAAGGAAGGGTATGGACATGCTGTGAACCAGTACTGGAGAGTCTTCTAACTGCAGTCAGTTTTGCAGAAGATTGTTTTTGGGGTTTATTTGTTGGTTGGTTTTTTCATTCTAGAATATTAGGCTCAAGTATGAGTCGCTGTAATGCTTTAATTGGCTCAGCACTTCTTGTATTACAAACATACTTAGCTCTTGAATAAGTAAACCATTAGTGTTCCTTTTGCTTTTGGGGATGGAACTGTAGAAACATCTTTAATATTTACAGTTTGATTTATTAGCTTGTTAAGCACATTTACTGAGGCAACTCTAATTTTTGCCAGAATTTGAGGAAAAAATTATAAATTTAAGAAGTTTACCTGGTCTGAAAATAGTATTTTTGAACTTAATTTATAAACCAAGTTATAAATTACACATAGTCATTCAGGAAGCCTTTTCTTTTTTCTTAGAAATTTTTAGATAATTGTCTTCTTTTTGCTTTTGCACTAAACTACTTAAACATTTCTAAATACTTAAATAACTCCATAATTAAGATAAATACTTTATACTCAAATGCTTCTTTAAACTCGTAACCAGTTGTAATGCAGCCACTGTCCTACACATTGGCGTACAAAATATTTTATTGTTTGCACAACACTGATATTAAGACACTATTACTAGTTATCTAAATTCACATACAAAATGTTTTTAAGTGTACTAATTGATAGGTTTATGGTCTTTGAATATTTAAGTATTTCTGATTTTTCCACCATTAAGAGAAAACACGACTTTGCAATAACCAAAATAACTTCTAAAGATAAAAGAATCCCCTAATGTTAAACAAATGTATGATCTACAGTGCTATTAAAATCAGATCTTCTCTGTAATAGGATTTATATGGTTGTCTTAAAGTTTTCACTTGAAGTATAGGGGGAAAAAAACAGCATTTTAAATATTGTTTATGGTTTTTGATAACATATTCCCCAAATACTATTTTTCTCAGAATTGTCCATAGTAAAACCTGCTTAAATTTTCATAAGTACTCTTACTTGAAATAGAATGACTGAATAATAATAATAACAATAATAATAATAATATTAATAATAATAATAGGAAAAAAGGGTTTTTTAAAAATAGTTTTGAAAAAGATAATCTCAGTGATCTCCCTCCCTTTTGATAAAAGGCTTTTAGGATTACATGCTACTATTTATACTATTTAATATTTTTAAGGATTGCTTCTCAAATATTCATAAAAAGTAACATGCTCAGTACTTATATGATTATTCCAAAACATGACACGCAAAATGTTATGTGATGTTTACTGTGAGGATGGTGAGGTGCTGGAACAGGTTGCCCAGGGAAGTTGTGTATGCCCCATCCCTGGAGGTGTTCAAGGCCAGGCTGCATGAGGCTTTGAGCAACCTGGTCTAGTGGAGCGTGTCCCTGCCCGTGGCAGGGAGGTTGGAACTAGATGGTCTTTAAGGTTCCTTCCAACCCTAACCATTCTATGATTCTACGTTATAGTGCAACATAAGCTACAAAGTGTTTCATTTCTTTCGTGAACACATTTACCAGTTTAATGCCCAAAGGGAGTTTATTTCCCTTTAAGATGATGGAAACCTCCCTGGTTGAAAGAAAGTACATCCTAAAAGTTACTGTAATTAGCTTGATGATTCCAGTTAATCAAATAACCCTCAAAAAAACCCCAAACCAAACTATTTTTTCCTCAGTAGCCATCTTAGATACAAAGTTGATTTGCAATCACTTCTTAAAACTTGGTAAAAATACAAAGGAATTTGTAATAACTTGAGGTTAAAATGCTGATTAAGGCTTATTATTAAGACTTATTCATGATAGTTATTTAAATAATTTCTGGATAAACTTTGTAGTATATAGTAAGATAAAATAATATTTCAGATAATGATAATTGATATATTAATCATAAATCTGAGGAAATTAAGGTTACACTTCATTTTAAATGTTTTACCTGCTCGATCATGTGTATGTAATGTGAATTGGTAATGCATCTGCTATACTAGATCATGCTACTGAAGAGGTTATAATCCTTATACTATTTCTCCTATACAGTAAATTTACCTAATTTTATCATCCCAGGAGTTGAATTTCTGTTTAATTAGGCACAAGTTAAACGTGTGCCATGTAGCTTCTCCAGTTCAGACTGAAATGTACCATTCTGGATGTTATATAAGCACTACTTGCATTCAAATGGTGACTGCTTCTCATGTAACGTACCAGGCATAAAATCTTTGAAGTCAAGCTAGAAAGGGATATGACAGTGCATGACCCCTCTTTCTCTATCAGGAAATAGAACAATTCACTGGACACTAGAGTAATGTCATGTAAGAGAGAGCACCTTACATCATGAGACTTCCACCATTAAGGCATGTATTTCCGTTTTATGTAAACATAATAAAGGCATAATATATGGCTATTTTCTTACTAAAAATCAACTTCTTATGTCCCAGGACACATAAAATAAGATAAAAACACAATAGGCATTTAACAAAACAATTTTGAAAATAAGGCCCAAAATTTCTGGTTTTGGATCATAGAGAGAGTAAATGTTAATTTCTCTGAATTGAAACAACGCCTATGAATGGCAAGGTAACTTCCGGGATCTGGAAAGGAAAAGTGGCTGAATTCACAACATCCCAACCTAAAGCCAATTCTATGTTCTGCACATGTTGGTCAATACAGATCTATTTTCTATGAGATCTGACATTGGCAGGAAATTATATTCAAATGATAATGCATTTCAGTTAAGATTTTTCTAAGAGGCACATTTAGCTGACACTGCTAAGCTATTTTCATTTAGCATTGCAAGACAAAATTTAATGCACAAAAATCTGGAAAATAAGTACTTTTCTCTGCTAATGTATGTGGGTTTTTTAGTGATCTCTACTTACAATCATTAAAACAGCTTTAATTACCATATTGAAATACCTCGTTAACTGGCATTTTTGTAATAGTTCACTCAAGTAGTATACATTTTTCTTAATGGATAAGGTTTATCTGCTGAGCAAATAGACAAAACTTAGATCATCAATAGAGTAATTTCTTGGATCTTGAAAATACAGCTAAGAGTCAAAAAGAAAGTGTTTCTTCTATATATATCTGTAAAAAGACAAGCATATCACTATAATGTATAATGTATAATTGATGTATAATATAATAGATAGTATGTAATTAACTTATATACAGCAATAATGTCTTATAATACAACTAAATAGTGGTCGGACATTTCAGAGAAATTCCTCAAAGCAAGATGTAGGCAGTAAATCTACTATAAAATTTTTTGAACACACAGACTGTGATGCATGATTTTATTGTTGCATTTATTGATTTTATTGTAGTACAGTACAAATCTGCCAGCAACAAAATAGAATGATAGCAAAATGTATGAGGAGACATTTCACTTCATGCATAATGAAGAAAGTTGTTGAACCGACACGTTAGAAATGCACAATTTACAGAAAAATAATGACTTGCTATTTTTTTCTTATTTGTCCTGTGTGGCTTAAGTTTGAGAAAAAAAATCAGGCATTTCAATTATCATCATTCAGATCAGCTTTAGCAGTAAGCACTCCTATTCTTGTGTGAAATATTGTTTATTGACAGTGAATAGAGAACCTCGAGATTTTACCTCCCACATGTTAAATATTCCAACGCAAATGAAAATCCAAAAGTGCACCAGTCACTGAAACACTTAAAAACCATGGTTACATTGCATGTTTGTAATACCTGTTCCTCAGAGAATTAATCTAGCCAGTACATGATACCCCCCAAACAATTTTTCCTTTTCTCTTGCATCACATCTTTTACCTAATGCAGTAACATTTCACACAAATGCTTCTGACATTTTGTGCTGAGACATAAGAAAATTTATTAAGTATCTCTAGGAATGCTACCTTGTTTAGCAGCAGTTCTGCTTTGTTTTGCCCACAGAGAAATGTGAACTCCCAACACTTTATGTGAGCAAAATGAGGGAAAGATTCATGCTGATGATCTGGGAGCTGCTAAGTTACCCACCTGCTTCTCCAGATAACCATTGGGGAAGTAGAATACAATACATCTAGGGAATGATTTCTATTCTTCTTATTCAAAGAGAGATGCGATATGTGGGTATCTATGACAATGACCAAGCCAGAAGAAGATGTCTTGATTTTACTGTTTAGAAAGCTCTGCAATGAATTGGCCGTTGTCACGGGGATAGTGTTTTACTTATTTTTTTTTTTAATGCTTGACTCTAGAATGAGATTTCTAAAGTTTCATAGTGTGTCCTAACGACAAATTCTTGGTGCAGCCATCCCTCACAATAAAATCAAAGTTTTGCTTATAAACTGGTCTCTCCTAGCATCTACAGATTTTTTATCTAACCTCAGTTCCTCTCTTTCTATATGGATTGTTAAGCTCTAAGAAATGGTTGAGTATCTGATACAAAAGTCAATCTTTGCTGGAAGATTTATATTTCAAAGAGAAGGTGAAAAAAAGAAATTAGTCCAGAAAAAAAAATTTTGTTCTAATTTTTCAAAACACAGAGGCGGTCTGTGTTTTCTATTTACAGGGCAGGTATATGTTGGGTGAAGAAGAGACTGCAAATAGTTTTCTGTGTGTTGCATTATTTAAATACAGACTACTGAAATTCCCTGGAGCTTCAAAAAGGACTTGCAGATACATTTGTCCTTCAGGAAACATTGCATGATGACAGTGTGGCAGGTTGGCCCTTGGCTGGAGGCCAAACCACACACACCCGCCTCACACAGTTCCAGCCCCCACCTTATCATAGGGGAGAGAATTAAAGAGGTAAATGGCAAAGAGGACTCGTGGGTTGAGATAAGGACAATTTAATAACTAAACTACAATAATATTGGAAATAATACTATATAAGAATATGCAATGTGATACACAGTGATACTGCCCCTCCCCACCTGATGACCAAAGGCCCAGCCCGCTCCTGGCCAGCGACCCCGGAGGAGGGAGGGAATGGGTGATACACAGTGATACTGCCCCCCCACAAAAGGCTCAGCCTGTTGCCAGCTAACGATCCCCAGAAACCACACTCATGATTCCCCCAAAAAGGGGGGAAGAAGGGGGGTGCACCGCTCCCGGAGGCACTCACAGAACGGAGATAACAGCCCAAGAATCCCAGGCCGAGAGCTGATTGAAGCAGGGGAAAAAATAACGGCTAATGATCCCCCTGGAGAGGGAGGATCCTGAAACTCACGGAACGGAGATAACGAGCGTCCCGGGCCGAGAGCTAACGGCGTCTGTGGGGGCAGGGGAAAGTCCTTGGGAGAGCGAATGCAGGCACCCGAAGCGAGATGATCTGGAGCTGAAGGGAAATGAAAGAGGGAGATCTCACGGAAGGGTCCTCATCTATATACTGGGTATGACGCGCATGGGATGGAATAATTGGTCAGTCTGCTTCTCAATCTTAACCTAGAAGCAAATCCCAAGCTAGAAGCCGGACTGTCTCTCCCCCCCCTGCTCTGTCTGTGGAGAGGAGAGAGGCTGAATGCATTTGTCCTTGAGAGTATACTAGCAATAACAATAAACGTTCTTTCTTATCAGTTTTCTCCTGAGCAGGAATCCAAAACATAGCTTCTTGCTAACTATTTATGAAGAAAAGGAAGAAAGAAAAAAAAATTAACTCTCCTCTGCTTAACCCACGACAGACAGCCATGATACAAAGGTGGCACTGCACAGCTTCGTTTCTATGATGCAGGAAGGAAAGGGAGACGAGAAAAACATAAGACTCCTTTATACCCTTTCTCATTCCTCCCCTACCTCCCACAGGGTACAGCCATACCTTCCTGTGCACTCCCAGAGAACATTACAGTCCCCTGAGTGGCTTCTGGTATCCTCAACCTCTTCCATGTTGCCCTGGAGGAGTCAGCACAGAGCAGTGCTTTAAACAAACATCCCCTACACAGCTCCACCGTTCCTTTTGTCTTCTAAGCAAGCTGTCATTTACCTTCTGTTGCACAGTCATTAGCTGTATTAGATCTGTATTCTTAGTTTCTGCATTTAACTTATCAAGGCACTTTTGTGTATCTGGATTGATGTACTCAGAAGTTGAAGTTTAAGTGTTTTAAGCTTTAATCTACAAGGTGGCATAGGCTCCTACCCTTTTGTTTTTGCATGAGATGTAAAGATAGTATCTCAGAAATATCTGAGCCTAGGGAATCAAATGCCCAGGTGAGACAGACTGCTGTCTCACGTGAAAGCATCATGAGAATCAACAGGATTGCATTTCCTGCACAAGATTCCCCTAAGGGACTGAAACCTGTAGATTTAGAGCATGTAAAACATACCATGACAAGGGCATAGCTCTCACAAAACGGCATGGCTCTGACTAGGGAAACTGTGGGCCCCCTCCAGAAGAAAGCAGGAGACCTAGTGACCCAGGATGTAGAGAAGGCTGAGGTACTTAACAAGCTCTTTACCTCAGTCTTCACTGGCAAGAGCTCGAGCCACACTGCCCAAGTTGCAGAGGGCAAAGGCAGTGACTGGGAGAAGGAAGAACTGCCAGCTGTAGGAGAAGATCAAGTTCGAGACCATTTAAAGAACCTGAAGGTGCACAAGTCCATGGGACCTGATGAGATACATCCGCGGGTCCTGAAGGAACTGGCAGATGAAGTTGCCAAACCACTATCCATCATATTCGAGAAGTCATGGCACTCTGGTGAAGTTCCTGCAGATTGGAAAAGGGGAAACATAACCCCCATTTTTAAAAAAGGAAATAGAGAAGACCCGGGAAACTACAGGCCAGTCAGTCTCATCTGTGTGCCTGGCAAGATCATGGAGCAAATCCTCCTGGAATCTATGATAAGGCACATGGAAAACAAGCAGGTTATTGACGACAACCAACATGGCTTTACCAAAGGAAAATTGCTCCTGATGATTTTGGTGGCCTTCTACGACAGAGCCACGGCGCTGCTGGATAGAGGAAGGGCAACAGACATAATCTACCTGGACTTGTGCAAAGCTTTTGACACAGTCCCACGTGACAACCTTGTCTCTAAGTTAGAGGGACATGGATTTGATGGAAGGACCACTCGCTGGATAAGGAACTGGCTAGATGGCCTCACTCAGAGAGTGGTAGTCAGTGGCTCAATGTCCAAGTGGAGACCAGTGACAAGTGGTGTTCCACAGGGGTCAGTACTGGGATCAGTGTTGTTTAACATCTTTGTTTGAGACATGGACAGTGGGATGGAGTGCACCCTCAGCAAGTTTGCTGATGACACCAAGTTGTGTGGTGTGGTCGACACGCTGGAGGGAAGGGATGCCATCCAGAGGGAGCTGGACAGGCTGGAGAGGTGGGCCAATGCAAACCTCATGAAATTGAACAAGGCCAAGTGCAAGGTCCTGCACATGGGTCGAGGCAATCCCAAGCACAAATACAGGCTGGGCAGAGAATGGATAGAAAGCAGCTCTGAGGAGAAGGACTTGGGGATGTTGGTGGATGAGAAGCTCAACATGAACCGGCAGTGTGCGCTTGCTGCGCAGAAAGCCAACCGTGTGCTGGGCTGCATCAAGAGAAGCATGGCCAGCAGGTCAAGGGAGGTGATTCTCCCCCTCTACTCTGCTCTTGTGAGACCGTATCTGGAGTACTGTGTTCAGATATGGGGTCCCCAACATAAAAAAGATATGGACCTGTTGGAGAGAGTCCAGAGGAGAGCCACAAAATTAATCAAAGGGCTAGAGCACCTCCCCTATGAGGACAGGCTGAGAGAGTTGGGGTTGTTCAGCCTGGAGAAGAGAAGGCTCCGAGGAGACTTAATAGCAGCCTTCCAGTACTGAAGGGGGCCTACAGGAGAGATGGGGAGGCACTCTTTATTAGGGAGTGTAGTGAGAGAACAAGGGGTAACGTGTTTAAGCTAAAAGAGGGTAGATTTAGACTAGACAGTAGGAAGAAATTTTTCACTGTGACGGTGGTGAGAAACTGGAACAGGTTGCCCAGGGAGGTTGTGGATGCCCCATCCCTGGAGGTGTTCAAGGCCAGGCTGCATGAGGCTTTGGGCAACCTGGTCTAGTGGAAGGTGTCCCTGTCCATGGCAGGGGGGTTGGAACTTGATGATCTTTAAGGTCCCTTCCAACCCAAACCGTTCTATGATTCTATGGTTCTATGTTTAGTTGAAAAACTTGGCTAGAAGAGTCTGTGATACCTGTTTCTGACCATGTCTCTTGCTCCTTAATACCAGTGGGATGCTTGGCTGCTTTTCAATTCTTCTCCTGAATATTTGCCCACTTAAATCTCTAACCATAGGCTGTGCTAATCACCAGGTTACTGACAAGCCTTGCATGTGGGAATATGCTTTCACAGCTTTTCCTTAAAACTGCTTCACTTTCCAGAAAATAATTTAAAGATTCAGGGGCAAAACAAATGAGAAAATGAAAGAAAGAACGGGTACGGAGCACTGATCTGGGGTGGAGAGATGAGGGTTGTTCCTGGAGCATGGACTGATATTCTGGGTAGGCTCTGCAAACAACTGCTGGCTTAAGCATTGTGGGTGAGGAGAGCAGGAAAGCACCATCCTACTCAAGGTCTGCTCTACACTCCAGATCGAGCTAAAAGCACATTTTTTTTTAGTGCTTGGGCAATTATAAAATTGAAACCAGAAGGATCATTGAACATAATGTGTCTTTGGATACAGGCAGGAGTTAGTCAGTGATCTCGGTAACTGATATGGAGATAGCAGATGAAAGTTACAATTATATATGTATTAGTACTCCTAAGTCTTGTTAGTAAACTAATCTCTAAATCTATGCTATACATGTTTTCCATGTGGATAAACATGCATGTAGTCAACATGCAGTCTTTCCAGACACCACTCAGACACACCAATATGATGATCAGTGAATGCCGCCTATTGTGTGTGGCTTACGTACTTCTATACAGAGCTCTTGCAGATTCAGCAGCTACTAATTGTATACAATGAATTTTCAGTGTATAGCAACAAAACCGTTGTTAGTTGGCTTTAGCTATGGAAACACAATCTTTGAAATAACTAATTTATTAGTTACTCTCAGTTCCTCCTTAGCTTTCCCACATCTTGCATAGTTGCATACTTCTGCACATCTTGTTACTTTTCTTCTTTCTCAGGATCCTTTATCAACCTCATGGCTACAAAGTCCAAAGTCAGTACCATGAGACCATAGTTAAAATTCCATTTCAGCAGAAAACACCCCTACACATGCAAGACTTGGTTCAGTAAAACATTTTTACCAAAGATTTTGGTATAAAGTTGGTTTTTTTAAATATGAGAGAGAGGTCTCAGTAAAAGACATTGTAGTATGACTCAGTAGTTATATTTTGTTTCACAGTGCACACATTACGTTTCTAGTGACTTTCTTAATATAGGAAATATGTAATTTACTACTATGCATCAAAAGTACTGATGAATGAGTACTGTGAATTTTATGTAAATAAAAAGAACACAAATAACCAGTGTTTCAAAAGTCAGATCAGCCTTACAACAACACTTCTTATTTTCTCAGTCGCCTTAGAAGTACTCTGGACACCCACAGAAGTAATCTGGACACCCATAAATCCATGGATCCTGATGGGATGAACCCGCGCGTGCTGAGGGAGATGGCGGAAGTCGTTGCTAGACCACTCTCCATCATCTTTGGCAAGTCGTTGGAAACCGGGGAGGTGCCTGAGGACTGGAGAAAAGCGAATGTCACACCAGTCTTCAAAAAGGGCAAGAAGGGGGACCCGGGTAACTATAGACCAGTCATCCTCACCTCTGTCCCTGGAAAGGTGATGGAACAACTTATTCTCGATGCTCTCTCTAGGCATATCAGGGATAAGAAGGTCATTAGAGGCAGTCAACATGGCTTCACCAAGGGGAAGTCATGCTTGACCAACCTGATAGCCTTTTATGAGGCTATTACCAGGTGGATAGATGATGGCAAAGCAGTAGATGTGGTCTATCTGGATTTCAGAAAAGCATTTGACACCACCTCCCACAGTATCCTTGCGGCTAAACTGAGGAAATGTGATCTGGATGATCGGGTAGTGAGATGGATTGTGAACTGTCCGGAGAAAAGAAGCCAGAGAGTTGTTGTGAATGGGATGGAGTCTAGTTGGAGGCCTGTATCTAGTGGAGTCCCCCAGGGTTCGGTACTGGGACCTGTGCTGTTCAATATATTCATCAACGACTTGGATGAGGGAATAGAGTGCACCCTCAGGAAGTTTGCTGATGACACGAAACTGGGAGGAGTGGCTGACACGCCAGAAGGCTGTGCTTCCATCCAGCGAGACCTAGACAGGCTGGAGATTTGGGCGGGGAAAAATTTCATGCAATTTAACAAGAGCAAGTGTAGAGTCTTGCATCTGGGCAAGAACAACTCCAGGTACCAGTATAAGTTGGGTACTGAGCTGTTGGAGAATAGTATAGGGGAGAGGGACCTGGGGGTCCTGGTGGACAGCAGGATGACAGCACTGTGCCCTCGTGGCCAAGAAGGCCAATGGAATCCTGGGGTGTATCAGAAGGGGGGTGGTCAGTAAGGCAAGAGAGGTTCTCCTCCCCCTCTACTCTGCCCTGGTGAGACCTCATCTGGAATATTGTGTCCAGTTCTGGCCCCCTCAGTTCAAGAAGGACAGGGAACTGCTGGAAAGAGTCCAACGCAGAGCCACGAAGATGATTAAGGGAATGGAGCATCTCCCTTATAATGAAAAGCTGAGGGAGCTGGGTCTCTTTAGCTTGGAAAAGAGGAGACTGAGGGGTGACCTAATCAATGTTTATAAATATGTGAAGGGTGAGTGTCAGGAGGATGGAGCCAGGCTCTTCTCTGTGACATCCAGTGATAGGACAAGGGGCAATGGGTCCAAGCTGGAACATAGGAGGTTCCATTTGAATATGAGAAAAAAAAACTTCTTTACGGTGAAGGTGACAGAGCACTGGAACAGGCTGCCCAGAGAGGTTGTGGAGTCTCCTTCTCTGGAGACATTCAAAGCCCGTCTGGATGCGTTCCTGTGCGATCTGATCTAAGTGTTCTTAGGATTGGACTAGATGATCTTTCGAGGTCCCTTCCAATCCGTAACATTCTGTCATTCTGTGACTCTGTGTAGAGACTTGTAGATTTTTTTCACTTTTTTTTTTTTTTTTTTTTTTTTTTTTTTTTTTTTTTTTTTTTTTTTTTTTAGGGAAATACCATTTAATGAATACAAAGCTTCTTTTGTGGAAAAATATTGGTACTGATGAAATGGGATTTGTGAGGACTTCTCATATCCAAGATGGAATTTCTGCTTAGAATGAGAGAGTAGCAGGGACAGATGTATCGCAGTACTGAGCAACTGTTTGGGATAGTGACTTAGTCCTTGAAAGTTCAGGTGGGCATTATACTACTCAGGCTAAGAGGTCTTCGAGAGCAGAAATACCTGAATTATTTTTTCTATGGCCTGTACAATTCTGTAAGTAAATATTGATTGATCTGGAGTAATTCTGAAGCCTAGCTAGTATGCACCGTTATTAGATTTGTCAAAAAAAGTACAAATTCTTCATTCTGATTCAAAACTGGAACTGAACTTCAATTTCATAAATTTCAGGTGGATCCCATACAATGGGTAAGTTTGTTGAGAACATATTTTTTCTCCTCTCCTGATTCATCATTTTGGGTTGGAATCTTTAAGCCAAAGGGGAGATTTTGGGAGGCTTTTTCTTTTTGGTATTTTGTTTGTTTGTTTGTTTGAGGGTTTTTTTAGCACCAATGCTACTATTTTTATTAAGGTTAAGCATTGACTTTGCTCTCAGTGAGTCAGTAAATGGACTGAAGAAAGGCGTTCTACCTCACCAATAAACATTTTATACTACTTGGCAATGGTAGAGTGGGCAATAGACCTCTCCATACCCTCAAAATTTAAGAAAAAGTGTCAGAAATTTAAAATATTTGTGTTACAGAAAAAAAATCAGAAGTTTTGAGTAAGCTAACAGAATGAGAGAGCTATTGCCCTCTTGCTTCTCTGTCTCTGTTTTTTTGTCTCTTTACACATATTTATGTAAGATACATTCTGTTTTCTGATAATTCTAGTGATACATGCTATACTTCAATTAGGAAATGACAACTAGTGAGTTAACTTTTTAATCTCAGCGTATGTGGTATGTACAAACTCATGCATAAACATAAACCAAACTATCCTTGCGGAAAAAAGCTTACTACATTTTTCAGAGCCTAAGTGAAAAATAGCAACCAATGAAAACTGAAGCCTGCATCATCCTAATTGCTGAGAGAATGACTTATTTGTCCATGCCACCCAACAAGGCAGAAAGCTGAGGAGTGGGTAGATATGTGAGTAACAAAAGATAACTCTACAGTACATCAGCTTGGAGAGTTTAATGCACTTGTATTAAAGCATTAGCTTGGAGAAGAGAAGGGTACAGGGAGACCTCACTACGGCGTCCCAGTACTTGAAGGGAGCGTATAAACAGGAGGGGGAGCAACTGTTTACGAGGGTGGATAGTGATAGGACAAGGGGGAATGGTTTTAAACTAAGACAGGGGAGGTTCAGGTTAGAGATTAGGAGAATGTTTTTCACACAAAGGGTGCTGGCACACTGGAACAGGTTGCCCAGGGAGGTCGTGGATGCCCCATCCCTGGAGGCATTCAAGGCCAGGCTGGATGTGGCTCTGAGCAGCCTGGTTTAGTGGTTGGTGGCCCTGCATATGGCGGGGGGGTTGAAACTAGATCATCACTATGGTCCTTTTCAACCCAGTCCATTCTATGATTCTATGAGTCTACGATTTTATGATTCTATGATTCTATGATCACATGCCTTCTCTGGTCTTTTTCACTGTAGTTTTGACACATGTTGTTTTTCCTTGACTGTTGAGGTTGTGTGAGAAGACTGTCTTCCCATTTTTGTTGCTTAGTAGAAAAAAGAATTCAATAAAACAATCAAGCATCAGCTTGTTATGTCCATCTTTGCAACATGCAAAAGACTGTGTTTCTCAGTAGAAATGAAAAACATTCACTACTTTAAGGTCAAACATTGTAAGAGAAAAGTCAAAGACATTTGAAAAAGTTTGAAAGAGCCACAATTCAGTAAGTTTCTCAAAGAAAGGACTACAAAGGAGAGAATAAGCCTGCCTGACTACTAAATGGAAGGAGAAGTAGGCCAACTGCAACTAGGTGCAATAGGAACATAGTAAAAATTACAAGAATCTTAGACAATATATTGTTATTAAATACATCAAAAACCAGGATAAAACCAGTAGCTGTTCTGAGAATGGGGCGTTGGAACATAAGCTACAAATGACATACGGAAGGGAAAGCAGTAGTGCCTACAGCAGCAACAATTTCTCATTTCCTTTCCTATACAGCTCATTACCATCATCAGCAGGTAATACCTTCCAGGAACTTATCATCATCCAAGGCAGAAATATTTCACGTATAGTCTTCTGTGGTTGTGGTTCCATTGGTAACTGACAAATCATTTAAAAGAGTGAATAATATTGATAGTTTCTTCCTGTGTGGTTAAAAACAGTCCGCTTAGGTTATGAGAAAGTCTTTCAATGATAACACTGGTTGAGGCCACTATGCTAGTTCTACAAGTTCTACAAGTACAGTACAGGCTGACCAAGAAATCAAAACTAAAAGGAAAATTAACTTATAGAGCAGGTATATTGGGAGCATTTTTAGAAGAGAAGAATGAAGTAGAAGAAAGGAAGTAGTAAATTTTTATATTAACTTTACTGTTTTAAAGTTTCTTGCAGTGTGCATTACTAGAGACCCATTTCAGCCCTGGAAAAAGAAAAAAAATGCAACCAAACAAGCAACTGTTTAGGAAATTTTGTTTTCTTTTTTTACCTGGCCCCACAATGAAATACAAAGGGACATTGAGTAGACCGGCTCCTATGGAGACTTCATGAAGAAGTAGACACCAAAATGTGACTTATAGATTACGTTTATAGTAGAGAAAACCAGTCAATGAGCTAGTCAACGGCAAACACTGAAAAAAGAAAAAGAGACATCACTTAAATTTCTCTCTCTTCAAGGCTTGTTCCTCGACAGGCTTATGTCCCAAATCCCCTTCTGGAATGCAAGACTGAAATCTTTCCATTTACAAATTGAGCTGGATTTGTTCCTTTAAGAGGAGGAAAAAATGGTTCATTCTCTACTGAAGAGAAAGCACAAGCCAAGTGATAAAGTATTTGAGAGCTCAACAGAGGACATAGTTTCCATCCTTCCTACATTTTACATCTTTCCCTTAAACACCACAGGATTCAGGGGCTAAACAAACAGCACAAAAGAAGAAAGACTTTTTATTGGTGATAAAGACAGTTGTTTGGATGGCAAAGATCTGCTCCAGTTATAATTATCAGGACCTGATTATTCATTTTACCCAGTACCTCTAAAATACATACAAACAGAAGAAAGCCTAGTTAGAGACCTATAACAGGCTATCAATTGACCTAATCATTTAGTTTGGTCAAGACGCTACAAAATTTTAGGTCTCTGAGGAACTGAAAAAATCAAGCTGAGGTGCCTAGCTGAATCTGCTTGTCTCAAAGCATAGGTAACATCTTGTCATGGTTTAACTGAGATGGCAAGACCATACCATGCAGTCGCTTGCTCACCCTCTTACTCTTTCAGAATGAAATTTAAAAAGTAGCTAAAGCCTATTTCGTGTGAAACCACTGTATTTTAAGTTCCTCCTCCTTCAACTTATTTTGGTAAATAACACACTGAAAACCTCTTCTGTGCTAAGACAGACAGCTAATTCTTTTGAATACTAAAAATCGTAACCTCCTTATTAAATTCATGGCACATTTCAGCAGTTATGACTGACATTTAGGGATCCTAAAAATGACAATTTTATGTCTTTTTTTTTTTACAGGGGATAAAAATCTTGTTTGAATAACGTAACAAAGGTAAATTCAGTGTAACTGTTTCAAATTTGTTCATATTTTGAAGTTTCTTCCTTATCTGTTGCATGTGGAAAAAGAGTAAAAAAGAATTTGCAACTATAAGGTTGTTTCGTTTCGGGTTTTTTTACTAAATATATTAATTGGTCTTTTAAGAAAAATCACATGACCCTATAAACCTTGACTGCTGTGTTCTACTTGACCAAAAGAGCTACGAAAACTCTACTGTGATGAAACATTCAGAATCACAGAATCACAGAATGTTAGCGGTTCTTGAGTACATCGTAAGAGCCTATTCATCTGTTTTTTCCACAAGCCAAAAGATTTTATATATTATATACTTGATGTATAATATACATATTTTTGTGTATACAATAAAAATATGTAAGCATATATCATTTATTACATATTTTATATATAATACATACAAAATATATAATATGTATACAAATATGTACCTTAACTTCACATAAACAGCTCTAGTCTCAGATGTATAAACTGCAAAAAAAAAAGTTTATGGTAGTCTTTGGTAAAAACAAAGAGAGGGGAAAAAAAAAGGCAGTGGGATAGGAAGGAAGCTGAGACATGACATCCTTTATCGTGGGAGTATGAGGTTCCCTTTGTCCTTAGGTTAATTTTTCACACCTATGCTCAATTCATTCAGGTTAATCCAGAGCATGTGATGCTTCAATTTGTAACAAACTCAGAGATGATAACTTGCAGCTGTTCTTTTAGATATGCAGTAACACAAAAAGTGGAGGTCTTTGAAATATGCAGGACTTGAATGTTTTTTGATTTGAAGCTAGTAGGTGTTCAGAACTGTTACTAATCATTAATTTGAATGATTATGCCTTTCTAGTACATGAACATGATGCAAAAGAAGATTATTTCTTGTAATCGGGGGTAGAGGTGTTTTATCTGTAGTACTTAAATAGGTTTGTTTCTGTGACTATTTCTGTGATTGTTTCAAGGTTTATGGAGATAATTAGATGTTAGATTATGCTTTTTTTTTTCCTTTTTCAAGTAGAAGTAATAAATGATGCTTTCATTTTTTTCTAAACTTCACATTTTATGTAAAATTTCCTCAAACTGGTATGTACATTTTTGTTGCTACATAATCTTCTCACTTCTCAAAGTTTTTATCACTTCATACTTTTCAAACCCTGACTGTCAGAAAATAGCTTATAGGGTTTTTTCACTTCCTTTTCTTATTTTTGGGTGGTAGAAGCAGTTTTCTATTCATAATGAACAAATGTGCTAAAAGTCCTGTCAACTTTTCTGACAGATGTGCAAATCTGATTGATTCCTGACATGGATATATTTTCCCCCACTGAGGGGTTTTAATTTACTCAATTATTCTTCCTTCCTTAGGGAACAAGCTTATATGAGTCATAAAATATCAAGAAATAAAAAAAATCAAGAAATATATAAAAGTATTGTATCTTTCACTTGAGTGTTTGTGGTGGGTTAATTTTGACTAGATGTCAGGTGCCCACAAAACCACTCTGTCAGTCTCCTTAACAGGATGGGGAGGGGGAGCAATTAAGATGGAAAAACCTTGTGGGTCAAGATAAAGGAAGTTTAATAAAGCAAAAGCCCCATCTGGATTACCGTGTCCAGGCCTGGGGCCCCCAGCACAGGAAGGACGTGGAGCTCTTGGACCGGGTGCAGAGGAGGGCCACTAAGATGATCAGAGGGCTGGAGCACCTCTCCTATGAAGACAGGTTGAGGGAACTGGGCTTGTTTAGCTTGGAGAAGAGAAGGCTCTGGGGAGACCTCATTGCGGCCTTCCAGTACTTGAAGGGAGCCTATAAAAAGGAGGGGGAGAGACTGTTTACGAGGGTGGACAGTGATAGGACAAGGGGGAATGGTTTTAAACTAAGACAGGAGAGGTTCGGGTTAGAGATTAGGAGAATGTTTTTCACACAAAGGGTGCTGACACACTGGAACAGGTTGCCCAGGGAGGTCGTGGATGCCCCATCCCTGGAGGCATTCAAGGCCAGGCTGGATGTGGCTCTGAGCAGCCTGGTTTAGTGGTTGGCAGCCCTGCATATGGCGGGGGGGGTTGAAACTGGGTGGTCACTATGGTCCTTTTCAACCCAGGCCGTTCTATGATTCTATGAAAAGCCATGTGCAGAAGCAAAGTAAAAGATTTAGTGTGTGTTTGTGGCCCAGAAGGCCAACTGGATCCTGGGCTGCACCAAGAGAAACATGGCCAGCAGGTCAAGGGAGGTGATTCTGCCCCTCTGCTCTACTCTCTTGGGACCCCACCTGGAGTACTGCATCCAGCTCTGGGCCCCCCAGTGCAGGAAGGAAATCAAGCTGTTGGAGCGGGTGCAGAGGAGGGCCACAAAGATGATCAGAGGGCTGGAGCATCCACCCTATGAGGACAGGCTAAGAGAGCTCGGGTTGTTCAGCCTGAAAAAGAAAGGCTCTGGGGAGAACTAATAGCAGCCTTCCAGTTCCTGAAGAGAGCCTACAGCAAAGCTGGGGAGGGACATTTTACAAGGGCATGTAGCAACAGGACAAGGGGTAATGGTTTTAAACTCTAAGAGGGCAGATTTAGATTAGATATTAGGAAGAAATTTTTTACTGTGAGAGTGGTGAGACACTGGAACAGGTTGTCCAGGGAAGTTGTGGATGCCCCATCCCTGGAAGTGTTCAAGGCCAGGCTGGATGAGGCTTTGAGCAACCTGGTCTAGTGAAAGGTGTCCCTGTCTGTGGCAGGGATGGTGGAACTAGATGATCTTTGAGGTCCCTTCCAACCCAAGACATTCTGTGATTCTATGATTTATTCTCTACTTCCCATCATCAGGTGATGTCTGGGCATATCCTAGGAAGTGAGGCTTCAGTACACATAGCAGTTGCTCTGGAAGACAAAAGTTGTAAACAATGAATGCCCCCTCTTCTTCCTCCTTTCCCTTAGCTTTTATTGCTGAGCACATGTCATATGGTATGGAATATCCCTTTCGTCAGTTTGGGTCGTTTGTCCTGGCTATATCCCCTCCCAAGATCATGCCCACCCCCAGCCTGCTGGTGAGGGGGGAATGCTGGAGAGACGTCCTTGATGCTGTATGAGCACTGTTCAGCAATAGCCAAAACACTGATGTGTTTTCAACACTTTTCTAGATACCTATACAAAGCACTTCACTATGACATTTGCAATGGAGAAAATTAACTCCATCTCAGCCAGACCCAATACAGTGTTAAAAGAAAAAATGCAAACAGACTGATTGCTGACATTGGCAACATGAGCTAAGCATTTATAAACTCATTGATTGTGGCACGGTGCAAAAGTACAAAAAAAGTATTTTTACTGAGGTTAATCGTTGGGGTAACAGGTCTAGCTGGTGAGGGAAAATGACTGGAGGAAAATGAGTTTCTCTAAAGTAATGTTTACATCCTAACAGAAGTTAGTATTATACGAATATTTTTAGGGTGAGGTAAAACACAGTTGCTACTTTCTGGGACAAAGGTGCTGTTGGCATGCAAAGAGCTCACTCTGCAGTTGTCTCCCAGGCAACACATCCTGTAACCTTGGCACATGCTAAGAGGAACAGAACGGGCAGAACACAGAGGTTGAAGCGGAGCATAGGCTCCATAACTATGCTCTGTTGTACTCCCTTGCAGGAGATGGGGACTTGATGGTACCATGAGTCGATAAGCTGCATATCAGGTGTCCAGCAAGAAAGATGGCAGTTACTGAGCCAGCAACAGTGGTGAAGTCACTATCCTGAGATGAACCTTGCTCATTATAATGTCCTTATAATACCAAAGCATATCACCATTCCGCTTACCCACCTCCAAGGCATGACCACTCCTCATGGAGCATGTGCTCTTTATTTTATTGACTAAATCTTTAAGACCAAAGTGAGAGAATTTTGCACCAATCAGTTAAAATTGTATGTATGACTAGAGTCACTCAAGCTCCACCTAAATACAAAGAAACTGTATAAAAATAAATTGATGAGGGGGGAAAGACAGGGAAGACTCCATTGTAACTTTCAGGATCAGCCGACAGGCTGAACCTGTCTTCTCCCAATAGGGATGCCTATTGGGTAAGAACCTTTTCTTACGCTCATTAAATAATCAATTTACACTAGCAGTTACTAACAAGTAAAGTTTGTTTATATATTGTTCTTGCAGTCAGTCTGCTATCAGTGGCAATATCTGAACCTTACAGTGTCACTATCTGTATTTTATGCAATAAAATTTACCTTGCCTAAGTTTCCAGAAACTTGAATAATTGTAATAAGGGCCTTGGCTAAGTGACGCTGTCAGTGTGGTCCCTGAACAGGTTAGTCGAATCATCCTCCGCTATAGTGGGCTGTTTGGTGCGGTCCTCATACAGTGCATCAGCAGTCTGTACAGGCACAAGGGCCTCGATTTTCTTGGGAAACCGCCAGGCTGATCACATATAAAGGGTTCAAGGAAACCTCCCTTCTTAACATGACAGCTGGTCTCAGTGCAAACTCTGCTGAGAAATGTTGAATATTATAAAGATCTTTACTGAAAACTGAAAAGCAGTTGTCGTGGGTTAAGTAGAAGAGAGTTAATTTTTTTTTCTTCTCTTCATAAACAGCTAGCAAGAAGCTATGTTTTGGATTCCTGCTCAGGAGAAGATGATAAAGACCCGACATTTTGTTCTGCTGCCAAGGTCAGCAGACAAGCAAAGAGACACAGTCCAGCTGCTAGCCTGGGATTTGCTCTTAGGTTCAGATTGAAACCAGACTGACCAACTATTATTCCATTCCACGCATGTCATACCCAGTATATAGGTGAGGACCCTGCCGGGAGATGTCTCTCTTTCACTTCCCTTCGGCTCCAGATCAGCTCGCTTCGGGTGCCTGCATTTGCTCTCCCAAGGACTTTCCCCTGCCCCCACAGACGCCATTAGCTCTCGGCCCGGGACGCTCGTTATCTCCGTTCCGTGAGTTTTGGGATCCTCCCTCTCCGGGGGGATCATTAGCTGCTTTTCCCCGGCTTCATTCAGCTCTCGGCCTGGGGCGCTTGGGCTGTTATCTCCTCTCTGTGAGTGCCTCCGGGAGTGGTGCACCCCCCCTTCTTCCCCCCATTTGGGGGAATCATGAGTGCGGTGTCTGGGGATTGTTAGCTGGCAACAGGCTGAGCCTTTTGGGGGGGGGGCAGTATCATTGTGTATCACCCATTCCCTCCCTCCTCCGGGGTCATTGGCCAGGAGTGGGGTGGGCCTTTGGTCATCAGGTGGGGAGGGGCAGTATCACTGTGTATCACATTGCATATTTTTATATAGTATTATTTCCAATATTATTGTAGTTTAGCTATTAAATTGTCCTTGTTTCAACCCACAAGTCCTCTTTGCCATTTACCTCTTTAATTCTCTCCCCTATTATTGGGTGGGTGCCGGGACTATGTGAGGCGGGTGTGTGTGGTTTGGCCCCCAGTACTATGAAATATCTGGCAATATTTTAAACCCACCTTAAAAAAAAGTGTAACAGAGGGTCTAAAATCACTAGGTATCTTGAGAAAGGGGTTGTTTTACAGTTCTTCAATCTGAGGAAAGAAGCAATTTTCCAGAAAGACTTGAGAAACTAGCAAGGGGTGTTCCATGGACAGGTCAGATATATTTAAAGAAGTGTCTACTTGAAATATTTATGAAATATTACAAGGCAGAATTAAGTTTTCCTACGTAGTAAAAAAATGCTTTTCTGAGTCATGTTAACCTGGATACAGTTTTTCTGTGGTAACCTCCTTCTTCTGGGATCCTCTTTACCCTGCAAAATCCTCAAATCAGTTAGTGAGCTGGCTAAGTCCTGCCTTTTTTTTTTTTTTTGCTCTCATAGCTTAGCCTGTGGTGCTTATGCAGCAGGCATTATGCAAATACTGTTTTGGCTAAAATGGTCTGTGTTTAAATAAACACAAAGCAAAGAAACAAAGCTTTAGAATTTGGGATATAATAGCTGTTTGGTTACTCTGTGTGCGGCTGCATTTTGCCATATTCTGAAAGGAACAGCGTCTTTGGAGAGATACAAAACTTCCTGCAGGATTCCAAAGCAAAGAATTGTTTCTCCTTTGTTGCTCTGGTGGGCCTGACTAAAGTTAGGATATTTCCTTCCTACCTTTTGAGCATCACTGACACATCATGGAGAACAGGAAAGAGGGTACCTCCCTCCGAGAGAGAGAATTCTGAAGTTATGAATTTGTCTTGCCAGAACTGTAAAGGGGAAAAAAAAAACATGATTCTATTAGTTGCTACATATTCCTTTTCTTCTCTACAGTCTCCTACTGGCTCCAGTTGTCTTCAGATTCTGTTCTCAGACAGTTTATATTGATAACCTAGAAAAAGTCTGTGAATACTGAAAGCAAACACCCACTGGCAAGCAGCACAGTAACCAGTAGCACAGATCAGTGATGGCAGATTTAGGAGCATAGATTCATAGAATCATAGAATGGTTTGGGTTGGAAGGGACCTCAAAGATCATAGAGTTACAACCCTCCTGCAATGGGCAGGGACACCCTCCACTAGACCAGGTTGCTCAAAGCCTCATCCAACATGGCCTTGAACACCTCCAGGGATGGGGCATCCACAGCTTCTCTGGGCAACCTGTTCCCTCACCACTCTCACAGGAAAATATTTCTTCCTAATATCTAATCTAAATCTACCCTCTTCAGCTTGAAACCATTACACCTCATCCTATCGCTACACTCCTTGATGAAGAGTGCCTCCCCATCTCTCCTGTAGGTCCCCTTGAAGTACTGGCAGGCTACTAGAAGGTCTCCCCAGAACCTTCTCTTCTCCAGGCTGAACAACCCCATCTCCCTCAGCCTATCCTCGTATGGGAGGTGCTCCAGCCTTCTGACCATCTTTGTGGTCCTCCTCTGGATTTGCTCTGACAAGTCCATGTCCTTCTTACGTTGGGGGGTTGCACCTAATGACTGTACTATTTATGTTTCAGGAGGTTTACTTCAAACCGCTCTAGTCAAGATCATGGGACTGAGCATCCGCTAGCTTTTGGAGCATATTTGATGTATTCCTGGAGCATATCTTCAAATTTGTTTTGTCTGAAAGAAATCCAGTTTGTTCACTCCTAAACCTCTGCACAGAGTGACACAAGATACAGTATGTGGGTGATTGGGAGATTTGCTTCAGAAATAGCTTTTTCTGGTAAAATGGATGGACTCAGTGCAAAACTCAGTCACCCTTTCAATTGCTCCAAACTGTAACGTCTATCTCTCCAGTGCGGAAACACCTTAACTTCCTGGTGAATTTATTGGGAAAATGAGCAGACAGTAAATTATTTAACACACAAAAAAAAGGACTTGGTTTCTTTTCTGACAAACTGCCAAACTGTTTTTAATTACATTTTCTAAAAATCCACAGTCTGAAGCTAACACCAGCATGAGAAATTTCAGTCCAGATGCTTGAGTTTGGTGAAATTAATGACAGACGAACTGGTGTAATATTGGAATGCCAAGCTGTCTTACAGACACTTGAAGGTATTACTACTGCCTAATATACAAGGGGAAGGTAACATTAAAACTGCTATTCCTAAAGAAAAGCTTAATGAAATACTGTGTTAATGAACTAAACTTGGAGCCTTGAGTTTAAGCACCAACTCTCCCAGCACTTGCTGTGTATTTTCATTTTGTGACCTTTTTACCTGATGTGTGTAGATAGACCTTGGGTGGTTCTCCTACTGTAGTCACAGCTAAAGACATCAATATCCATAAGAAGTTAAATGTCATGGCATGAATTTACTGGCATGGTTTTGGTAGCTCAGTGATATCTTCAGTAAACTTGATTTCAGGTTCGTATTCATGGCATGTATGTCTTTGTGCTGCTTGTCTACTTTGTGGAAAATGTCAGGTTTTGGTGATGGGTGGTCTTTCACTGGTGTGCATATGCAGAGTCCATGCAATGTGGTCCATACTTGTCATGGTTTAAACCCAGCAAGTGGTGAACAACACACAGCTGCTTACTTCCCCTCCTGGGCAATGGAGGCAAAAAATAAAGCGGTAAAAGGAAAAAAGAGGTTTGTGGGTTGAGATAAGAACAATTTAAAACTAAACTACAATGAAATTGAAAATAATTATAATAATAATAAGAATAATAGTCATAATGATGTGCAAATATACAAATGAGTGATACACAGTGAAACTGCTCACCACCTGATTACCAAGGCTCATTCGGTTCCCAGCTAACAATCCCAGAGCAGGGAGAGTCCTGAAACTGCAATCGCAGAAGGGAGAAAAGCCCAAGAATTCAATAGTCTGAGAGAGCTGAGCAAGGTAGAGAAGTTCTGGACAGAGTCTTACCCATATACTGGGCGCAATGTGAATTATGCGAAAAATACCCTTGGCCAGTTTGGGTCTCTATCCTAAAGCTGAATCCTAAGCCAGTAATTGGGGGTGTGCTCCCTCTCAGCTTCTTGTGCACCTGCACACACCGACAAACATGAGGTGCTGAAAAGTCCTTAAACTGTCCTGGCAATGACTGTAAACGCCAGTATGTTATCAGCCACGTTCTCAGCAGAAATCCAAAACATAGCCTCTTAGTAGCTACTATGAAGAAAGTTAGCTCTGTTCCAGCCAAAACCAAGACAATATTGAGTTTGCTTCGGGTATGATTAAGCTCAAAATAATAAGTAACAAGACCTATCAGAAAACATAAGCTCTGTTGTTCACACTTCAAAATAAAGTAGCCTTAGCTCTGGACAATGCCAGTGTCCAAAGTTTTCAACAACACATTGTACAAGACCAGAGATAGCAATATCAGGAAAAATAACTGAACAGATTTTGGAGACAAAGCTAATTTCTCAGGCCACCTAGACTGAGGTACAATAATGGGTTAGGGGACACAGTACTACCACAAATTGAGACCTTACGATTCTGTAAATAAACTGGATCTCATCCAGCAAACCAACATCCTTCACAAATACTACATGTTTAGGAAAAAGATTCTAAAAAATATATAAAAATATAGTGACATAATCATGTGCCTTCTGGCAGTGTAAATTTATTTATGTTGCAGTACAATTGAAAATGGACTGACTGACTATCAAGAGTATGAGGCACTTAGCATTTCGACTGATGCTGAGGGAGATGGTGGAAGTCTTTGCTAGACCACTCTCCATCATCTTTGGTAAGTCGTGGGAAACGGGAGAGGTGCCTGAGGACTGGAGGGAAGCGAATGTCACACCAGTCATAGAATCATAGAATCACCAAGGTTGGAAAAGACCTAAAAGATCATCCAG
>WKFP01014877.1:66391-76540 GCA_011057875.1 Pterocles orientalis | reverse complement strand
GTCCCAGGCTGAGAGCTGACCGAAACAGGGGAAAAAAAAAACAGCTAATGATCCCCCCGGAGAGGGAGGATCCCGAAACTCACGGAACGGAGATAACGAGCATCCCGGGCTGAGAGCTAACGGCATCTGGGGGGGGGAGGGAAGTCCTTGGGAGAGCGAATGCAGGCACCCAAAGCGAGATGATCTGGAGCCGAAGGGAAGTGAAAGAGGGAGATCTCCCGGCAGGGTCCTCATCTATATACTGGGTATGACGTGCATGGGATGGAATAATTGGTCAGTCTGCTTCTCAATCTTAACCTAAAAGCAAATCCCAAACTACAAGCCGGACTGTCTCTCCCCTCCCCTGCTCTGTCTGTGGAGAGGAGAGAGGCTGAATGTATTTGTCCTTGAGAGTATCCTAGCAATAACTATAAACGTTCCTTCTTATCAGTTTTCTCCTGAGCAGGAATCCAAAACATAGCTTCCTGCTAACTATTTATGAAGAGAAGGAAGAAAGAAAAAAAAATTAGCTCTCCTCTGCTTAACCCACGACAGACTGAATGCCAGGGGACTCCCCCTATTAGTCTCTTGAACAATTCAAAGTCCGCCCTCTGGAAGTCCAAGGTAGCAGTTTTACTATTCCTCCTCAAGGCTCCACCACGAATCGAGAAATCTATCATTTCATGGTCACTCTGTCCAAGACAGCCCCCAACCTCCACATCTCCCACCAGACCTTCCCTGTTTGTGAACAGCAAGTCAAGCAGGGCAGTTCCTCTCGTGGGCCCTCTGACCAGCTGCATCCTGGTTTGGAGGTCTATAACAGACGCCCACCAGGATATCTGCCTTGTCAGCCCTTCCTCTGATCTTTACCCATAGGGATTCAATGTTATTGTCCCCAGTCACAATCTCAATAGCATAAAAGCATTCCCTAACGTAGAGAGCCACACCGTCACACCTCCTTCCTTGCCTATCCTTCCTGAAGAGTTTGTAGCCATCCATTGCAGTGCTCCAGTTATGGGAGCAATCCCACCACCTTTCCATTATGGCAACTAGGCCATAGTTTGCCTGTCACACAATGGCTTCCAACTCTTCTTCCTTGTTGCCCATGCTGCATGCATTAGTGTAGACGCACCTCATCTGAGCCCCTCGCTTCTCTCCTAATCCCAATACCACTTCACCAGGCTGGTCTCTAGCGGGCCTGGCTTTATCCCCTTCCCCCTTCCTATCTAGTTTAAAGCTCTCTCTACAAGTCCCGCCAGCTCCTGGGCAAGTATTCATTTCCCTTTTGGAGACAGGCAATTCCCATTAGCAGACCTCAGGCCAGGTGCCAAGCAGACCGCCCCATGATCAAAGAATCCAAAATTTTTGCATTTGCACCAGCCTCTCAGCCATGCATTTATAAGATGGCTTTTCCTGGTCGTCCTAGTGTTTGTCCCTGCCACCAAAGGAATACTGGGAAAGACTACTTGTATGCCCGCTCCATCAACTAACTTCCTCAGTCTCCTAAAATCATTTTTTATAATCCTCAGGCTTCTATCAGCAATCCCATCACTGCCGGCCTGAACTATCAATAAAGGGTAATAATCAGAGGGGCGGATAAGGCTGGGGAGTTTTCTAGAAATATCCCTGACCCGGGCCGCAGGAAGGCAGCACACCTCCCTACAGGTAGGGTCAGGCCGACATATTGGACCCTCTGTTCCTCTCAGAAGAGAGTTGCCTACAACTATCACCCTCCTTTCTTTCTTGGAGGAGGCAGTCTTCAAACGTGGAGCCGACTGCCTCACCTTGGGCAAGCTTGGTGGCAGTGCTTCCACATCATCATCACTTACCACTCCCTCTGGTTTCAGGGCTTCATACCTGTTACAGAGAGGGACCAAGGGAACCGAGCTAGGTCAGGATGGGGGTTGCCTGCGACGCCGGGCTGAGACCTGTTGCCATTCCTCCTCTCCTTTCAAGCTGTCTCTCCCTGTTTGACTATGGTGAGAGACAGGGTCCATTACTCCCTCAGTCTGGGAAGTGCAATCTCTCTGTGCCTTTCTCGCAGAGAGTCACTCCACCAGTCAATCTCCCTCTCACACTCTCTGATGGTCTGCAGTCTATCTACCTCCTCCCTAAGCTCCACCACCAGGTTGAGCAGCTCATCCAGCTGCTCACACCGCATGCAAGTGGCATCCTTCCCATCCTCACCTGGCAGCAGCAGGCTGAGGCACTCCCGGCAGCCAGAGACCTGAACCGCCACATCATTGAGCAGACCCTCTGTCTGGGTTGCCACAGTCTTTGCATGGGAAGCCCGTTTCCTGGTGAGGACCATGTATTGAAGTGGTGGCATCAGGGCCTGTCAACAAGAGAGCCAGTCACCTGAGAAAAGACAAGAGCTCTCACCTGCGCAGACACATGACACAGCCTCCACTCCCACTGCTGCCTTATTGAATAGGCAGTGCAGATGGCCCTCACACACTGACTACCTCTACCCTAGGTGCTCAGAACAGCTTTCCACACCTTCTGTGTTGTGTGGGCGGGAACTAATTCCCTCCCTCCCTGGTCTCTTTTATCCACACAGCAAATGGGTCAAGGTCAATCTCCAGAGATAAAGAGCAGGCAGTGTCAGCTCTGCCCTTGGTGAGTCAGGAGCCTGCCCACAAGCTGCCAGCTGCTAGCCCAGGCACAGCACTGTTGCTGGCTCCAAAAAAAGTCTAAAAAAGAGCTTTTTTTGGTTGCTTTTCTTCATTCCAGATCCCTTGCCCAGTGCAGTTTTACCTACCTGAAGCTAGTCTCTGTAGCAAAAAAAGCTAGTCTTTGTCTTCAAAAAGGGCAAGAAGGAGGACCCGGGTAACTATAGACCGGTCAGCCTCACTTCCATCCCTGAAAAGGTCATGGTACAACTGATTCCTGATGCTGTCTCTAGGCATATCAGGGATAGAGGCAGTCAACATGGCTTCACCAAGGGGAAGTCATGCTTGACCAACCTAATAGCCTTTTATGAGGGCATTACCAGGTGGATAGGTGATGGTAAAGCAGTAGATGTGGTCTATCTAGAGTTCAGTAAAGCATTTGATACCGTCTCCCACAGTATCCTCATGGCTAAACTGAGGAAGTGTGATCTGGATGATCGGGTAGTGAGATGGATTGTGAACTAGCTGAAGAAAAGAAGCCAGAGAGTTGTGGTGAATGGGATGGAGTCTAGTTGGAGGCCTGTATCTAGTGGAGTCCCCCAGGGTTCGGTATTGGGACCTGTGCTAATCAACATATTCATTAACGACTTGGATGAGGGAATAGAGTGCACCCTCAGCAAGTTTGCTGATGATACGAAACTGGGAGGGGTGGCTGACATGCCAGAAGGCTGTGCTTCCATCCAGAGAGACCTAGACAGGCTGGAGATTTGGGCAGGGAAAAATTTCATGCAATTTAACAAGAGCAAGTGTAGAGTCTTGCATCTGGGCAAGAACAACACCAGGTTCCAGTATAAGTTGGGTACTGAGCTGTTGGAGAGTAGTATAAGGGAGAGGGACCTGGGGGTCCTGGTGGACAGCAGGATGACCATAAGCCAGCACTGTGCCCTCGTGGCCAAGAAGGCCAATGGCATCCTGGGGTGTATCAGAAGGGGGGTGGTCAGTAAGGCAAGAGAGGTTCTCCTCCCCCTCTACTCTGCCCTGGTGAGACCGCATCTGGAATATTGTGTCCATATCTGGACACAATATCTGGGCCCCTCAGTTCAGGAGGGGCAGGGAACTGCTGGAGAGAGTCCAACGCAGAGCCACAAAGATGATTAAGGGAAGGGAAAAGATGATTAAGGGAACGGAGCATCTCCCTTACGAGGAAAGGCTGAGGGAGCTGGGTCTCTTTAGCTTGAAAAAGAGGAGACTGAGGGGTGACCTTATTAATGTTTATAAATATGTAAAGGGTGAGTGTCAGGAGGATGGAGCCAGGCTTTTCTCTGTAACATCCAGTGATAGGAAAAGGGGCAGTGGGTGAAAGCTGGAACACAGGGGGTTCCACTTGAATATGAGAAAAAACTTCTTTACAGTGAGGGTGACAGAGCACTGGAGCAGGCTGCCCAGAGAGGTTGTGGAGTCTCTTTCTCTGGAGACATTCAAAGCCCACCTGGATGTGTTCCTGTGTGATCTGATCTAGGTGGGGGGATTGGACTAGATGGTCTTTCGAGGTCCCTTCCAATCTCTAACATCCTGTGATTCTGTGATTCTGTGAAATACCCGGAGGTTGTAACTGTATGGGAACAATAGCATAAAAGTAAAGGTGTTAGCTTATTAAGCCTCCGTCCATTTTGAACTGCTGATTAATACAATCCTGTTATTGGAGGCCATGGGGAATTGTTTTGATGGCAAAAGGGCTAACAGAAGAAAAAGAAAAGTATCAAAGGCCTTGTAAAATACACACTGACGGGAAGTGAAAATGTTTTAGTAAACAGCAAGGTGTGTTGTTTTTGAACTATATGCATCTATTCATTATTTATATGAATATATATATGCAGATACATTTACTCATTTTGCATTTCTGAGGTATCTTCCATATGGGGATTTCAGTGTTTCACCATATTTATAACAATAAAACATGAATGTGAACTACAGCATGCTATTTGTGTGTGCATTTGAGCAATGCCCAGGGATGTCTTGCTATAAATCAAGACACATGCCCCTTCAAAGGAAGCAAACCAGTTCAACTCTACATCTGCCATAACACAGTTTACCTAAGTTCTGCAAAATGCTTGATCTAATTCAGCACAGATGCAGCAGCTGTTGAGGTACTTTACATATAAACTATCAGGGAAGAAAGCAGGATAATTCTTGCATCAGAAAAAGAATGCTTTCTTTCTCTTCCTCTCCTAAAACACACTTGATCACAAAGTATTTCCTCTAATAAACAAAATGGACCTTGATGTAATGAACCTAAATCAGAGATTGCTCATGTCTATGGTATTTAACATTATTCAAAATAAAATGAGGAAGTCTTACTAGTCATTGATATTATAGCACAGCTTTTTTTCTCCAAAATATAATTTTCAGAAAGCCCTGTCAATATCAACGTAGAAAGACTAAAGCTAGGCCACTCTGAATCCAGCTTTAAAAAGCAAAGGCAGAAACGTCTTTAAGCAAAGTGTTGTAATCTCTTCAGCCTCGTTGCTTTCAGTAGTGTTTCCAATGGATTTTTGTATGCATTTAATTTTTGCCTAAATGTACACTTACTTTTCAGAAACATGACAAGACAAAAAGAAATGCAAATGTTTTATGTTTCTGTTTGTATTGTCAGGAATGGATAACAGACACATTAAAGCAATCTCTGACACTTAAATTTTGTGTTCGAGGTTATGGTTTCTTTAGTGTAACTCTGAAACTGAACAAGGGAACAGACTGCATTCTGCACACAATTAATTTACATTTTACACTACATTGATCAAAATATTTTTGCTTGTACAAATTTCACCTTTTGTACCAAGTACTTTGTAAATCTGTTTTACTGTATTTTTCTTAGTCAATATATGATTATTTGTTAAAGAAGATATTTAGCTTACAATAAAAGCTTTTAGAAGCTATTGCCATTGCTCCCTTTTCGAAGAAGAAAAACATAAATCTGTTTTAATGTTAGTGCACATCCTGGGTATGTCTGCAACATTATAGAACAGTGAGGACAATTTGCTACATAATACTCACTTTCCAGTTTCAAACACGTGTATATTTTAGTCATGTAAAAAGTTTGATTCCTTTAATCTAATCAAAGACTCAATACCATGACACTCATGACTTAGTAGCTGTAGGTCTTTGTTGGTAGTCTGACTATCATGATTAATGTACTGCTGCAAAATTTTGACTTGTAATTGTTTGTATTTTACACTGATGACTGTGTAAAGAACTTGAAAAATGTTGGGTTTGAAAAGCTCAGATGCAGACTCCTCATAATTTCTTGTTTGAGTGTTAATTACACTGGAACTGAGAGGGTGGGTGTTTTCCCTGAGGTCCACTGGTGCCAATCTCTTAATCACTTACAGGGAGCTAGAGCCAACTGCAAGCTAGTACAACGGAAGAGGTGTGAACTTTTTAGTCAAGAGTGATTTCTGAAAGCATTTAGATCTTTAAGAAATGGTTTAAAAATAAGAAACATATATTGCAAGACTTTCAACTTATCAGATTTTGCTTCTTTTCTCTTCATTGGCTTAAGACAAACTGAGGAAGTGCTAGCACTCAAATAGAAGATGTGACCTACACTCATATAATTAAAAAGATTTTTGTTTGATTAGTTAGTACAAGTTTGTTCAACATATTAATACTGACTTCTCTATGTCACCTATTGCAACTGTTACTTGGAAGACTAAAAGATGGCTTTACAGTGGGTTTTAAACATGACAGATCTAATGACTTCAAGCAAGCTAAGAATTTTTACAGCCTAAGAATCTGCACTGGTAGGAGGAAATATTGAGCTGTTAGCTAACTCTTAAATCAGTCTACCGGGTGTGGAGAGGCATGTTATGGGTTTTGCATAGAATCAATGGATTTCTGGGACTAATTTATGGCCTTTAAGCAGGAGGGCTTAATTGGATTTTACTTACCTTCTTTCTTTTCCTCCCTTCCTTTTATTTTGTCAGGTATTTAATGTATCAGCATTGTTCATAAATATAGTGTGAAGAACGTAGGAGGATTTATTTCCCTTCCCCCCCCCCCCCCATGATTTTTTGCATGTGAAAGTTAGGCTTTTGATTTTCTATTTTTTTTTCTTCTAAGTTTATGTCCCAAAGTTTTTGGAAAATGGCTGAACTTCTGTAAACGTATAAAAGACTTTCACTTTAGAGAATAACATACATTGAACATAGAAAAGACTATATTGTTAAAAACTGCCTAATGCTCTCTTATGCTTAGCAGTGATATTTCATTTTTAAAGACATCTGCAGATTCAGTCTGAAATAATTGATGTTTCCAAAGAGGGAAACAATGTGAAGGCTTAATTTTCCGTTAATCATTAATTTTCCTTAAAAAAAAAAGCAAGGGGGAGGGGAGGCTGGGAAAGATATTTAGTTTATTTTTTCCTCCCAAACCATGTTTTGTTGACTTACAGGGACAAAATGTTCAAAAAACAGATTTCAAAAAATCAGTTTAAGATAGCAGTTTCAAGAGCATTATTCTGGTAGTGATATGAAATGGATTTATAAAAGTGGTGATTTCAGTTTCGCAGTTCCTGTATTTATTGAAATCCTAGAACACAAATCACAGATTAAATGTTAAAATCAGATTTTGAGATGGTATATATCCTAGAGAGGCTTAATAAGTCTTACATAATATTTTCATTAACTCTTTAGTTTTATATATTACATTGACTTCAACTTTTCCGAACTAGTTTGCGAGGGTACTAGTCATATGCCTAGCAAAGTCTGAATAGAGTGCGTGATCAGTAACGGATTGGGAGACAGAATTTTTTCTCTGTGTAAAAATGCAAGGCACTAAACATGGCTGATACGTGGTACAGTAATAAAGAAGGTGAAATAAAGATGATTACAGGAACAACTTACAGTGTAGTGGTTACTATGCTTACTTTGATCGCTTTGTTTAAGTACCTGTGAATCAAGCCAAACATACTTTAATTTGGGTTCGTACTTAATGCACTGTCAACCTCTGAAATAATTCTCACAGAAAATAAGTTTTTTCCCACTGGTATTTAACAGTTGAGAGACTAATTTTTTATTTTTGCTGTTTATGAGCAGGCTACACGTTGAATTTCTCAAACTTGGCTAAACTATTTCTGGCTCATTTGTCTTTTTTGCCCTTATTTGCAGAATTTAATTAAGAAATTAAATATGAACTTTGGGTAAGGAAAGGAAATCTCTGGTTTAGAGTTAGAATACTTGCTTGTACCTGAGAAAATGAAGCATAAAGAGCAGTTAAAACTGTTAATGAAAACATCAGGTATATGGTGTAAATCATTATTTGTATTTCACAAAAACAAGTTATAAACTTTAATATTTTTTTTCTTCATTAAGGGAAAGATGTAGACTACTCTGCCTTAAAGTCTGTTTATAATTGTATTGGGTCAGGCTGAGATGCAGTCAGTACTCCCCCAACAGCCCTCCCAGTGCTGAGTGTTACCCTGGCAGCCAGCAGGGTGTTTGTAACACAGCTTGGGAGGGGGCGGAGCCGGGACAGCTGACCCGGATTGGCTGTTCCATGCCATGTGACCTCAGCTCAGCCATAACAGCCAAGGGCAGGGAGGAGGAGGGGGCCATTTGTTACTGTGTTTGTCTCCAGGAGCAGCTGCTGCACGTACTGAAGCTTTACTTTCCTGGGAAGTGGGGGACATCACTTACTGAGGGGAAGCAGAGAATAATATCTTTGTTTACCTTTTGTTTCTGTGCATGGCATTGGCCTTTGCTTTAATTAAACTGCTTTTATCTTGACCCATGAGTTTTTCATCTTATTCTCCCCCTTTATTTTGCTGAAGGGGGAGTGATAGAGGGGACTGGTGGGCACTTGGCATCCAGCCAAGGTTAACCCACCACAATAATAATAGGGATTACTTATTTTATCTTTTTTTCAGTAAGGAGTAGAATCTGAAACATGTGGAAAAATTAAGACAAGTGAACCAGTGCTCACATAATGAACTAAATTATTTTCTAGTTAAGCTTTCACCTAAGGATTTAACATGCTGAAGTTCTGCATTTTAGCTTATCACACTTAAGGGATTTATCCCGGGCTTACTGAATAGAGATGAAGTCCCTGATTACATATGTCCCAGTATAGCAAATTAGTACTCATTAAAATGTCGTATAGGTTTGTTTGAACCAATTGGGGACAAGTTTTGGGGTTGCCAGATGTAGATATAGTCCTAAAAATGTTATGAAGGCTTTTCCCAAGCCTGTGTCAAACTCATTCAAGGCTGTCTTGGACAGATAACTTGTCAAATAATATTGAGCTTGGGTTTGTTTCTGAGTTCATGATTTAGCTGCATGTTGTAGGTCTGATGTGTATCATAGATGTCTCCTTACATCTTTTTTCTATTCTATTAGTCTGCTTAATCCTTTCTATTCAGTTTCTTCACAGGTAGAAATATTTACATATTTTTAAATTGGAGGGGAAAAAATCATCACTATTTATGCATGATACTCATGTCCCTGGTTCACAGATTTGGAGATGATAAGCATTGGTAAGAATATGACATGTTCTGTAGGTGAGATTCAATCTGTCTACCCTGTCCCAATCCTGATTTTCATGAACTTTGATATGTTACTGAGCTCTGTAAAACCTTTACTTATTGAAAACTAAGTTAATAGTGAATGCCCTTTTTTCTGTTTAGTACTCTTTTATCAGGTCTAAACTTTGACCTGGCATGTTTAATAGAGACTAGCTGAGCATTGGTGGTTTCTTGACAGTAGCTGATACTTGTTCTCCTTATTGCTACCTTTGATGTGCATTTGAGTAACCTGTCCCCCTGCTAGATGAACAATATCAGTTTACAGGCTGTCCTTGTTCTACCTGGATATTTAAAAGAGCTTTGTCCTCAGCTCAACCTCTATGTGAAATATATTTTATTATTGCAGATGACTTGTTTAAAGTGAAACAAAATGTTAAGAATGAATACTGGCATTATTAAAAAGTAATCAAGTTATCATTCCCTAACACTTATCAGACAGTTTGTGCAATACAGAAAATTCTATGCATTATTTAGAATAGAGAAAGTTGCCATCAGTCTTCTGTGGCACTTGTTGGATACTGTTGTCATTTGTAAGAGTATGTGCTATATAGTACTCTAGACCTGGTTGCAAATTCAGACTTTTGGAATCCAATGTGTAGGTGTGCATTTTCTTCTAGAGTTATTTATTCCAACTACTTAATATGGTCATTTTTGTCAAATGCTTGAGCTTGCAGTATGAGTATTTGTGGCGGGTTGGCCCTTGGCTGGGGGCTAAACCACACACACCCGCTCACACAGTCCCTGCCCCCACCCAATAATAGGGGAGAGAATTAAAGAGGTAAATGGCAAAGAGGACTTGTGGGTTGAGATAAGGACAATTTAATTACTAAAATACAATAATATTGGAAATAATACTATATACAAATATGCAATGTGATACACAGTGATACTGCCCCTCCCCACCTGATGGCCAAAGGCCCAGCCCACTCCCAGCCAGTGGCCCCGAAGGAGGGAGAGAATAGGTGATACACAATTATGCTG
>WKFP01014877.1:35641-66371 GCA_011057875.1 Pterocles orientalis | reverse complement strand
GCCCAAGCGTCCCAACCCGAGAGCTGAGTGAAGCAGGAAAAAAAAAAACAGCTAATGATCCCCCCGGCGAGGGAGGATGCCAAAACTCACGGAACGGAGATAACGAGTGTCCCGGGCCGAGAGCTAACGGCGGCCGTGGAGGGAGGGGGGGGAAAGGCCTTGGGAGAGCGAATGCAGGTCCCTAGAGCGAGATGAATCCGGAAGTGAAAGGACAGCTCTCCTTGAAGACTCCTCTTCTAAATACTGGGTATGACGTGCATGGGATGGAATAATTGGTCAGTCTGCTTCTCAATCTTGACTTAAAAGCAAATCCCAAGCTAGAAGCCGGGCTCTCTATCTGTCTATTGAGAGGAGAGAGGCTGAATGTATCTCGTCCTTGGAGAACAAATAGCAACATCCTAGCAATAACTATAAATGTTCTCCTCTGTTCTTCTCTTATCAATTCTGTCCTGAGCAGGAATCCAAAACATAGCTTCTTGCTAGCTATTTATGAAGAGAAGGGAAAAGGGAAAAAAAAATTAACTGTGCTCTGCTTAACCCACGACAGTATTGTATCTTTTCTTTTCCTTCCCTTATTCTGTTATCCTGCACATGCTTTTTTTCGGATATTAGATAAAGGTCAAATTGTGTAACATTGCTCCAGCAAATGTTCAAGGTTCCAAAGGCTTAAGTACAATCATGGATTGGAAACATGATATTATAGTGTCTTTATTTAAATATTGGTTAGTTATGCATTATAAACAGAGGCAACGCTGGCACTTCTGTTCATGTTGTACAGGCCAAATGAAACTTCCCTCATTTTCCCATAGCTATTCTTCTAAGAGTTCTCTAGTGACTCTAATTTTTATAGTTATCATTATAGATCTAGAAATGTCAAACATATCAGAGGGTTTTTTAAATGTTTACATCATTTAAGAACTCAAAGTCCATTCTGAACTTCCTGGAACATTTGCTAGCATACTCAAAGTATACAAAAATTGTAAATAAATACGGAAGAATTTTCTTGGATTCAGAAGAAATTTAGTAAGTAGCTGCCTACCAGCTTTGCTGAATCTAGGCTGTTTGTTTTAAGTTCTTTTTATTATCTCTCAAGCAAAATATAGCCCAAACCTGTTGTACTTACCCTCTCTTCACCTTGATTATGAATAATTGTAGTGTTGAAATATTCTTCTTCTTTAATTCAGGGCTTTGTACTTGAGGGGAAAAAATATGTAACGGGAGATGTAAATGGATTGTATAAAAATCTTCTCAAGAAATGAGAGGAGGAAAGACCATGCTATTTCCTTCTTTTCACAACTTTGTTTTTCTTTCTCATCCAGGTCTTCCATATTCTCGTTATGGCCTTTTCCTGCATCTTGTTTACACATTGTGGAAAAAAACATCTCCAGCTTCCTTTCAACAAAACAAGCATCTTCCAGTCACTTCTGTCTTTTCTATTGCCTAGTTCTGTATTATTCCACTTTGTTCTTACCCATGTCCTTTTCTCTTTCTCCTCTCAACGTAGCATCGATCGACTCTTAAAATCCAAAGCTCACTCTGTATTTTTCATGTGTTAGAGTTTGTTCTGTTACCATTTTTTCTTACTGACAAGTGGGATACCCCACCTTTTCTCAAGAGAAGTCAGCCACTGCAAAATTACAAAGTTTTCTGAAAATGTTGAAATAAATTATCTAGGCAGTAGTAGAAGTTGCTTTTTTTTTTTTTTTCATGTGAGAAACGTATGAATACTTTCCAGACGCACCTGAACAGCTGAACATTGAATCCCTGTTTTTCCAAGGCAGTTGCTGAATTAATGGCTTCTGTGGTAAATATTCTCACATAGGTAGTTAATAAACTATATGTTTTGCAGGTAGATGACAGCCTTGAGGTAACAATGGAAGTGATCGATTTCTGTCAAATCAGTACTCAGCAAACTTTTGTCTTCAGGTCTTTATTCCTCACTTTTATTTCCTACCCCCACAAAACCTTTTGTCTCTCACAGCAGAAGTCCATCTGCCAGTTTTTCATTATCACAGAAATCCTCAATCCTCTGAAGACAGTGGTTTTGCTTCATTCTCTCTTCATGACTATGACCTTCTCTAAGACCTTTTCATCTATTTAATGCCCTTACCACAGATATGGATGAAAATCTAGTCTGTTTCTATTAGGAGGATGAATGGAATTGTTCTTCACTTGTACCGGAGCCCTCCCATATTAGATCAAATTGCTTCATGGTTAGCCAGAACCCTTCCTTCACACTCCCCCCCTCCCCTGCCTCTATCACAAGGATTACTGATAGCTCAAATACTGACAGAAGTTCCACTGAAGCTGCTAATTCTTTTTTTAAGTTATTGCTTGTTGATACCTGTGTTAATGAATAAAACATTTTTTTTAGGTGAAATTGTGGCATTCAATTTAAAAAATGTTAGCATGGATTTAGATGGGAATTCACTAAAGGAGCTATCATTCAGCAGTTTGATAGCAGTTTGACTTAAAAAAAAAGGTCTTCCTGTTTTGTGCTTTTTCTGTGCTAGTTTTTCTAAAAAGGCATATATTTTGAGGACCATTCCTAAAGGAAAAGCAATGCCAACGTTAAGCCTACATTACAAATATTCTTTCATTCATAATATTGAGTTTTTATAGTTATTTACAAGACATGGAACGTTCACAGGACTCTGAGTCTGAAGTCAGGGCAACTTTGTCAGGTCCAACGTTATAGCAAGTTTACTGTAAAAGCAAATACCACATATAGGAAGCTTGTATTTTTAATGAGCATTTTAGTCCTATAATTTCCAGTGTTAGAATATGGCTATGATAGAAGCTTTTAAGTAAGAATTTTGCTTGTTTGGGGTGGATGGCAGGAGATGGCGAAGGACTTTAGTACTCTAGTATTTTAAGATATTTCATGCAGACAGCTCAACAAAAAATACTCTAGCAGTGTGGCTACCGTAGTTTGCCTTTCCACTCGATGGAAAGAAGAGGGAGAAGGGTAGTATGAAACTGCTTTGAGGTATGGAATAGACGGAGAGTTTATAACAAATCTGTTCTTATGTATTCAATTCTTTACACCAGCTAAAATGAGTACATAAGAACAGGCTAGCAGTTGTGAAAGGATCATGGTCCTTGTTGAGCCTTAAAGTTCCTATAAATGTTTTGAGAGTAGTGCTTAAAAGCCCTAGACTTCTGCATTCATATCAACTCAAAAAAAGTTATTTATAGAAAGTGATTTTTTTCACTGTGTTAATTTAATTCTGTCTCTGTATTTTTTCCTCTGTAGAGATTCCCTCAGTTTTCCCTTTGCTAGAACTTGTTTTACTTTATATATGTATATATATGATTATACAGTCCAGGAGCCTGTGTCATTTCCTACAGGTTTGTACTTCTAGGTTATTGGCAGCACTTTCTTCTCCATGGAAAGTACTCAAAAAAGAAATATTCAAAAGTTGCCAAAGTTTAATACTGACAGAATAACAGTCTTTTAATAATCTTCAAATATCATGAGTGTTCTCTTATTTTTATAACTATTCCTGAGGGTAAAGTTTGTCTGATAGTTTTAGGAAGAAATAATATCTCTTCTGAGCCTCATTGTTTTGTAATTTTTTTGAATTCTAAAATTAAAGTTATGTTTTCAGCTATGAGGAATTCTGAATGTACGAAGTGGCTACAAGGACTCTCACCTATATTATTTTTACTAGTTGACTGATGCCCTCCAAATTTCTGTTCCTAATAATTGAACAAGCCTCCTCCAACCTTAATACAAATGCTAAAATGAGTCATAGATCATCTGAACCTTATGTTTTACTCTTGCAAAGTTTTTATTGCTTTGTAAAATTTACCTATCTTAGGCATTTGCTTCCGGCTTTGGCCATTCATTTACATTATTCTTTCTGAAGGCTTCTGCATCTGCTTGAGGCAGGGAATTAAGCCATTACATGAAAGGAAGCATATAAGTAAGCCAGCTTGCTAGCAATTGACCTGGACTAATCTACCACTATTCTCCCTGCCATAAGATTTTTTGTGTTCTGACATTGTGCTTTCTACAGGGAACAAGATAATTTGGAGTGTCCACCCAGAGCCAAAAACAGTGATTTCCTTTTTCATGCTGCCCCATGAAGCAGCATAATGTATTGCATAAAGAATAGGAAGCTTAGTTTAAGCAACATGTACATCTCTATATGAAAATTTTCAAAGTTGCATAATGTGAGATTAGTCATAGTATCAACATTTCTTCTCTTTATTTGATGGATTGATTTCCTTATTTTCAAAAAGGTAAACATTCTGAATTCCATGTGCATCTTGAACTGCCAATTCTCCTTTTGCTAGAGTAGTATGAGAGTATTTCAGTCATAGAAAACATATGTGGTCATGCTGCTATAGAATTTCTGGGCTGAAGTACAGGAAAAACAAAAGTATTTCTATAGCTGGTCCTTACTCCTTCATTTCAGAAGATCCTAAATTCAAAGAATTAGAGCCTGTTTTCTATACCAGCCATGCCTTTTTTTTGAAAATGAGCTCAAATATTCAAAGGAAAAAAAGTTATGCTTAAAACTAAAAAAAACCCCTCAAAACAGCCCACAAAATTTGTTTGAAAGTAGAATATATTCTGATAATTTAGACAATAAAAAGTGGAAACTTTTTGAGATTTACATAGTTTTACAAATTTTTGTCAACTTGATAGTTGTGGAAGATGTGTCTATTGCTATGTTCTTCTTCTAGGGGTTTCCTTGCTCCTACCACAAAATAAAAATTTGTAAACAAATTTTAAATCCAGCTAGAGAAGGAAGCAATGACACAACTATGAATTCTTTCATAAATAAACAACTAGATAGGTAGAAAAAGACTCAGATTAACAGACACTTTTTAAAAAGCAGTAACTCAGTAGAGGAAATATTTTTTTTTTCATTTTTAAGTGTCCTAGGTTAAGCTGAGACAGAGTTAACTTTCTTCATAATAGCTAGCAAGAGGCTGTGTTTTGGATTTGTGCTCAGAAGAAAGCTGATAAAAAATGATGTTTATGCGGCTGCCAAGGTCTTTCAGCTGCTCTGGCTGGCCACAGACTGGAGAAGCTGGGAGGGAGCACAGCCCCAGTTGCTAGCTCAGGATTTGATCTTAGGTTCAAGACTGAGGCCCAAAGTGGACAATAATCTATTTCATAACATACTTGTCATGCCCAGTATATAGGTGAGGACCCTCTGGAAGATCGTCCCTTTTGGTTCTGGATCTCTTTTGCTCTGGGTCATCTCACTCCAGGTGGTCACTTTCCCAGGGCCTTCCCTCCCAACCCCAGTCAGCTCTTGGTCTGGGATGCTTGGACTGTTATCTCTGTTCCATGAGTGCAGTTTCGGGACTCTCCCTGCTCCAGGATTGTTGGCTGGGAACAGGCTGAGCCTTGGTCATCGGGTGGGGGAGCAGTATCACTGTGTGTCACTCATTCATATATTTGTATATACTGTTACTTTCAATATTATTGTAGTTTGGTTGTTAAATTGTTCTTGTCTCAATCCACGAGTCCTTTTTTCCCTTTACCCCTTTACTCCTCCCCCTATCCTTGGGTGGGGGGGTGGGGATTGGGTGAGTGGATGTGTCTGGTTTGGACCCCAACCAAGGGCAAACCCATCACATTAAGTAAGAAGAACTGAAAAGTAGAGTTACATATGTAAAATCACATTTGCTGTATATGGGGTAATAAAATATTCATCCATTTATATTTTATATGAAAAATATGCAGGTTTAGCATAGACAGCTTAAGACTCCTGATATCCTTTTGTTTTCTTTCTGTTACTTGTCAGTGATTGGGTGATGCAAATGATATGACAAAGAACTGCACTGCTATCACTTATCACAGTAGCATCACTGGATTTTCAAATTAATTTTGTGGGGCTTTGTAGAATGTTGTAAAGATCCTCATGAACTCAGGTAAGAATACGTGACTAATATTTGGGTAAGAAAGTTGTCTTTCAAGATGATGGAAATGGGATCCTCAAAATTCACATTTTTTTTTTATTGTCCTTGTAGGCTTTGCCTTTCATGGTATGTGTGAAAATAACCTGTAGGCTAATCACATATAAGTGTTAAAAAAAATAAAAATACATGGAATAAAATTATAATATCATGATCTTTTTCATAGTATGTCTTTCAGGGAAGGACAGAGAGGGAAAGAAAGGGCAATTGGCCAAAGAGGAAAAAAGATCATTATTATAAAAAAGGCTGTCATGTTTCCTGGATTTGTTTGCCTTTTTTCATCCTAATACAATGCAGTCCAGTAATAATGTTATTGAATTATAGCAAGGACAATGTCATCCACCTTCTACTTTCTATTTAACTGAACACATGTTCAAAGGCAAATAATAAGATTTGCTTTCAAGTCAGCTAAAAGATTTGTTCACAGAAGTGTTATCCCTTCACATTTATTCCAGGTCAAGTAAATTTGCCCTACAATTTTGATAATGGCCAGCTTTAAATACAACCCCTCTACCAACCCCACCAAAACACATATCCCCCTGCCTTTGACATTGTCCTATGTAACATCCTTGTCTCTAACCTGGAGGGATGTGGATTTGACAGAAGGACTACTCGCTGGATAAGGAACTGGCTAGACAGACGCACTCAAAGAGTTGTGGTCAATGGCTCAATGTTCAAATGGAAACCGGTGACAAGTGGTGTTCTGCAGGGGTCGGTACTGGGACCAGTGTTTTTTACAATCTTTGTTGGAGACATGGACAGTGGGATTGAGAACCCTCATCAAGTTTGCTGATGACACCAAGCTGTGTGGTGGACATGCTGGAGGGAAGGAATGCCATCCAGAGGGACCTCTACAGGCTTGAGTGGTGTCAGTGTTTAAGGCACTTTAACAACATGCTTTAACTTCTAATCAGCCCTGAAGCGGTCAGGCAGCTGAACTTGATAAACATTGTAGGTGCCTTCCACCTCAACTGTTCTGTTCTAGATTACTTTGTGCCATCAGTATTTTCCCAACTTTTTGCCTGTTTATTTTGCATTAACATGCTTTACTTCTGCGTGTTGTGAAATTCACCCAAACCACACAGTTCGTTTGCATTCACGTTTTCCTCCCCCCACTTCATGGTACAGTTGAAGTATGTTTTAATCTACACGGAGGGTTCCTTACATTATGTTTATATATGCTGACCACAAACAGGTGGTGAAACAAATATTTTCACACCAGTTGCTACCTGTACAAGTTGCCTTTGATGCTTTTTCAGGGTAAAATTTCTTCTTACTTTGTGTGTGAAAAACTTTATAATTCCTTGGACAAATAAAGACTGAAGCAAATCAGTTTCCCAAAAGTACTGCTATGTGTGATTCCTTTAACCAATCACAATGAGATGCTGAGAAATTAAAAGCTTGCAGCTACAACTTTGACCTAAAATCCAATTACTTTATCAGATATTTTTTTTTTATGTGACAATTATACCAGAGAATCTCTTCCACAAAAAAGCTGATATTTTGAAACGAAAGAAAACTCCATCTAAAGCTTCTCTTATTCAATATTTGTTATATATGAGATATTTTCTGGTCACACTAAAATGTTGTCCCTGCTGACATGGATGAAGAAATGGTCAACTGAGAGCAAATAATAAGCCTTAGTTAAAAAGGTTCTATTTATAATAGAGAAAACTAAAGAGGCCCTACCAGTTTAACACTAATGCTTAGTTAGAAGAAAAGTGATTTATTGACTGAAAATTTGTTGTAGGATTATTACCGTATGGTGTCGTGGGTTAAGCAGAGGAGAGTTAATTTTTTTTTCCTTTTCCCTTCTCTTCATAAATAGCTAGCAAGAAGCTATGTTTTGGATTCCTGCTCAGGACAGAATTGATAAGAGAAGTACATTTATAGTTATTGCTAGGATGTTGCTATTTGTCCTGAAGGATGAGATACATTCAGCCTCTCTCCTCTCCATAGACAGAGCAGGGGGGGCGGGGGGAAAGAGACAGCCCGGCTTCTAGCTTGGGATTTGCTTTTAGGTCAAGATTGAGAAGCAGACTGACCAATTATTCCATCCCATGCATGTCATACCCAGTATATAGGAGAGGACTCTTCCGGGAGAGCGGACTTTTCACTTCCTTTTGGCTCCGGATTTATCTCGCTTTGGGGAGCCTGCGTTCGCTCTCCCAAGGCCTTTCCCCCCCCCTCCCCCCATGGTCGCCGTTAGCTCTCGGCCCGGGACACTCGTTTATCTCCGTTCCGTGAGTTTTGGCATCCTCCCTCTCCAGGGGGATCATTAGCTGTTTTTTTTTTTTATTTTCTCCCTGCTTCGGTCAGCTCGTGGGCTGGGACGCTGGGACGCTTGGGCTGTTATCTCCGTTCCGTGAGTGCCACCAGGAGTGGCGCACCCCCCTTTCCCCCCCTTTCTGGGGGGAATCGTCTGTGCGGTTTCTGGGGATTATTAGCTAGCAACAGGCCGAGCATTTTCGTGGGGGTAGTATCATTGTCAACAAGCCGAGCCTTTTCGGGAGGGCAGCATAATTGTGTATCACCTATTCTCTCCCTTCTTTGGGGTCATTGGCTGGGAGTGGGCTGGGCCTTTGGTCATCAGGTGGGGAGGGGCAGTAACACTGTGTATCACATTGTATCTTTGTATATATAGTATTATTTCCAATATTATTGTAGTTTAGTTATTAAATTGTCCTTATCTCAACCCACGAGTCCTCTTTGCCATTTACCTCTTGAATTCTCTCCCCTATCATTGGGTGGGGGCAGGGACCGTGTGAGCGGGTGTGTGTGGTTTGGCCCCCAGCCAAGGGCCAACCCGCCACATATGGTCACTTTTATCTCTTCCTTGAAACAGTTTTGTGTACCCATGTTAATTTCATCCCACAGGTCTCCACGTAATTAAAAAAAATAATTTGAAACACTGTTAAAGAAAAATTTGAAGGTGGTGTTTTATTTCTGTACCATTTCTGGCATCCAGAATGTGTTATAAAAACTGTATGAGCAGTAGCACCTGGAAAATAAAACTAAAGTGGGATGTAGGGATGGTCTCAAGGAATGGACAGATAAAATTCTCCAAATATATTATCAGTCTATGATGGTACTTCCAGATATTTCAGAACAGTGTACTCAAAGTAACTTAAAATTCTGGCTAATATGCTGACTCTTGTCTCATTAGTGAAAACATGGAAAATGAGAACTGAAGATACGTATAAAACTGAGGATTCAATAGCACAGTCCATACTTACACTAAGAATCATTGATCTCTCTAGCTTATCTGAAAAGTTCAGAAGCATTTTTTTCCAGTGACAGTACTTTTAATGGCTTACAATAATTAAAATTTGATGAATGTTCCTGAAATTCGTGGTAAGGAAAAATGTAAATAAGAAACCTGGAGAAATCAAGTCAATATAAGAAGAAAAATGGCTAAATTTGAGTTCCTTTATTAACCAGGGTAGAGAGGGGGTTCTCCAAGTCTGAAGGGTGTGGACTGCAAACACTCTCTTTCTGCTGAAAACCAGAATTCTGACCAAGTAGCTTAGATTGCATGTCTTATTTTGTTGGTTAATGACGAATGTTGTTCATGACATATATTTTTGGTACATAGCCTAACTTTGAAGCTAATCTAGGAAGGGATTATCTCTAAATTTTCTTTTTGCAAATGTCTTGATTTTATCCTAGTGAGGAATAAGATTTTTTTTAAACTGTGAAAATATTTGAAGAATAAATATTTTTAGCTCAATTTATATTAAATTTTAATGTTGTAAAAGTACACATAAATGTTTTGTGTATATATACACAATATAAGCCATTTATATGTAAAATTATACATATTTTATCAGTCACTTTTTATTTTACCATAGCAGACGGAAAGTCACATTAATTTTCTGTTTATTCTCTTCATTTAGTCTAATTTTATTGTTCCCTGTTTAGAATAATTCATTAGACTAATTACTCTTTGAGTTGGAGAGTCAAACACATTCACTTGTTTATGGCAGCGTAGCTAGTTGTCCTTATTGTAAGTGGCCCTTCTGGAAAACAGTGTTTGAACAATTGCTGATAATACTGCAAAAATAAATCATGTAAAATGAAACTCACTGTTTCTGTGATTTGTACTGATTTTGTTACAGACGCCACTTATCCACATGATAGTCAAACTCCACTTTGTTATTTTGATGATCTGTTCGAAGTAATTCACGCATCAGTACTTTAAAAGTGTTGTTGTAATACAGTAGTACCTGAGGTCTCAAAACTACACACTTAGCATTGAAATTGTTGCTGATTTTGCAAACACCATTAAACATTTATGCTTGCTCTCTCTGCATACTACTGAAAGATTTCACTGAAAAAATAACCCAACTATTCAGGAATATATAACTATATTATAGTAGATGTAGGTAATACTTTATATCATCAAATAAACACAAATGTATAGAAGAGGAATGTGTGTATACAAATATGCATACACTTATGCATGAAGGTGCATATGAGAATGTGATAGTCTGCTTCTAGTTGCACTTTTTTGTTTAGACTATTGAATGCATAAATGAAGCATCAATATTTTTAATGGTATTTAAGGGACTTCAGACATTCACCTTCTCAATGTAAAGGAACTAAATGTGACTAAATCTCCTCAGAAGCTTTGAAAATCTTAATCATGATGATAAATTGTGTAGCAGCTGATTCCTGAATCAGCATAAGTATTAAAGAAGCTAAAATGCAGAGGGTCAATATATTTCAGTGGGGATGAATACTAATACTGTATGAATCAAATTGCCAAACTTTGAAAAATTCAGATGTATTTTACTTCCATTAAATTACATAGCCCTAGCAGGTTTAAATTGTAAGGGCTGAACAAACAAAGTTTGCTCACCTTTGCCCCTCCCCTCTCCCAGGGATGGGGGAGATAATTAAAGTGGTGAAGGGAAAAGAGACTCATGGGTTGAGATAAGAACAATTTAATAGCTAAACCACAATAATAATGGAAATAATAATAATTATGATAATAATAACAATATTTACAAATATCCAAATGAATGACACACAGTGATACTGCTCACCACCTGATGACCAAGGCTCAGCCTGGCCCTGGCTATGATCCCAGAGCAGGGAGAGTCCAGAAACTGCAATCCCAGAAAAGAGTTAAGAGCCTGAGCATCTGAGAGACCAAGATGATCTTGAGAGAGGGGTGACCTGGAGAGAGACAATCTGGAGCAAGAGACCACCCAGAGAAAGCTGACCCAGAAAGCAGAACTCCGGACAGACCCTCATCTCTATACTGGGCATGATGTGCATGATATGGAATAGACTACTGGCCAGTTTTGGTCTCAATCCTAAACCTGAGGTCGAATCCTAGGCTGGTAATTGGGGCTGTGCTCCCTCCCAGCTCCTCCTGCACCTGCAGACACTGGCACAGAGAGAAGCTGAAAAGCTCTTGTTTGTCCTGGCAGCAACTATAAACATCAGTATGTTATCAGCCTTCTTCTCAGCACAAATCCAAAACACAGCTTCACACTAGCTACTATGAATAAAGTTAACTCTGTCCCAGCTGAAACCAGGAGACAGGCTGAGTAGTGGAAGTCTTCACATAAGTTAAACTGCATCTAGTTTCCTTCTGTGTTAACTTCCTACTATTGAATTGTTGTAACTCTTTGCAAATAATAAAAAGATCTGTTTTGAAACAGTAAAAAAAGTAACTTGTGGTTACATAATAGACTAATAAAGAATTAACTGGTTTTTAATTAATGTCAATTTTCTTCCTTTCTTTTTACCTTAGTGTTGTCTCATCTTATGTGTCTCCTGTAATAAATTGAACATATGAAAACGTTGACATAGAAAAGAAACTAATGGAAGGACTATGCAAACACAACTAGAATTCAGGCTCCAAGTTTCATTTCAGCTATTTCTAAAGCCACAAATAACAAAAGAAATAAAGTTTATATATGCTTTCAATAAAGTGTCTTTACTGCATAGATGAAATACAATGTACTGCCAAAATACATTTAGATATTGTAACTCAGGATATAGGAAATAAACACTGCACTGACAAAACAATATAAAACAAACAATATTTTCTGTAGTGATACATAGAAATACTAAATAATACTAATGTGTTAATGAAGGAAGATAATGTCTGTTTATTGTGCTTACAGTTACAAGGAGAGATAAGTCTAGTTGCTTTATATAATTCAGTTTTGAACAATTTTTTACTTTCTTGAGGATAGAAGCAGAGTACATTGAACTGTGCTATGTACAGGTCATTTAGTAAATAATTTTAAACATATATTTATTTTGACGGTGATGCCTAAATGCAGGGATATGAGCCACACAAATAACTGTTCTGATTAAGTTTTACTTATTACTAGAAGGCTGTCTACAAGACCTAGCACTTAGTAACTGCTAAAGATACCATTCACTCATAACAGATGTAAATGTTGTTGTTTAGAAGCCCATTCATCATATTTTCTAGTTTGTATACCTTTCCATTTGTCATATCTGCAGGCAGGCATACCTTAGCCATTTAAGTACATATTTGTTTCTAATGAATTTTTAGATATGTAAACAAACAAACAAAACCCCAAAGAACAACAACAACCAAAAGTGAAAATTGCATTTTAAGCTCCTTGCAGTACGACATAATCTCTTTTAAATAATGTTTAATTTGAACCATGGTCACAGTTAGGTAAGACACAATGCAATTACCAAATAAGAAATCTTCTATGGAAATAAAAATAGTAATTCAATGGAAGAGGTAATATACTCCAAAATACAAAATTCCAAACTAGTATTCATGGTGATATTTGGTAGTTTCTCTTCACAAGCTATGGGTGATGTTCAACTAATCCTTCCTACACCATCCCACATTTTCCTTATTTCTAGAAAGGGAATTATATTTTCCTTGAAGTTTTGAAACCAGAGGGTGAAAAATGGTGAAGATTTAATTAGGTGTTTCGCAATAATTTAAAAAAACCCAAAAGCTATTTTTTTTAAATTACATTCAGAAATGTAAACCTATGCTATCTGCCACTTGATGTTTCCTTACAATCAAATTTATAACTTGTAATTTGCCCCTCTGCTTCTCTACAAGGAGTTACTCAGCTGTGATAGAGTCAAGTAAAGGTGTGGGAAAGAAACAAAAGATATTTACATAAATATTTAATACTTTAATTACTAATGATAATTATTAAAAAATAGTTGTTTTTAATTTGTTAATAATTTAGCAGCAATTCATAAATATGAAAGAAAATATTTTAATAAATATAATCTACAATTTAGAAATACAGGAGCTACATCCATAAATTAATTAAAAAATTAAATAACTTAGGATTCTAACATATCTAAGCAACTGAATTAGTTTTTAAAGTTGCTTTTGGAGGAGAAAGAATATGGACTATTAAGAAATAAAGGAGAACTTCTCACTGGAAGAAAAGTTTGTGAAAAGTAAACAAAGGAACTGTTGCAAAACCTGATTATATCTCAAATGAACCGACAGTTCTAAGTACACATGTGAATGTATATGAATGCAGAGTCTTTTAAAATTTATGTTCACAAAGTGCTCTGAGAATGCAGAGCTAGGAGGGAGCTTCGCATTGACCATCTAGAAAATCTTATTTTGCCTCAGAGGTAACAAGCAAGCACTGACACGTAGCTAATATGAGATTAAAGCAGGTAAACAAAACACATTTCAAAAAAATAGATGTCAGATAAATTTGGTAACTGCTATATTAGTTTTTAAAAAACAGAATTCGTAGGTCAATGCCATAAAATTCCCACTGCATAGTAATTTTGTGCTTTGCAAGTCTGCATTTGAACACATAACCCTTTTTGGTCACACACTTGCATTTTCAGAAAATGTAAAGCAAAACCCAACACTGAGTATTGTTTAGTCTCCTTGTTGATTACCACTGTGATTGATGTTTTTTATCTCAGACTTTATGTCCGAATAGGTGTGTGTCTACACACACAAAGGAAGAAATGGGAGAAGAAAAGTGAGAAATATGTGGTGAATAAGGATAAATGCTATGCCTTAGTAACATTTTATCAAGGTTTTTACTCAAAAAATTTCAACAGATATCTTTTAAGCAAATCTACTAATAAAATTTTAAGTTTACAGAACATGTTTTTGAGAATTATGAATGATATTAGGGGGGAGTTGTGTCTGAATAGTCATCTAAAACAGTCACTGAATACTTCAATGAAGAGCAAAGTACACTGAGAACAGTAAAACGGAATGCATGAGAGGATACTAAAGCTAAAAGGAATTGCGAAAACACATAAGAGGACAGAATACCTTCTCCAATTCCTCCACATATATGGAAAAACCCCTCTCTTAATTAAGAACAGTGAGCACCTGAAGGAAATATTTTGCTTATATTTTTCTGCCTTCAGTTGAAAAGTCGACCTTCTGTGAGATCTGAAACTCTAGAAGGAAACATTATGAAACTTTTTTAAGAAGGAAATTTTTTTGCTTTAGTATCACCCTTTCCTGAATGCTGTTTGTTCTGCGCAAGTCACATCCTGGGGCAAAGTAGATCATGGCCGAGCTGCAACCACTCCATCATTCTTTAATTCCCAACTGTTAAAATCCTCTGCAACCCTTAGGCAATTTTTTAAGGAATTAATCCCTTGTCAGGCTCATGGTTTAACAGCTCAGGTTTTTGTAACAACATTCTCTAACCCCCTGCTTTGAAGTAGGCAGATTGTTTACTAAACAGATTAAAAACCAAGACAGACAAAGTTTAGCCAAAACTCCAGACTTTGTAATTACACTTATTTTTCTAAAAGTGAATGCTAAATGTTTACATGGATTCAAAAAGAAATTGGACAAATCTGGGAGAAAAAAATCAAATTAAAGCTGACAAGTAAAAATTACAGGTTTTTGACCATTTTTTTCAGGAGGAATCCACTTGTGGTTACTGCTGAAGAGAGAATTCAGGGCAGGATGATCTGCCTTCTTTGATCATTCCTATGATTTATCTTGTAATTACACATAATCTCACACAATTTTTAAAATGATTGAATGTAGAACTACAAATTTTGTTGTGTTTTATAACATTTTTGAGAAAGTAGAATCTCTCCAATTCCATCCCAAGCTCGGGTCAGTAACTATATGTCAGTGCACTAGATTTTAGTTGCTTTAATGTTGTAAGAATTTTGAAGGTTCCGACTTCCAGTACTATAATTGTCCTGAAAATAATGACATTGATGCTATCTTGTAAACTCTAGTTATTTAAATAAATCCAATGTATAAACTTATTGCTAGACTTAGATTTTCAGGCAGTTTGAACCACACTAAAAAAAAAAGCCATCAACTGAGGTGAAAGAATTAATATATTAATATTTTTTAAAGTGTTTGAATTTTCTGTACAGATGATAACAGACAATATTGGCTTGAGAAAAAAATGAGAGTACACTAACTCGTTAAGCTGTTGAAAATTCTATGAGGTTTTAGAAAGAAGTTCAGAGGTGGGGAAAGAGTTGCTTCCCATCTGAAAAACAATTTTATTAGGTGGCTGAAGACAGTGAGTCATTAAAGGCATATTGAAGAATCACTGTGGTGAACTTTCAAATCCAGTGTTGGATATTTATATTTACAAAGAGGACTTCACAAAAGAGTGTGCTCCTAGGAACATGTTTAGTGAAGAATAGCTTGCAGGTTTGGAGACTTTAAAGTTTGTATGACTCCAAGCAAGATTTTTTGGGCTCCAAAAGCCAGTTGAGCTTTCTGGAAAGGGAAATAAAATCTCTAAAATGTCACTTTGTACATCCTACTGTGCAAGGCGGCATTAAAATATTGAGCCAAATAATCCATTAAGTATTTCATATAATCTGTTCTGAAGTAGACACCTGCAAATGACCTTCTGTGTAGTTCTTGTTTTGCCCTTAGAGTGAAGAGAACCAGTTTTATGTTGCAAAGCATGTTGTACAACTATATCAAAATCAATAATGTACTACAAGTATATCTCAGCACTGTTCTTTAAAAGTGTTTGATCTAGAATTCCCGTCTGTGCTTCATTGTACTCTACGCTTAGTCATTAGACCATTAAATCACAGCTGAGGAGTGCTGAGCATTGTTGAACCCCAAAAAAACCTTTGAGTAGCTCAGTACAAGGGTGATCAGCACAGGTGTTTGTGTAATTAAGATATATTAGGAAAATTCTTTGTTCAATGGCCTCCAAGCTGCTTAGAGAGTAAATTCCAGAAGAAGTAGAATGTTTAACAGAGATGAATACATGTGAGCAAGATTGCAGCAATCACCTTTTACAGGGAATATGGACACCTTACGTTCACAGGTCAAGGCACCACTCACTTGAAAGTGGTTCTTACATGCAAAGTAATAGACACTATAGCATCTTTCTCCCCTCTTTAATTATCAGGCAAGTCAGAAAAGAGCACTCAGGGTAGACTTAGTGCTGCAAAAAGAGGCACTGGAAAATGGTACAGATTCTCCACCAGCGAAGAGATTCTTTGAAACTATGTCACCACGATCCATTACATCTCTGCTAAGGTCAGGGAAATAGGAGTCTGAAAAACACTTGAGTTAAATTCTCCTGGGAACAGTAGAATACTAGCCATTTATTTATATTAAAATCCAGTTGAGTTGTGATTTTATAGATTTCTCCATATGTAGTCAGAGGCTGGCCAAAAAAGGACGTTAACAGCTGTCCCCTCAATAAATACAAATGATGAAGTGTAGAATGAACATGCCACTTCCACCCAATGTCATTCTTCCTTAGAAATCACTATAACTAGATGAAACTGCCTCCACATTATTTAGAAGACATTTTAAATCATTTAATCATAGGCAAATGTCATAGTATTTTTGCAATCAAAACTAGAGCCTACAGCCTGTGTACCTTAAGCATCTTTAAGGGCATTATAGATAATCTCAAACCATAACATGCTTCCAAAGTAAGGGTGGTAGGTATTTTTAGTCCCATTTCACAGATAATAAGCAATAAGAAGGGCAATAACAAGAAATAAACCACCCAAAATCATAAAACCACTTTGACTGAAACTTTCATCTACCCAATATTTTTGGTTCTGACATATGAAAAAGGACAGAGTGGCACATTTCTGGGCTTTCTTCTGCCTTTCCTCACCCTGCATCCGAGCTAGAGGCTTTGATTTTGTAATAGTTGCCTGTCAAGGCCTCTTTTCCATGATTCAGGCTAGTCTGATTTTAAATCCATTTCAGATCCAAAGCACTGTATGGTAAATAACACCACAAAATGAACTCCACAAGATATCGATTGTGCTGAAAAAGTACGTACTTTTCCTTTTAACGCTTCTGTCTACTAACTTCACATTTCTTAATTCTGTTGTGAAAAACCATAAGTAATCATTCTTTGTTCTCTGTTCATTATTTTAAATAGCTAAACGTTCACTTTGCCAAGCCAATGTGTCAGGGCCTGTTTAGTACTGAAAGCAATCCATACCTATGTTTTTCTTTACCTGCCTCATGCCCCCCGCTTTCTTGGCAGTCTGGTTTTTCAGCCGAGGAGACTAGAACAAATTAGTAATTCAGGATGTGACTATGCCATGACTGTATGTGATGCCATGATGATGGTTTCTTTTACTGTCTTTTCTTTTTCTTAGCTGTTTTTTTCTTATCATTCTACTTAGCCTTTGCCTGTCACTGAGTATTGAGCTAGTAATACTTTCCTAGGATCATGGACAATGACAATTAAATATCTCTTCTGAATGACAGCTTGTTTAGTTACCGTCACTGTGTATTTCTAATGATAAGCTTTTTCCCCCATGTACATTACCTTGTATTTATCAACAGTAGTGCTCGTTTGCTCCTTGTCCCATAGTTGGTCAGTACTCTGAAAACTGCTGCATCTCTTAGCAGTCACTTTTCATCATTATTTTGAAGAATTTGGTATCATCCGGACACTTAATCACTTCATTATTCACCTACTTTTCTAAATCATTTATGTTGAACAGTAGATATCCCAGCAGAGCTCCCTGAGCGACTCCACTGTTAAACTTCTACTTTTGTCAAAGCTGATCATTTAATCCTACTATTTAAGATATTTATGAGATCTCCCCTCTTGTCCCATGACAGCTGAATTTCGCATTAGTCCTAGGCCATTTTGGCTTTTAATTTTTTACAGCTACTGTAGCAAAGCAGTTTACTATCTAATAACAAACTTCTAGGTCTTTACATTATAATATTCATGCAAACGTAGAATGAAACAAAACCCCCCCAAAATCACAGCCGCCAACACCAGAAATACATTCATAATGCAAACCATGTAAGATTTAGCATTTTAAATTATGTGGCAAAATGTTCAACATGGAGTTAACTAAGTTACCTACACCATGAAGAGTCTTCCTCTCCCTACTCCTTGGCTATTTCTGTCTTACAAATGGGACATTTTTCTGCAAATTACTGATACAATAAAATAAAACAGGAAATGATCAGGCTGCACTGTTAATGAAAATTTGTTTCTGTTAGACTGAGGAGTTAATTTTTGAAAACCCAAATTACTGTTCTTAAAAGCTAGGTTGTAATAAGATAATTGATGCAGTGCTGTAATACCATTTAGTCCCACTTGAGAGGGAAAACTTAATATTAAAATAGTTTGACTGACAACGTTGCCATTTATCTTCATAGCAGGAGTCAGGTGAGAACAATAAAATGATAAAAGCTCTCTGTGTTCCATCCAGTTCAGCTGCCACAGATCTACCTAAACAATGTGAATAAACACTATAAGATTGTTTGTGTTCCCTCAGATTTTTGGATTTGAATACCCGTAGTGGAACTCCAATACACTGATAGGATCTGAAAAGTTCTCTGTGTCTGACTCTTTGTAGACCAGAGAGAAAAAAATCAAAAAGCTTAGACGTCCCAGGTGTCATCAATTCAATCACCAAAATTAGATGGCTGTTAAGTAAATTATGCAAATATGTGACTCAACCTGTTCATTCGTATTTGAGAAATGAAATATTTAATGATGCTGACATTTTTAATTATCATCAGGCTTCTGAGTTAACTCCTAAGTGGGATAAAAGTTATTACACTATCTCTGCAGATTATGTTGGACATCTCTGCATCATGTCAGACTTTATTACAGGCATATATATTAGCTGCATTTCAAAAGCTGAGAAGATGGATAATAAGGAAAGAACTTTTAAAAAGCACAAACAGATAAACTAATAGATGCTGTGAAATTGGTGTATTCTTTGACAATGGTCAGAATTTGACTGTATTATGACGAATACTTTTCCCAAATTTTTTTCTATACTCTAAAAATATTTATGATGTAGGCTTCAAACAAATATCACCAGTCTACGCTGTTGTGATGGAAATGTTATGGGAAGAGAAATATCATGATTGTGGACTTTTTAGTTTAATTGTATCCATCTATCTCACATCACTAAACCATATTGTTCCTTAGATTTACTTAGTAGGCTGAAAATAAGAGTCAAAAGGTAGGCCATTCTTAAAGTTTAATTTCAGCTCTGTCAATGACATGCCTTACAGAAATTTCCTGATAGTTAAACCTCAGATTTTCCATCAGCAGAAGAGGGATAATGATGCTTAGCTAATTCACAAAGCCAATGATATTATTGTTGTTGTTTGTCCTATTTTGTAAGTAGATGTAATCGTTTGTGTTACGCTAAATTTTCTAAGAGGAATCTATCTATCTAAATAGAGATCTTAAAATCTTGAGGATTAATTAATTTATGTTTGCATAGTTCTTTGAAGCTGTGGAGCACTATATAAATGCCAAATATTATCTACTCTTAACCATTAACTATGACTTTCAGTAGGTACTGCATATCACAGTGCATACTATCATTACAGCACAAGCCCTTCTGTAAAACGCATTAAATTATTAATTTTCCTGTTAATATTCTTTCTGTCCTCTTCTCTAACCCTCATACTCTTTGCATAACCTACAGCAAAGCAAAGATGCCAGATGCTTACTCATATAAAACCATTTTAACCATTTTAGTCTAAGGTTACTTTTAGTGCATAGAAGCTCTCCTTCTTAATTCAAAGTAAAAAAAAAAGCAACAAACAAACCAAAAAAACAAACAAAAACCCAACACTGAATGATGTAAGAAAACTGTCTACTAAAAAAATTCTTACTCACTGTCTTTGAAACAAAGCTCCTCCGATCCCTTTCCTTCAGTTCAAGGGCATATGGTTCCCCGTGGTGATTGATGACTTCAGCCTCCTTCTGTCCAAGTATGGCAGAGATGCAGTCTGCTGGACTTTAGGGCTATGGCAAGTTGTCAGTGGAGCAAGTTCAGGGTTGGGAGCTACCACTGAGGATGTTCTCCCTGGGGACTTTTCCTGTGCAGCTAGGATCTGTTAGCAAAAGCACTCTGTGTTGATTTGAGTCTAATGTAGACAACACAGACCTCATCAGAGAACTACCAAAATTTGATTCACATAGCTGGCCTCTCTAAGCACTGCAATTCCTGCATACTGACCAATCACTGTTGGAGGGACATAGCAGCCAGCAGTGAGCTCCTGTGGAGAACACCAAGTCGTAATTCATTGGGGATAGCGCTATGCTCTTGCATATTTTAGGGAGAATCAACAGGATGGCATTGGAAGGATAATATTTTGATTTTTACAATTACACTTTGGCTAGTTACTGCCTCTCTCTCTTCTTGAATTCCTCATCAACAAAAAAAAAAAAACCTTTGATATGTATAATGCATATATATGTATATAATTTTTCATCTTCTTTTATTCAAACTACGTATTTTTTGCAGGAAAATGTACAGCAAAACAAGGCAATTGGAATCTTTAGATTCCATTATATCGGTAGTGACAATAGATTTCACAAATTCACCATTAAATTAAAAAATTGGGAACTATTTTGTATTTCCCAGTTACATTGAGTATGCAGAATTCACAGAAAAGACATTTATAGTCCATTAATATTTTAAAGAATCAAGTAATTTACAATGTCTGGATCACTATCTTGCAGACCATAGGACTATATCTAAAGTGGCCACCTCTACGGTTCTGAGTCTTCAGGTCCAGCTCCACACCCTAACTATATCCTGACTCCTTCTTGAAGCGAGATCTGGAATGAATCTCCTGCTCTCTGTTCCTTCCCAAGAAGGAAGTTTGGGCACAAAGTCTGTATGGGACTTGAGGACATAGGTCAATAGTACCAATCTGGGTGATAAGGAATGAGGGTCATGCAGCGACACACACCTCTCACTAAGGATAGACTTGGTCTTCAGTGATGTTACTTGCATAAAAACAAGAAATAAGAATGATTGTCAACTGCATGTCAGTGACACAAGAGGCCAAGTAATCCTTTAGTAGCCTTGAAATAAGGGATATCTGGAAATAACCCTGTCACACGACCCAGAAAATTCAGGGGTTCAAAAATTGTTTGCAACTTTACCAAGGAAAGTAGAGTGAAAAAAACCCTTTGTCTTTATGAAGGAAGAATGGTGCACGCAGGTGTAGTTCCCTTTGTTACAACTAGAGCAATTTATCAGCGGTTACAAAGTAATTGACAAATCTTTCTTGCTAATTGTGACATGAATTTTCCACTCAGGTTTCTCTACAGGGGCACAAAATTGTCCTCTAACAATGCTGCTTGTATATGTGTAAGAAACTAAGGCAAATAGTCTTTTTCTGCTAATACTTCTCTCCCTTGGGATCATCTTCTGACCTATTGCAGACCTAGATTTCTTGGTTCACCATTTCCTTCCTCTGACTGACAGAAAATGTCAGGTTAAAGATTTACTTTATATAAGCCTAAAATACCAGTCCCTAGCATTCTGGCTATACAGTGTGTTTCTATCACATCCTTTCAGAAATGTACTAAAGTGTAGTTTAATCTGGTGAAAACAGGTAATTTTACCATAGATGATATAGTGTGAAGGGTATCCAGAAATTCTGATTTCTCCCCATTTTATTTATCTTGGTGGGGCAGATTGGAGGCTTTATAGATGGCAATCATTCTTCACATTAGCTGTCTAATAAGGAAGGAATGAAATCTGGTCTCAAAACTTGAAGGCCTCCTTATCTGCTGCTCTAATTCAACTTTCTTCTCTCACTACAAAGCTGAGGGGACTCCACTGGCATTCTATAAAGCCAGGCAGAAGAAGAACCTTTGTGGGTGCTGTAATAATTCTCAGGGCAATTGTTATCACATAGGTTATGTGACTCCACTAATGTTTTCAGCATTAGGATTTAGTTTAACAACAGAAAACTCTTGAACAACAGCTATTTAAGTAGCTACTTTGTTGATAACGGCAGTCATCGATGCTGCCTGGTAAGCACTGATTCAGGCTGAAAAAAAAGGGGTCCGTATTCTGAAATATATTGCTCTTAATTCAATGCAGGAAATATTTCTTTTTATATTAGAATTTGCAGTATTTACTTGTATTGGGTTTGCATGGCAAAGTTTTTGCACTGGGGGGGCTACAGGGGTGGCTTCTGTGAGAAGCTTCTAGAAGCTTCCCCCATGCCTGCCAGAGCCAATGTCAGCCAGCTCCAAGATGGACCCACACGCTGGCCCATCAGTGACTGTGGCAGCGCCTCTGGCATAATGTACTTAAGAAGGTGGAAGAAAACCCCGTGTGCAACAGCAATTGCAGCCAGAGAGAAGGGTGAGAACATGTGAGAGAAACAGCTCTGCAGGCACCAAGGTCAGTGCAGAAGAAGGCAGTCTGTTCCTGCAGGACTGCATCCCACGAAAGGGACCCACACTGGAGCAGTTTGTGAAGAACTGCAGCCCATGGGAAGGACCCATGTTAAAGAGGTTCATGGTGGACTGTCTCCTGCGGGAGGGACCACACAAGGAGCAAGGGAAGACTGTGAGGAGCCCTCCCCCTCAAGAGGAAGGAGCAGTAGAGACAAGGTGTGATGGACTGACCGCAACACCCATTCCCCATTCCCTTCCATTGCTGATAGGGAAGAGATACATAAATAGTGACTAAAGTTAAGCCCTGGAAGAATAGAGAGGCCGGGGGGGTGCATGTTTTAATATTTGTTTTTATTTTCTCATTACCCTACCCTGATTTGATCGGCAATAAATTAAATCAATGTTGCCTAAGTTGAGTCTGTTTTACCCATGACAGTAATTGGTGAGTGATCTCTCCCTGTCCTTATCTCAACCCACAAGCATTTCGTTATATTTTTTCTCCCCTGAGGAGGGGAAGTGATAGACCAACACTCATATGCACCTGACATTACTAACACAAAAGAATATAATTGAAAAAATAACTAGAAAAAATTTATGAATGTCTTTTTCTCTTCTACTTTCTAGTACACTGGAGGGAGCGAAAGTGACAAATCAGTAATTACCAAGCAGATGTCTGTGCTTCTTCACTGGTACTTGTCTTCATACAGTGGTAACTAGACAAATTATCCAGTTGTTCTTTTTTGAAATTATGAGAATATTTAACACGGTTGGGATTTTCATCCTGGTGTTCGGTTTTGGTTTGTTTTTTTTTCCTACATGCCCTTATTTTTATATCTTATTCAAAATAACCTACACCCACATTTACCAAATCTGCTGCTACATTGTACAAATCTAGCTAATGATTCTAGTGAAGCCTAATGGTAATGTCAATGATATAATTGTAATAAAAAACCTGATCCATAGATTTCTTCTCTATTCAAATACCTTTAACTTTTTTTTTAATCTGTGGTTACAAACTAACACCTTATCTACCTGTCTTGTTTTCCTAATATCAGTATATTGTGAATGCTTACTCCTGCAGGTTTCAGTTTTGAATTAAAATTTTACCACAGCTTTTATGTTGTCTTTTTGATTTTTTATTCTTTCAATTCTGTTTTGAAGCTGAACAGCACTGTTAAGAAAAAATAATTCTGTTCAGAAAGAACAGTACTGAGTTGATATATCTGCATTCTTATAATATTCATAGCTTATATAAAATACTGGCCCTGTGATTACTAACTCCTTGAATAACCACATTCAAGTCCAAGGCACTGGAAGGAAACACGAATCATATATCTGACTACAGCATTTCAGTGAGTCAGTGAAAGGCTGAATGGTTAATGCCCTAGAGCGAATGGATTCAATAGATGTCTTTCATTTAAATGAGTTTTAGGTCAGATCTACCGTAGCTGCACAAACACTGAAAAATCAACAAGATTCTTTAACTAGACTGAGTAGGCTGCTTAAGATGATGAAGTATTATATATTGTGTAACTAAATCTGTAAAAAATTATATATTGTGTAACTAAATCTGTAAAAAATGCCTGTTTTTTGTTGCCTGTTTAAACAAAATCAAAGGCAACTTGAAAGAAATCAAGAGGGTAGAAAGCTGTCTGTAACTACCTGAATATGTTAACAGCAAAACTGAAGACATTAGTGTCACTTTTATCACTGAAAGAGAAACTATGGGTTTTAGGAAGAGATATTTTAGTACTATGTCTATTCCTCAAGAACATAAACCCTATTGAAAGACTTTTCTGCTTGGTCACAGGTATTTTTAGAAATGATACACGTGTTCTACTAATACATTCAGTTTTGCTGCACTAAAGAAAGCACAGGGTGGGGGATGCAGGGAAGAAATCTTTCCAAAGTCATCCCTTCCCTAATTCCACTCCTTGATTTATCTGTAGGCCTTAACTGTTTTGGACATCCTTTTTTTCCAACAATTCCTTTCTCCTTGTTCCTTAGTAATGCCTCTTTCCTTGACTGCATTTCTGTCTTGGGATCTATACTTTTTTCTCTGGTCTAAATGTTGATATTGCTTTCTCTTCCAGAATTTTTCTGGGATAGCAAACCTAGAAGAAATGAGAAGATTTTATCTTTGGGTTCTTAGAGCTCTGGGTTCTTAGACCTGTGGGTTCTTAGACATGACCCTACAATGAGAATATCAAAGTCAGATAGAGACCAAAAGAAGAAAGATGATATTGTGGAATTGACTTGCTTTGATGGTATAACATAATAAGGAAAACAGAAGTTGAACCAAACACAAAACACTTGTTGAAATGCTTTGAAAAATCCAAAACTTAGTTCCTCAGAACATTACTTAAGTAATTTTTCATATTTCTTTATAGCTTTCTAAAACTTTCCAGTGATTCTAGTTTTCCTGCTAATCTTTAAGAATGAGGCAGCTTGGCATTTTCCCTGTGCTGTATACCATTGTCCCATAAGGAGTCAGGTGCATTTTAAGACAGTTGCTGCTCTTTCTTACATTTTATCTTTTTAAGTGTTTAAACAATGTTGAAGAAAATCTGGGAATAAAGGGACTTTAAAATCAAGGTTTTGAGTGTTCCAGAAAGACGGTGTCAAAGACAAGTGGTTAGTTAAAAGAGCAATGCCTCAACATTCTTTGGCAACAATTCCCATGAAATTATGTCTCTGCAAGGCAGTCGACTCTGTGCATTCAGACTGCCTCTGCCAGGAAAGAAAGAAGGGTGCTTGTGGCAGGTGACTCCCTTCTCAGAGGAACGGAGGGGCCCATTTGCAGACTGGACCCGAGCCGTAGGGAAGTGTGCTGCCTCCCTGGGGCCCTGGTCAGAGATACAACTCCCTGGGGCCCTGGTCAGGAATACAACTAGAAAACTCCTGGAGCTGGTTCACCCCACTGATTACTACCCACTACTCATAGTTCAGTTGGGCAGTGATGAAATTGCAGAGAGGAGCTTGAGAACTATGAAAAGAGATTTCCGGGGTTTAGGGCAGATAGTTCAAGGAGCGGGTGCACAGGTGGTGTTCTGCTCTATACCTTCTGGGAGGTGCAGGACATGGGGTGGGCTAGGAAAACACAGGTCATGAATAATTGGCTGAGGGGCTGGTGTTGAGACAGGAACTTTGGGCTCTTTGACCATGGGACAGTTTACTCAGCCCCTGGCCTGTTGTCGAGGGATGGAACTCATCTGTCTCATAGGGGGAAATGCATCCCAGTGCAGCATCTAGCAGGGCTCATTGAGAGAGCGTTAAACTAGATTTGAAGGGGGATGGGGCTGTAACGGGGCTTGCACCAGTGGGGCATCACTCTAGTGTTGATAAGGACCAGGGGTCCTCCCACCCTCCTACAGTGAAACCAGTGTGCTCAGCTTGCTCCCTGAAATGCCTCTACACAAATGCGTGCAGCATGGGGAATAAGCAAGAGGAGTTAGAAATTCGTGTTCGGAAAGGAGATTATGACCTGGTGGCAATTACAGAGACATGGTGGGACAGCTCACATGACTGGAATGTAGCCATGGGTGGCTATAACCTTTTCAGGAAAGACAGGCCAGCAAGGCGAGGGGGGGGGAGTTGCTCTTTATGTGAAAGAACAACTACAACGTGTTGAGTACTGTCCAGGGGTAGGTGACGAGAGAGTTGAGAGTTTGTGGGTGAGAATTAAGGGACAGGCTGGCATGGGTGATGCTGTTTTGGGTGTCTATTACAGGCCACCGGATCAGGACGAGGAAGTCGACGAGGCCTTCTACAGGCAGCTGGTAGCAACCTCGCAGTCACAGGCCCTGGTTATTGTGGGGGATTTTAACTCCCCTGATATTTGCTGGAAGGCCTACTCAGCCAGCCATCCGCAGTCCAGGAGGTTTCTCCAGTGCATTGATGATAACTTCCTGATGCAAATGGTGGGTGAGCTGACTAGGAGAGGAGCGCCGCCAGACCTTATTCTCATGAATAAGGAGGGTCTGGTGGAAGAGGTGAAAGTTGAGGGCAGCCTTGGTTGCAGTGACCATGAGGTGGTGGAGTTCAGGATCTCATGTGGCCGTAATAGAATCCTGAGCAGAATAGCAGCGCTGGACTTCAGTAGGGCCAACTTCGGACTTTTCGAGCAATTGCTAGGGGAAATCCCGTGGGACAGGGTACTTGAAGGTAAAGGGGCCTAAGATAGTTGGTTAGCGTTCAAAGAGAGCTTCTTCCAAGCTCAAGATTGGTGCATCCCAACAGGTAGGAAGTCAAGGAAGGGTGCCAGGAGACCTGCATGGTTATACAGGGATCTGCTGGGCAAGCTCAAGTGTAAAAGGAGGGTCTACAGATCAGGGAAGGAGGGGCTGGCCACTTGGGAGGAATATAAGAATGTTGTCAGAGAGTGTAGGGAGGCAACTAGGAAAGCTAAGGCCTCCTTAGAATTAAACCTTGCTAGAGGGGTCAAGGATAATAGAAAGGGCTTCTTCCAATACATTGCAGATAAGGCTAACACCAGAGGCAATGTAGGCCGACTGATCAATGAGGTGGGTGCTCTGGTGACAGAAGATACAGAGAAGGCAGAGTTACTGAATGCCTTCTTTGTCTCTGTCTATACTGCCGGAGGCTTTCCTGAAGAGTCCCGTACCCCTGAAGCCCCAGAGGAAGTCAGGACAAAGGAGGAGTTTGCTCTGGTAGATGAAGACTGGGTTAAGGAGCGGTTAAGTAATCTGGACACCCATAAATCCATGGGTCCTGATGGGATGCACCTGCGGGTGCTGAGGGAGATGGCGGAAGTAATTGCTAGACCACTCTCCATCATCTTTGGCAAGTCGTGGGAAACCGGGGAGGTGCCTGAGGACTGGAAGAAAGCGAATGTCACACTAGTCTTCAAAAAGGGCAAGGAGGAGGACCCGGGTAACTATAGACTGGTCAGCCTCACCTCCATCCCTGGAAAGGTGATGGAACAACTTATTCTCGATGTTCTCTCTAGGCATATCAGGGATAAGAAGGTCATTAGAGGCAGTCAACATGGCTTCACCAAGGGGAAGTCATGCTTGACCAACCTAATAGCCTTTTATGAGGGCATTACCAGGTGGATAGATGATGGTAAAGCAGTAGATGTGGTCTATCTGGATTTCAGAAAAGCATTTGACACCGTCTTCCACAGTATCCTTGCGGCTAAACTGAGGAAGTGTGATCTGGATGATCGGGTAGTGAGATGGATTGTGAACTGGCTGGAGAAAAGAAGCCAGAGAGTTGTGGTGAATGGATGGAGTCTAGCTGGAGGCCTGTATCTAGTGGAGTCCTCCAGGGTTCGGTGCTATTCAATATATTCATCAACGACTTGGATGAGTGAATAGAGTGCACCCTCAGCAATTTTGCTGATGGGAGGAATCGCTGACACGTCAGAAGGCTGTGCTTCCATCCAGCGAGACCTAGACAGGCTGGAGATTTGGGCGGGGAAAAATTTCATGCAATTTAACAAGAACAAGTGTTGAGTCTTGCATCTGGGCAAGAACAACTCCAGGTACCAGTATAAGTTGGGTACTGACCTGTTGGAGAGTAGTGTAGGGGAGAGGGACCTGGGGGTCCTGATGGACAGCAGGATGACCATGAGCCAGCACTGTGCCCTTGTGGCCAAGAAGGCCAATGGCATCCTGGGGTGTATCAGAAGGGGGGTGGTCAGTAGGCCAAGAGAGGTTCTCCTCCCCCTCTACTCTGCTCTGGTGAGACCTCATCTGGAATATTGTGTCCAGTTCTGGGCCCCTCAGTTCAAGAAGGACAGGGAACTGCGCAGAGCCACGAAGATGATTTAGGGAATGGAGCATCTCCCTTATGAGGAAAGGCTGAGGGAGCTGGGTCTCTTTAGCTTGGAAAAAAGAAACTGAGGGGTGACCTTATTAACGTTTATAAATATGTGAAGAGTGAGTGTCAGGAGGCTGGAGCCAGGCTCTTCTTTGCGACATCCAGTGATAGGACAAGGGGCAATGGGTTCAAGCTGGAACATAGGAGGTTCCACTTGCATATGAGAAAAAACTTCTTTACAGTGAGGGTGACAGAGCACTGGAACAGGCTGCCCAGAGAGGTTGTGGAGTCTCCTTCTCTGGAGACATTCAAAGCCCACCTGGATGCGTTCCTGTGTGATCTGATCTAGATGACCCTGCTCCAGCAGGGGGACTGGACTAGATGATCTTTTGAGGTCCCTTCCAATCCCTAACATTCTGTGATTCTGTGTAAAGCTGGGATAAATGCACTCAGGATAGAAGTGAAGACTAAAGAATAATCTTTCAGGAAGAGAAACCTGTTTTCCTATTGGAGTTGCCATCCTCACCCAGTTCCACTGAGAAACAGCAGGCCCATCTTCCTCTACTCAGACAGCCAGCAGTGAGGCTCCAGTTCAGTCTGAAAAGGCAAAAATAAAAGGGAACAGTGGTCATACCATTAAAGAAATTAACTCCGCAGCAGAGAAGTGAGGCAATGAGGCTGGCTCTTTCGCAGTAGATTCCAGTGTACGAAGACTGAATAACAACCTCAGATCTCAACACGACTAATGGAAACTGGGGCTAGAACAACCTCACTGCAAAAGCAAAGCACTTAGCAGCAAAAGTGAAGGATCAAGAGAAAAGATGTTGAGATCAAATGTACACTGGAGCAAAGGCAACCAGAACTGACATGATTTCCCTATCAATGGTACTACTGACTAAGAAAAGAAGCACCTCCAAGCCCTGCGGAGAGAGAAAAGGAGCTCGTAGAGTCCCACAGCCAGACCCACCAGCCATATCAGGTGTGTTACTAACTGAATTGTTGAGTTAGATGAGGGAATAACAGAGTGAGGAATTATATAAACATTGTGGGGAAAAAAGCACAGCTCACTGTTTAAAGTCATGACGAGCAGGAAAACGTCTCAAGTTTTACTCCAGTTTTCTTTCACAAATTTCTTGCATACCTTACTTCAACCCTCCTTGTTATCTAGGAAATGGGGACAGATAATAACTTGCTGCATGGGAGTAAATACATCCTTTAAGTATTATAAACTGCTCAAAAAATAGGACAGTGATAAAAAGTGATAAACTATGTTGCATGAGGTTTTGGGTACTACAGCATAAGGGACATTCATATCCAAACTCTGAAGAGTGCACATCATGCTTTTTTGCTAAAAAAAGGAATTTGTTTCTTGACCTCAGAATTTAAAAGTCTCCCTCCAGTAGGTCTAGAATCACGCACATTTAGGGAATGAGCATCCAATAATGGGTATAAAAAAAAAGAAGCACAAAACATTATCCTGACTCATCTGTTTACGTTTTTTTCTCTTAAACCTGTGACAGGGTGATATACATAGGACTGTGTGCTTTTTTACATCCTGTGAATATTTTTCTATTCAAGGAGGCAAGTCTGCTTTTTAAGCTACCATAGGGAAAATAATTTCCCTCCACAAGATGGCACCTACAGTGAGAAACACCAGGCTCTGAAGATTTTATTTTTTTGTTTTGCAGAAAGTAATCCCAATTCATACGGTTTAATCTGTCTACTTTATGCTCCTGAGGAGTGATGTTTATTAAAAAAAAGAAAGTTGCTTTTTCATGCTGCAATTACTCTGTGGTGCAGGAGAGATAACTTTGTTATTGCGATTGTTCGCAATATGGAGTAAAGTTCTTGATGCTTATTTTAATCATTTTTTCCCAACTAACTATTTTTCTAAAAAAATCTAGTACAAGTGGCCATTTCATGCCAGGGACACTTAATGAAAACTCCTTGCTGAAATCAATGAAGAACTATGACTAAAAATCAATGGTAACATATGATCCAAGTTTTTTTATGTTAGAATATTCTATGGCAGTCTTTTGGGATATAATAGAATAAACCAATTCTGCATATTCGCTTCACAGAAAGACCATATTATGAGGTCCATGCAAACCTCATAAAATTAAGCAAAGCCAAGGGCAAGGTCCTGCGCATGGGGTGGGACAACCCAAGCACAAATACAGGCTGGGAGGAGAATGGATTGAGAGCAGCTCTGATAAGGACTTGGGGATGCTGGTTGATGAAAAGCTGAACACACCCGACAATGTGCACTTGCAGCCCAGAAAGCCAGCTGTGTCCTGGGCTTCAGCAAAAGAAGTACAACCAGCGGGCTGAGGGAGGTGACTGTGCCCGTCTGCTCTGCTCTCCTGAGACCCCACCTGGAG
>WKFP01014877.1:23640-35621 GCA_011057875.1 Pterocles orientalis | reverse complement strand
CAACTAACTATTTTTCTAAAAAAATCTAGTACAAGTGGCCATTTCATGCCAGGGACACTTAATGAAAACTCCTTGCTGAAATCAATGAAGAACTATGACTAAAAATCAATGGTAACATATGATCCAAGTTTTTTTATGTTAGAATATTCTATGGCAGTCTTTTGGGATATAATAGAATAAACCAATTCTGCATATTCGCTTCACAGAAAGACCATATTTACACTTTATCAGTGACGGAGTTTCATGAAGCTTCTTAGGAAAACCTAAGAAAATATATAAAACCAGATCTTTAGAATTAAATATTCTCAAAAACGTTCATCTCTGTTTTATGTTCTTTCGCTCAGTGTTGAAACAAAAAGAATGACTGTTTTAATATAGTGACACCAAACTGGGTGCTGTAGTTGACACAGTAGAGGGAAGGGGTGCCATCCAGATAGACCTTGACAGGCTTGAGAGGTGGGTCCATGCAAACCTCATAAAATTAAGCAAAGCCAAGGGCAAGGTCCTGCGCATGGGGTGCGACAACCCAAGCACAAATACAGGCTGGGAGGAGAATGGATTGAGAGCAGCTCTGATAAGGACTTGGGGATGCTGGTTGATGAAAAGCTGAACACACCCGACAATGTGCACTTGCAGCCCAGAAAGCCAGCTGTGTCCTGGGCTTCAGCAAAAGAAGTACAACCAGCGGGCTGAGGGAGGTGACTGTGCCCGTCTGCTCTGCTCTCCTGAGACCCCACCTGGAGGACTGCATCCAGTTCTGGAGTCCTCAGCACAGGAAGTACATGGACCTGTTGGAGTGAGTTCAGAGAAGAGCCACAAAGATGATCAGAGTGCAGGAGCACCTGCTCACCTTTTCTGCTTCTCACCACCAGTGAACGAACTGAGGGTACACAAAAAGTTGGGAGGGGACACAGCAAGGAGAGCTGATCTCAACTGATTAAAGGGATATTCCATACTGTACCATATGGTTCCATACCATATGATGTCATGCTCAGCATGAACAAGGAACTCCGGAGCAAACTCAAACAAAAAAAGGAAGCCTGCAGAGGGTGGAAGCAAGGACAGGTAGGCTGGGGACAATACAGAAACATTGTCCATGAAGCCAGAGATCAGGTTAGGAAAGCTGAAGCCCTAACAGAATTAAATATGGCCAAGGACATTAAGGGTAACAGGAAGAACTTCTATAGGTATGTCAGTGATAAAAGGAGGACTAGGGAAAATGTGGGCCCCCTCCATAAGAAAGCAGGAGACCTGGTGACCCAGGATATAGAGAAGGCTGAAGTACTTAACGAGGTCTTTACCTCAGTCTTCACTGGCAAGAGCTCGAGCCACACTGCCCAAGTTGCAGAAGGCGAAGACAGACTGGGAGAAGGAAGAACTGCCAGCTGTAGGAGAAGATCAGATTCGAGACCATTTAAAGAACCTGAAGATGCACAAGTCCATGGGACCTGATGAGATACATCTGCGGGTCCTGAAGGAACTGGCAGATGAAGTTGCCAAACCACTATCCATCATATTCAAGAAGTCACGGCACTCTGGTGAAGTTCCCACAGACTGGAAAAGGGGAAACATAACCCCCATTTTTAAAAAAGGAAATAAAGAAGACCTGGGAAACTACAGGCCAGTCAGTCTCACCTCTGTGCCTGGCAAGATCATGGAGCAAAACCTCCTGGAATCTATTCTAAGGCACATGGATAACAAGCAGGTTATTGACGACAACCAACACGGCTTTACCAAAGGAAAATCGTGCCTGACGAATTTGGTGGCCTTCTACGATAGAGCCACGGTTCTGGTGGATAGAGGAAGGGCAACTGACATAATCTACCTGGACTTGTGCAAAGCCTTTGGCACAGTCTCACATGTCATACTTGTCTCTAAGTTGGAGGGACATGGATTTGACGGAAGGACCACTCGCTGGATAAAGAACTGGCTAGATGGCCGCACTCCAAGAGTGGTAGTCAATGGCTCAAAATCCAAGTGGAGACCGGTGACAAGTGGTGTTCCACAGGGGTCAGCACTGGGACCAGTGTTGTTTACCATCTTTGTTGGAGACATGGACAGTGGGATGGAGTGCACCCTCAGCAAGTTTGCCGATGACACCAAGCTGTGTGGTGTGGTGGACATGCTGGAGGGAAGGGATGCCATCCAGAGGGACCTGGACAGGCTGGAGAGGTGGGCCAATGCAAACCTCATGAAATTGAACAAGGCCAAGTGCAAGGTCCTGCACGTGGGTCGAGGCAATCCCAAGCACAAATACAGGCTGGGTGGAGAATGGATAGAGAGCAGCTCTGAGGAGAAGGAATTGGGGGTACTGGTGGATGAGAAGCTCAACATGAGCCGGCAGTGTGTGCTTGCAGCCCAGAAAGCCAACCGTGTCCTGGGCTGCATCAAGAGAAGCATGGCCAGCAGGTCAAGGGAGGTGATTCTCCCCCTCTACTCTGCTCTTGTGAGACCGTATCTGGAGTACTGTATTCAGATGTGGGGCCCCCAGCATAAAAAAGACATGGACCTGTTGGAGAGAGTCCAGAGGAGAGCCACAAAATTAATCAAAGGGCTAGAGCATCTCCCCTATGAGGACAGGCTGAAAGAGTTGGGGTTGTTCAGCCTGGAGAAGAGAAGGCTCTGAAGAGACTTAATAGCAGCCTTCCAGTACTGAAGGGGGCCTACAGGAGAGATGGGGAGGCACTCTTTATCAGGGAGTGTAGTGAGAGGACAAGGGGTAATGGGTATAAGCTGAACGAGAGTAGATTTAGACTAGACATTAGGAAGAAATCTTTCACTGTGAGGGTGGTGAGACACTGGAACAGGTTGCCCAGGGAAGTTGTGGATGCCCCATCCCTGGAGGTGTCCAAGACCAGGGTGGATGAGGCTTTGAGCAACCTGGTCTATTGGAGGGTGTCCCTGCCCATGGCAGGAGGGTTGGAACTCGATGATCTTTAAGGTCCTTTCCAACCCAAACCGTTCTATGATTCTATGATTCTGTGATATACAGCTGGTCGAAGGAGAAGGAAAGGGTAGACTTTCAGAGTGATTGTGTTTGTCTTCCCAAGTCACCATTATGCGTGACAGAGCCCTGCTGTCCTGGAGATGGCTGAACACCTGCCTTCCCATGGGAAGCAGTGAATCAATTCCTTGTCTTGCTTTGTTTGCATGTGTGGCTTTCACTTTCCCTATTAAATTGTCTTTATCTCGACCCAAAAGTTTTCACCCTTTTACCCTTCTGATTCTCACCCCCATCTATCCAGAGGGGAGTGAGCAAGTGGCTGGCTGGGGCTTATTTCTGGATACAGTTAAACCATGACACATGTAAATACGCTTTAATTAACCTGTTTGGAAATGATAAAGAAATAGAGAGAGACATGGTGCCAATTTAATAACTAATGTCCCTATTATCCGTGCCTGCATGGGAGCCTGTGGGACAAAGAAATAACACTGGACATTTTTTAGTGTTCACCTTGCAAAGCTTTGTTTCCCCAAGTTTTATGTATTCAAAAATCTGTCATGCAAAAATGGTGCAAATTTCTAGTTTGCAGAGGATGTATAACCATAGTGTTAGGTAGAGCTGGGGGAACTTGCAGCAAAACACAGTTTAATTGGAAAATTCAGTTTCGTTGAACCCACAATCTTTTACTCCAGTTTTCTACAGCTGCGCAAATGTGCAGTGCTCTTAACAATGAATCTGACAAGGACATCAGTTGTACTGAAAACTGTAGGGGTTGGGAAGGTTTTTAGAAAACTATCAACTTTTTTTTTTTTTTTCTGTGAATGGGAAATGCTGCATTTCATCTCAGTCTGGACATTGACAGAGGGATAATCTATCACCTGATTTTTCCTTCTACTTTCCTTCCTGGCTAGCATGAGTTCGCATTTGTAACTATTGTGTTCCCCACACAGTAGGGAAAAGCTAGAAGCTAAAAATTACTTAACTGAAAAAAACATCAACAGCTAATAAACTGGAGTGATACACAATTAATGGATGGCTGTATAGAGTGGAGGAAAAGATGTATTCTCTTGTTTCCCTTTCTTTCGTATATGTCACATATATATCAGCTTTTTTGGCACCCTGAATGCTGAGGCTGTATAGTACAACAAAGAAATGGGCTCAATGCGTTTCCTGAATCAGACTCCAATTATCAGAAATGTTGCATCTGTGGAGCAAGTAAAGAAACAGAAATTTCATATGATTTTGTTCAAAGAGTGTCACTGAAGAAAACTTTGCACAAAATTTATTTCCTAATACCTAATGATGCTGTCAATAAGAAACCTTTATAAAGCTTTATAAGAAAGGTGTGGAAATTTGCTTTATTTAGGGATGGATCTGTCCAGACAATGAATTCAAATTTACAGTGAAATTATATGAGGTTTATTGTCTGAGTTGAAAGTAGTAGGGAATGATGAGAGGGGAAAGGTAGGGCAAGGGGGAAAAAAAAAGAAGGCAATGGAAAGAGTTCAAACATACCCCTGTCACGCTGTAAGGCACTAGCTTATTCTAAACAGTTTTAGAGGGTGGAAATATTTTTTTCCTGAATCTATGATACCTACATTCTTTCAAACACTAAAAACATTATCAGAAAATGAATTCCTGAAAAGAAAAAAATATAGTTTTTTAAATTTTGGAAAACAAACAGTTTTGTCAAAATGAATTTAAATAAACTGTAATTCATTCAACATCCAACTCCACCTTTTAAAATATGAAGTTCATAGACTTAAAAAGATCAGCAATTTAAAGAAATGAAATTAATAATATCTAGAAATCTACTCCTACAAAATAGGTCTTTAAATCTTACAGAAGTTACAGGCAAACTTGATAAAAGGCAGCAATCTATCATGAGAGAAGACTCAGGTATAAAAAGTATTTGTAATGATAGTGCCCCTGCACATGAGTAAAATAAGATCTGCATGACTCTTTCCCTTAAAATTATTAAAAAAAAAAAAAAGCTGCTGCTTGTGTAGGACCACAAATAAAGTAAAAGGAACTTGATAGCAGAGAGAGCTACCTCCTAAACATTAATTATACTTTGTACATTCTGTACCAACACCTCCTTGGACACCTCAGGCTTCATTATACTTGGACTGCAGGGAAAAGTGGTTCCTAGGTATTCTAGAAAGCACCTGTGAAATAAAACAGAGATGTTCCAAGTGTAAATGCTGGGTTTTAAAAAAAATTCTGGAGTTATCAGTTTGTAAAAAAATTGTAGATTTTGCTGGGAAATACATATCTGAGGCCTTCAGACTCCTTTTGAATAATTGTTGTCTCATATCCCTAATCCTTATAAAAATTATCACATGTATTGATATGTTGTAGGAAAAGTTTACTGAATTGTAGTTTCATATATTTCTAAACAAAAGAGTACATCTCCTTATGCCTTACAGATAGCTCCATCTTTGTGAATGTTAGTAGTTTTATTCACTCAGTTTGGCTTGTAGCTGTCCTACTAATATTTTTAAAGATGGATTAATCACCTGTATGAGATGCGTATCCTTTAACAGAAAATATACAGTTACTGAGCTACACAAGGTACAGGAGATGTCAGCAGTATCTGTTGCAGATTGTATTTATTAGTTAATTGAGACAAATCTATCTTAGTATGAACAGGTTCTGAAGATGTCCCGACAATGATGAACTGTTGGAGAGGTTTAAAGATCCTTTACTTGTGGTGGTGGCCCTTTGAGACAGATAACAGACTGTAAGAGAGGAAAAGTATTTTCTCTCAATTTATGCTCAATTAGACAAAGCTGAAATATAAGTGAAATATAAAATAATTAATTGCATGTTCTCCAGAGATCAATTATCTAGAAATCTTGAAAACTATTATTAAGTTTATAACAAAGCTGTCCTGCCACACCATTGTTTGCTTTTCTTGTGAATCCTCTGCACCGAAGATTTAACATTTATCTCCACATAACCTGTACGAATTTAAGGATCTTTCTCATACCACAGAATGCCACTGCATCCTGCTTTACTGTAACTAAGGTTATTGGCAAGGCTTCAGGTTATGAAATGAACTTAGAGAAGACTCAGAAATGGTCTGTCCTACCTTAATTCCTCTTAACAAACTTATTTATTTCCAATGTTGAAGGACAGCAGAAAAGCTAATACAAACTAAATGTTGGCAAAGGCAGTGGCTAAGTAAATGGAATTCAATGCCGCAATAATTTGCCAAAGACACTCTAGGCTTTGTTCTCAACAAAGAAAAAAATTGCATCTAATGACAATCTCTCACACCCTCGTCCTCTCTCCAACTAAGGTTCTTTCACTGGGTCCTAAAAAAACTCCTGGCTGTCGGGCATGGGCTGCTCTGGGTTAGCTGGGCCAGGGCACAGTGGGGCAGAGGACTGGGTTGCCACAGAGGCTGGGCAAGCCCCAGGCAGCTGGACAGACCCTCCTGGATGGGGCCTGCCCAGGGCTGCACCGCTGCTCCCTGCACTGTGCCCCTTCTTCAATATGTCATTTGCAGACGTGCTGACTGGATCAGTCCTGGCCAGGGGCAGGTCCGTCCTGGAGCTGGTAAAGCTTCCAGCAGCTTCTTACAGGGGCCATATCTTTAGTCCTCCTGCCCGGCTACCAAAACCTTGGAGCTGGGGGAACTTCTAGCAGTGACTTACAGGAGCCATTGCTGTAGCCCCCGCCTCACTATCACAAAACCCACCACACAAAACCACAGCAGGTCGATACATTTTTTTATGGATTGTTTGTAATTGTACCTCTATATCCAGAATTCTATGCATACACGTCTTCATTTTGGAGAAAGAACATCTAGAAATGGCTATACAAATGAATTTTTGTTACGGAATAGCAATACGAACTGGACGACAGAATGAAGTAGGTAGCTTCTGAGGACACCTTTTCTTGGAGTACGGTATAAGACCTCACAGTATCAAGAGTATAAAGAGATTATTATTTTTTTTTAAATATCCTGAGTAGTGGATTGGATCAAGTGAAAGCTCCTCCAGTGTTAAAACTCTCTATACAAGGAAAGCCACCTGGACAAGTTCAAACAACATTTACTTCAAAACACTGGTTGTTAATAAGAAGAAAACCATTCAGAGGGTGGTTTTATTTTGGACATGGGCTGTTTTTGATGAATCTGAATTTTTGATGAATTTGATGAATTTTTCAGAGAAGCCAGGCAGAGGTCATTACTTATGAAATAGTAGTAAAGGAGTACTGGAAATGTTAAGAGTTGTACTAGACTCCACAGAAGGATGAAACAAATGAGCAATTTGGCATTAATTGCAGACGTTACTTGTGGAAACTGAAAAACTTGCACTGTGTCTCAGGAAGAAAAGCCTGGATTCAGCATTTGCTGGGGGGTGGGGAGGACGCTGAAAGCTGAAACCAGTTCTGCTTGATTGTTTCAGGCGAACAGTAGGTATGACTTTGTCCAAGACCAAATGCCTAGGGAAGACTGTGAGAACAAGATACCCCTCTAGCATTAGAAATGTGTTTTTTTTTTCTCAATCTCCAACAATTGTTGACTCTGGGACTTTCTCAGCCAGAGTTGCTTTGTTTTAAGTACGTTGTTTGGAATTTCCTCCTTTTATGTGTTCCAGTCCCCTTTGAAGTCTTGTAAACTCTCATCATTCAAATCGTCACATGCCAAGGGATATCATCTTCATGAATCATGTGAAAACCTGCCACCTAGTTTGACTTTTGCTGGTCCGTGCAAGCATATTGTGGTTGTTACAGGGTGGTTCTCCAAAGGTACACTTTCAAATTGAGTCCTGAGCTTGAGAACATCTTCCAAAAGCCAAGTAGCATTGTTATGCTTGAAGCAGGCAACACTGCATTTTTTTTTCTTTACATTTTGATGATGCTTTTTCAGTTTTGGATGTAGAATATGTATTTATCTTGCTCAAAAGTGACATATAACTGAGAACTAGGTTATCATGGTTTTGGCTTTAAAGTCCAATTTGCACTACCATCATAGAAATTGGTCAAAAGACTTTCAATAGGAGTCGGATGTAATTTATTTCTATCTGTATCCGATCTTAACAAATTACAAATATAAATCCTCTACTTGGAATATATGGTAATAAAGAGGAGCTGAGATTACACTGACAATGTATTTTCCTTTCAAAAGTATAAATCAAACCAGCTACTCAGCACTAGGAATTTCAGAAATTGACACAATGTCATCTCCAAGGAAATACATTTTATGTCAGATTCTCTGACAAAAGTAAATATTTTGGCTCAATGCCACTATCTAAATACAGGAATCTCCTGCTGTTTTAGATCCCCAGTGATATCTAATAAAGCCACAAGAGGCTGGCAAATATCCACACTGGACATATGGGGACCCTTCAGGAGAGGAAGCCTGAGGCTAGATGGTAGATCATAAAGCATCTCAATGGAGGTAAAACCCTGTGATTAGGTGAGCAGGGATATTCAGAAACTGCCAGGAGATCACACAAAAAACCATTTTTCAATAGCAGTCCATTAAGCAATGGCACTGGGACTTTCTGTCCTAGAATGCTGTGGAGGCTGACAGTATCATCAAGTCCAGAAAGTGATTAGAAAATTAAAGGATAATATGACCATAAGTGGATACTCTGGGAAATATGGAGGAATATACCCTCTAATTTCCACAGAAAATGGTCAGGCTCCCTTAAACTCTGTAACACTCATGGGTTTTCTCCTTTGTCAGGAGCAAGTATTGGGTTAGGTGGACTACTGGTGTGATCAATTGAGGAATTCCTCGTGTTCTAATATCCATAACAGAATCTTACTCTATAGTGTAGGAGAGGAAGAGAGAACTCTGTGAGTAACAAGAAGATTTTTTAAATGTTATTTTACCTTTAATATACATTGTTCCACAACTTATTTAAGAATTAGTTTCCCCTTTTTTTCCCCATGCCAAAACTCTTTTGTGTGTGGGCTATCTGTGCTATTCCATATAATCCTCCTTCTTAAAACAGATTACCTGCAGTCTTTCACCAAAAAGAATTCCCTTTTGTTAATAAAGCTTCTCCCTGTACAGTAAACTCACATATGATGTGGACAAATTATTGGCATTTAACTGAAAAGTCCCTTTAACAAAACCATATTCATTTAGTGATGATCAGTGATTAAGTTAACCAAATGCTTCCAATTAATTTTCCTCTTAATTCGCAGGGAACTTCTATGAATAAAGAGCTATGCACTTACACAGAAGAAAGATTTCCCCTTTTCACTTAGTAGGAAGGAGAGAAGCAACAAAAATATATGACCAAATTGATGTTAACTTTAGCATAGTTATACAAGTTCGTGCTGGCTGAGCCATAGTGCTTAAAAAAAGAATTTCTGAGAGTCACTAGTCAGTGGCACAATTGACTTTTGGTGGCTTCAAAAGGCCATGAACACAGCTAATAGTTTTTGGCAGTTCCAAAGGCATTAATCACGATCAATGTGCAATATTAAATAAGGCTCCTTCAGAATGAATATAAATTAAGACTGTAATTCCATGTCAGCCTTCCGGTGACATGAGGAAACCACTCAAGTTTCACTCTCATGGTTTATGATGTCCCCGGAAGCCTTTGATGGAATTATAGCCTTATTAAGTACAGTTGGGGTACATTATTCCTTAAATTATTGCAACTAGAAGTCATTATTCCCTCTAGAAATTAGAACTTGCTGTACTTTCATCAACCATGTAATCTTAAAGTAAATTGGGGGGAATTTCATTGTGGGAGGGTCACTACTATACATGCACAGCCTGGTAGAGTTGTTAACATCTAATGTTAACAGCTCTCACACTTTTTTTTTTTTTTTTTAAGGAACACTATTCACAACAAAATAATTGAGTCATCATTGGTGTTTGTATAGTTTTGTAGATTTCAAAACAATTTTTTAACCTTTTTATATAAGATAATTCAACTACCAATGAAATAAACTGGAATTCAAAAACACAGATGAAGATGAAGGTACACAGATAGGCTTTTAGGAAGGCATGATATAAGTATTGATCGGATTTCAGTAAAGATACATGCAATCATACCTTGGGTAAGAAAAAAAGCAATATGTAATCTTCAGCTCCTCAGAATAGTTCAGGCCTTCACCTCAAGTTCAAGAGAGCAAGACAAGGACTTTTTGGTTTCCAGTCTGCAGCATGTTTAAGCTTGGTGGCTCTGAGGAAGAGCAAGATACATACTGTATCAGCCAGGGTGACTATTTTGGAAGTTTCTCACAGTATTACCTGTAGACCATGGTCCACAAGGGCAGTACCCCTATGGGAACTGGGAATGCTGGACAGGCTCCAGCTGGGCTGGGAACCTTGCTGGATCAGGAACACAGACTAATCTCTCAGCCAGTGCTCTCCGTATCAAATCCTATTTAGTCTATAATGTCAAAATTAATTTTTATATTTCTATCAATAACTGGAGCAGTGTATATAGTGCAAGTTAAATATTTTTATTATGGGCAGGTCAGACTTGGCATAAGATGTTACAAGTTCCATAGCATTTCTTAGTTAAAAAGAAATGAAGCTGTCTGGAAAGAATGTACAATATTTATAAATCATGCTTCTAAGATGAGAATTTTTCTTCTCTAATGATAGTTTAAATCACCACAGCCTTACCAGTTTAGTTAGCTTTGTGTATTAGCCTCTTTCAACAGTTTTCATACTGCCAAGGATTTTAAATATTGTTAAGTATTGTTCAATGCCACATACTGAAAAGAAAATATGCCAAAGAAAACCCTTGAATGTAGCACATATATCATTAAGGCTGAAGGAGTTCAGGACTTTTATTATCTTTTTTTTCTTTGATATGCTATTTTGAGGACTGTATCATGTAGAAATATTTCTGCATCCTGCTCTCCCACAACTTTGAATATTGTAAAAAATTTCTTTTGATATAACTAAGAAACAATAAAAATTGTCAACACATTGCATAGTTCATATAAAATTTCTTGGGCTTCTGGCAAAGAGGAATTTTCCCTTTTGAGTGAGTCTTAGAGAAAGAAGAATCCTTGGTTACTCAGAGAAAATTGTATGAGGCATTTATTTGCATTTCCAAGAATGGGTTAGAAAGTCTGGCCTTGTACTGAAGATATACAACGACATGTCGAAATTCTAAGGTGCTATATTACTCATATTTTTAGAGTGGTTGCAATTTTCTGAATGTAGCAGTCCTGTTACATGCCAGTGAATACTTTTGTCTTGAAAAGATGCATACAGATATTTTTGTAATTAGTGTTACTATTTTAAATTATTTTGGTAACTTATTTCATCTTTACAGAATCAAGAGATGGGTACAAATCTCTGAAGGAGTAAAGTGAAAATTGCAAGATGTATCCAAGGTAACATCTGAAAAATATAACATGTTGTTTTAGCTTAGCTAATTGATTATTATTTAAAATTCAAGTGTTTACAAATAATACGTCCCTTGGGTAAGTTGGGTTTCTTATGGTTTTAATTTTTTTTTGTTGAAATAAGGTTTACTTCTTGCAATCAGAGGAAAATTCTAGCCTGAAATTGCATAAAGAAAAATAAATATTTAAAGAGCTACAAAAGTCATGCACTCTTCCTATACTGAAATATCATTTATTTTGTAAATATTTTAAAGAGCTATTATTTGGGGTTGTGAATTTCTGAGGACCAGTAATTTTTTTTATTCACATCAAGGCCTTGCTTTTAATAAATGGTGGCATGAAATGTTACAAAGAAATACACAGAAATGACTTGCTTTTTAAAATCCATGAGTAGTTTGTACATGTTTGCAGACTGGGGATGGTTGGCTCAATAAAAATGTGTCATGGTTAGTATTAGACTCATACTGAAAGACAGTCAAGTACAACACAGAAATCAACATATTGCTGTGGTGATACAAGACTTTGTCATCTTCTATTAAGATATGACAACTGTGATGAACAGAACTTTTCTAAAATGTACAGCTCAAAAATATTTTACATCTGAACAATCAAGAAGTGCCAGGGTAATGCCACAACTGTAGCTAATGTGTAATGTAAAGTCCTGAGAAAGTAATGATCCATATTAAATTCC
>WKFP01014877.1:0-14305 GCA_011057875.1 Pterocles orientalis | reverse complement strand
GGTTTTGTTCTCTCTGTCATCCCTGACCTGCTGGAAAGGAGAGTGCAGTGGATCTATCCTGTGGCCACTGCTGAGCTGGGCACTTGGCATTAGCCAGCATCAGACCCAGAGGGTCCTGAAATTGTGATTTTGCCACCCTTGCCAGTCTCGGGGTTCAGCAGCAGGAGTGGTTCTTCAGCCAAGCAAAAGGGAGACCTTAATGGCTAGATGCAGGGAAGCAAGCGCAGTGCTCTTCGCACAAAGCTCTCTGCTGAATTTTTTTTATCTGTCAGTGTTGCACAAAGTTTAAGAGAGGAAAAATGTGTCCTCTGTAGCACATAATAGGATGATTAAAAAGTAAAACTTCAGAAAGACTCTTTCACTTTGAAATTTTACCAGTTTTCAGAGTTTCTGTTTTGCTCCTTGTTAAAATCTGCAGACTCTTACGAGAAGAAGTCTTTCTGAGGAGGGAAATGAGAGAAGACCAATCTTCTGGAGAGCTATTTGGAAAGAGATATTATTAATTTGTTCTGCTGTAGCCGTTTGCATTATCTCTTCTCACATTTGCTGGTTTCTTTTAACCACACAACCAATATTCAGCTAAGAATAGCCTGCAAAATGTGAATGAGTTTTATCAATGTGGTGAAAAAAATGACTAGTCATCTTGTTCTGCTATATATTTCTATATTTTATGCTACACAATTATTGATCATCATCCATGTGTATGGCTCTTTCTATCGTCACCATGTATTTGTTACTCCTATTAGTGCCTTTTCAGATGGTCATTTCTCTAGTTGAATACTCGCCCCCCCGCCCAACTTACGTATGCAGGCTTGCGCATGACTGGTTCTCATTCTTAGTCAGGAGAGAATGTTTTTAACAGGAAAGGCCCAAATATATTATTTTAAACAACATATTTGTGTAATTTTGGAAATAGCATTTAGATCCTCCTGACTGACTAGGGATTTGTCATTTATAGCCTGACATTAATGAAATATTTCAGATTTTTTTTTGGTCAAGATGTCTTATGACACAAGAGAGAATCTAAAGAGACAGAATTTGAAGCAACACTTCAATTTACCGTGTACCATTTTACTGGTTTTGTCTGGGACAGTGTTAAGTTTCTTCATAGTAGCTTATACAATGACACGTTCTGGATTTGAGTTGAAAACTGTTGATAACACAGGGATGTTTTAGTCACTGCTGAGCAGTGCTTACACAGCACCAAGGCCTTTTCTGCTTCTCACAGCACCCCAAAAGCGTGCAGGCTGGGGTGCACCAGCAGTTGTGAGGGGACACAACTGGGACAACTTACCCCAACTGACCAAAGGGATGTCCCACACCATGTGGCATCATGCTCAGCATATACAGCTCGGGGAAGAAGGAGGAAGGTGGGACATTCGGACTTGCAACATTTGTCTTTCCAAGTCACTGTTACGTGTGATGGAGCCCTGCTTTCCTGGGGATGGCTGAACACCTGCCTGCCCATGGGAAGTACTAAGGAATTCCTTGCTTTGGTTTGCTTGTGCATGCAGCTTTTACTTTACTTATTAAACTCAACCCACATGTCTTCTCACTTTTACCCTTCCAATCCTCTCCTCCATCTCCCCCCCCCCCCCTTCCCCATGTGGGTGGGCAAGGAGGGGAGGTTGGGGAGTGAGCAAGCAGTTGGGTGGGGCTGAGCTGCCTACTGGGGTTAAACTGTGACAACCATAAGATGTCCCAAAACTTTAACTGGATAATCCTGGTGCCTATTTTTGCTTGCATGAGGAATTTATTTGTCTTCTGCTGTCTTTGAAGCCACTCATGTTTTTGCCAAGTTTTGCTAGAGCCAGCAAAGTTTCTGGGTGCTATTGTTTCCAGCCAAGCTGCTGCATTTAGCGGATGAACAGGAAATGCACAAATGTGTGCTGGAGAATCTGTCACACGTGAGATATGAGCTATGCTCTCTTTTCTGGTGTGTAAACATCCCTTATTAAATATTACACTTTATCAGGATTTACTTTGTTTGCTTGGGTTTTAGAGGGAGTGGGGGAGGGAATCAGCTTTCCTGCATTTTCTCAGCTCACATTTTTTCTTAAAAAGCCTTATCCTTATTAGAACTAAAGCTTCTTTATTCCTCCACTGCTCTGTAAAGGTTTCTTAACATAAGAGACAGTCTTATTTTTAATTTATTATTGACTTTTGATTTTTCTCTTATTTTAAACTTTTTTTTTCCTTGAATGAAAAATCATTTTTTCAGCTTCAGGGAAGCAATTCAGCCAAACATTTTGTTGGTGGATAATTCCAAGCATAAGGCTTTTTTGCTGAATGTATCCTTTGCACATTTCTTAGATTCTCCATCATTTCTTCTACAATCTTCTTACTGTGTTTTATCAGTACTTGTTTTGCTTCCTTTCAGGAATACCTATTCAGCTAATCACAGTTCTTTCTACTCATATATATCATCCTCAGAAAAGTTCTGATTCAGGAGTTTTCATAAATGAGTACCAAACTTAAACTAAACTAAACTGCTAAACTACGTGATTGCACAAACTAGACATTTATGAATCAATTTCCTAATAGAAATAATCTCCATGAGTTTTGATAGGTAGTTATAAGATGGTTCACTTCATAAATGTTCAGATTTTTTTGTAGCTGTATAAAAATATCATATTACTTCCAGTAGATATACAGAATATTAACAAATATTTATAGTGCCTCATATAATCTGTAATACATACGTGCGTGCATGTGTATGCAACACCTGAAATCAGTCAGGTAACACTGATGGTAAGCTTTGAATTGCTTAGTTGTTTGGTTTCAATAGATTTGTTTATAGATGTAATATAAAATTCTCTAAATTTAAAAGTTAGCTATAGAAACCTCCTCCTTCAGTTAAAAATATTCTATCACTTGGGGGAAAACTGGCAAAATGCTTTCTGCAGTAATGGGGTTTCAACACTACTTTCATTACAGACTTCAGAAAGGCAATCCTACATAATTGTCCAAAAAACAGACTCTGTTGAAGCAATTAACCCACTGATAATGTCAGTAGTCAGGGTCTTTTAAAATGCATCCAAGATGTCCAGAGGAACAAATGTCAATATTTAATACCCCTTCATCCCACACTAATACATTTCCTGTAACAAAAAGTAGAGGATGATCAAATTAGTCTGTGGGTCAAATTCAGAACAGCAAACTAATGCAAATTTCTTACAACGCATAAGCTTACCAGCTTTCAGAGTTGGGACATCATGATAATTTCATTTTGGTAGGCAGGTTTGAAAAACTTTGGTCGGGTGCAAGTTTTTTGTCCTCCAAATCTGTGAATGATCTTCAAAAGTATTTGCTTTCTGCAGTAACAAGGGTTCAGGGCTTTTCTGATTTAATGGGCACAAAGATCCAAAAAATAAAAAAAATAATTGTTTTCTAAATTCTTCTTATAAACACCACAGTAAAAGTGACACTATTTAAAAGTTTAAATTATTAACCACTGACACAAAAAACAAAGCTTTACTATGACCTGCTCATACCTTGGAAAGAATAAGCTCTTTCAGATAGAGTTGTGCTTCATAGTACAAATCCCTATTACTACAGAGATTGCACATAGGTTTATGACATAAATTAATTGCACAGATTATTTTCTAAAAGATAAAGGAACAAATAAATATTTCTATATAGGCTTTAAATGACAAATACATTATTTTAATGGTATCTTCAGAATCCTTCTATTTGGTTTAAGGTTCTTGCAATTTATGGGCCATTTCTAAACAACTGAGCTTAAAAAAAATCATAAAGTGCAAAATGGCTTTGGGGCCACAAACCACTGATGACAGGGCAATGGAGATTCAAGGAGACAATTTAAGTGCTAACATTTTATTTCTTCTATTTCTGGCAAATGCTTTAAAATATCTCTCCATCCAGCATTGCTACTGCTACTTGCTAAATACCTCACAGCTATTTCCAAATTTGAATTAGGAATTAATATTGGAAATTGTTTCGGTTCAGTTTCTTGAATTAGAATGGGAAGACACCCATCACTAACAATATTGATCTCTCATCTTCTTTCTTTTTTATTGGGCAGGGAATGTGACCACATAAGAAATAGGACATAAGACATTGAGATACGGGGATAAAGAGTTAGAATGAAAGACCTCTTTCTGCCCTTTGTCTAATCTAAGGAGTGCTTACTAGCTTTTTTCTTTAGCAGTCCTTTTCCTTCAGGTCTCTTCTGTGATCATTATGGGCTCTTAGTTATTCTTTTCTTTTGATGTTATGACTCCTATGCTCTAGCATCAGGACAGATTTTTTGGTTTTTTTTCCCAAACTGGTAGAAGACCTTTTGGCAGCATTAGGAAATTAGAGTTTGTTTAAAGGGCGGAGAACTGAGAAAAACCTTGGAGAAATACTTGCTTTGTCACAAATTATAGCTGGAGTGCTGTGAGATAAAGACCAAAGAGACAAAGGAAGGCATGGGGCTTTACTGGTAAATATTATTATCTGAAGATGAAAGGGAGATCAAATGATTTTGCAGGTGAGGGAGATTTCAAAATGAGCAAAATCCTCTGGGTGGGATGATAAGGAACTATGTGATGGATTATTTATTATCTGGGGACAAAAGTAACCACTGTATCATCCATAAATACATATATGAGAATTTGAGACATAAGTGCTAAAAGGGCATGTCACCCTTCCTCATTCTTCAGCTGTCTTTATGGGTTGTCATTACATCCATTTACCTGTGTTTCACTTTAGTAAGTGCACAAAGATGAATAAGACAAATAACTGAACTGAGGCTACAATCTTGCAGGTAAAGAGCAAGAGACTTGAAACTTTGCATTAAATATATCCAAAGAAAGTATTTATGTTCTTGTGGTGGATCAGATCTCATCTATTAACTATGAGTAGCAAAATACTACAAACAAAAACTAATCTGACCTGTTAATAGGATTATTATTATGGTCCTTCATAAATTGCTTTTTACCTGTTGTTGCATCTTTCACTTTTCTGTTTGCCATATCTGGATAGCCAGTATTGCCAGTACTACTGGATTAATTTCTTACTCATTTGTCATAGTCTTTTATTTTTTTTCCTAGAATTCCTTCTTGCTTATTTAGAGTTCACTTGAAATTTGATGTTCACACCAAGATTGGAAACATTTAGAAAATGCTAGTGTACTGGAATTGGTCAATATTTGTGCCTGTCTCTAAATAAATATAAAATTCTGCTTTTTTTCCTTTTTCAACTCAATCAAGATTTCCTCTGTAACACAGGTGAAGAAACTCTACTATACAGGTGGGCAACTGGACCAATTTTGACACTGGTAAGTAAATGACTGAGCCAGTACTATATACTATCAGGCATGCTGTAGCAAGAGACAATCTCAAAGGCAACAGGTCAGAGGATTGTTTTGTTGGGTTTAGGTGCTAAGAGGAGTTTAAAAACTAGAAGGAAAAAGCAGCCTAGCAGTAGTCTACTACTGTCTCTCCTGCTGCCTCTTCTGCAGTTTGCGTCTATGAAGAGGTACTAGCAGAGTGTCTTTGTTTCACCAATGCAGACATTGAAACATTTTCCGTCTTGCTTTTCAGCTCCCAGAGCTTCATGCGAAGCAGCTGCGAAGACGGGGAGAAAGACAAGCACGTCTCCTGCCAGTAACACCCCTCTCAGCTGGTGGCTCGTGGACAGAAGTATTTTGTGCATCTCTGGAGCAGGACTATGAAAAGGTAAGACAGCGATTTGGCATAATGCACTTTTGCAAACAATTGGCTATGAACATTTGTAAAGACCCAGTTTTACGTTCTATCTGAAATTATTAGATTTTCAGTGTGTCCTTTCATTGCTCCAAACCCAGAGCAGATTTATTATTAGATGTTAAAATGCTTGCAAGTAAACAGGATTTCCAATATGCCATTTGAACAGATTCCTCAACATTCAGTATCAAGAGGCTGAAGCACTGATGCTGCTGCTTGGTTTTTGAGCTACAATTTGTTCTTTCTACCGTATGTCTCTTTCGTACCACCTCCAGCTGCAGATTTGAACACAATAGCTTCAGCTGAAACAAAATCACTATGAAAACAAAAAGGATGCATTAGAGCTGAAAAAAAAAAGGGATAGAAAATTTTTATTTCACTATAGGTTATGTGTATTTGAACTTGTGTAATGTACTTAAAGAGGGATTCATAGAAGCTCATTACTTCCCTTGATACACACATCTTAGACTTAGAAATACTCAGATACTAAACAATGTGAACCACCAGCTACTTTGAATAGACTGCAGATAACTATATAAATGATTCTTCAAATCCAGTCAATATAAAAATATTCTTGTTTGTTAGCACGAGAAAACTGAGACACCTGCTTATATAACATCTACATGTGTTTGAATTTGTGTTTCTTGATCTCTCAGACTGACAGTTAAAAACAATCCAAACAGACAAGAACACAGCAAAACATTCTGGCTGTGCAGTGTAGAATAATGAAAGCAATTTAGGTACATCTGGGATAATGCTACATTAACTGTACTAGTGAAGCACTTTCCCCCATAACACAATCTGTCGATGGCCTTCTGTAACTGACAGAATACTGCTTCTTGTCATTTTTATTTTTATGTATCCATATTTTCTCTAACAATGGGTTTTCTTTGTGAATTTATGCATTTCATCACAACCTCCACTCTTACTACTTCATTAGGAAAATTCAGACCGTGCACATGCGTTTCATCTGTGCCCTTTCACCATGCATATTCAGAAAACTCTTCTATACATACCTTTATAAAATGCTTCAGACAGAATTACTGTTTCTCTGATGGGAGAAAACATGGGCTTTGCAGATGTCTCACCCCACTACAGTGGATGGTTGAGAGAGGTTTTTTGTGGTTCCCTGAAAAGGAACACCAGCCAGCTGGAGTCAGGCAATGACTTGAGGAACAACACAATAAGATTTTATTTACCTCAGCAACGGCAAAAACATTATGAATCAACTTCTCAGAGTCAAGCACCAGATCACACTTGCTAATTATCACTAAACATCACTTATCCATTAAACAAGCACCAAATAATGCTCAATCATTATTTGGTGGTAAAAATTAGACAGAAGACAGAGTACGAAAGAGTTGAAAGATAAGAAAGAGGGGCAGAAAGACAGAGATAGGGAGACAGACACAAACACAGAGACATAGAGAACATCACCAATCCCTCATTCCAGCATACGTCTTCATTTCAGGCAGAAATCTTCATTTCAGGCAGAAATCTTCATTTCAGGCAGAAATCTTCATTTCAGGCAGAAACTCCTTTCATGGTGGGGTGATGGGTCAACAGGGAGTAGGTGTTCGGGTCACTCAAAACATTAACAACTTGCTAATGTTTGTTCACAAAATAAATTTTTCTTCGAATATGCTCTGCCTGAGCTGTTCATAGATGTGGCGGCATCTCTTCAGAAATGCTCTGTCCTAGTGCTCTGCCCATTGTTTGAGACATAAACATGGATAAACAACATCAGGGGCAAGGGGGGTAATTGATCCGTGACAGCAGATGTAAATATATGAAGATGTATGACTAGAAGGAGAACAAACAGATACCAGGTTATAGCTTTGCCTTCATTGTTCACAGGTAGGCTGGAAAGCCAGGAACAACATATCTTATGTTCCTTTCGTTAAACCTCCAGCTATATACTATAGTAATGGCTGGAAACAGCTAACGTAAATCTGCTCAGAAACAGGGAGTCAAGATCTCTGTACAATCCAGACGTGAGGCAAAGAACCATCTCTGCAGCAAAGAGGAGCAAAGGAGGACTGAGAGATGAGACAAGCTGGGAACAGGCTGAGGAGCGCTACCTCTTCACAAGCTCTGAAGATCTGCCCTCAAGGTCCTTAAATAGTTTGAATTCTTTGGCAGAAATAAGTCAAGGCCAGCTCCTGACATTCCCTCATACACTTCATCTAGTGGCTTTGGAGAATCCTTGCAGATGACTGTACAAATAGCTGTCTGGTAAACTGAAAAGCTGAGGCTCTTCTGCCCCTTTCAATGATGCTTCACTGTAAAGGCAGCATGGGCAATTCCAGTTCATCAGTCAGGTATTGCTTACAGATAATTTCTGTTTTTCTCATACCTCTTCTTGACCTTTAGGACATATATCCTATTAGGATATATCCCTACTGTTATAAATAAAAAAACACCTCATGTAACTGGCAAAGATCTGCAAAAATATTAGCCAAAACTGGGATGTCATGCCAGTTAGTTCTTCCAATAATGTGTTTGCAACACAACTAGCAGGAGGCATGCCCTGAAAAAGAGCATAAAATGCTCTGCATCAAGAAAATGCCATTGGGAAAGATCTGCAGCTCTGAGCAGTAATTGGTAAAGTGCTATCATTAAACCCCACATGGTCACATATGCAGAGGGAGACTCATAGCACATCAAGTGTAAAATGAAAGCTGTGATACAAGCAGACATGAAGCCAAAGGAATATTGGTCAATATGCTGAAGCTGCTGGCTGAAGATGGATCTGTTCAGCAGTCTCCAAAATGTTTGTAACTTTGAAAATAAAAGGAGAAAACTGGAAAAAAGAAAAGTTCTTCTAGTTAGTGGGAAAAGCTGATGTAGAGAAATATTCCACAGAAATGAGGTGCAGATGCTGGAAAGATGGATCATTATCAATGAGTAATACCACAGTGTCAGTGCTCTCACAAGCATGAAAATGATATACATCATCGCTAATCCCTATGGATTTATTATGTGACATGGTCAGTCTGCTTTATTCCATCTCCATTGGGCAAAGGCTGTGAATATTAACCAACAATACTGATCCTTCAGTCACAGTGAATGGATGAACAAGGAACACAAACCAGTAACATCACAGAGTATGATGGTGGATTAGTAGGCTAAGGCACATGAAATATGTGCTGGTATAAAATATTAAATTAATTATGAAGAGTGGTTCTGCACAGCTAACACCAGATGCTTTGATTCTGGCTACTAATCTGTTTGAAACACAAGGCTATGTCACACGTAAGTGTAGTCCTGCACATTGGCAAAGTGCTCACAGATAGTGAACCTGCAGTAGAACGGTGAGGGTGAGATTTTCTCACTCCTTTTTCTAGCTTTAAATAGTAGTCACAGGTATTTCCCTCCCTCTTAATGTTCATTATTCATTTTCCTACATGTTTGTCATGGTTTGACCCACCCAGCAGTGAATACCAGGCAGATGCTCGCTCACCCTCCCTCCCTCCCGGGGAATTAAAGAACCTAAGGGAAAAGAGACCTGTGGGTTGAGATAAATTTAATAACTAAACTACAATAAAAGTGAATTAATAATAACAAGTTTACAGACATACATGAGTGATACATGGTAAAGCTGCTCACCACCCAATAACCAGGGCCCAGACCAGTCCCAGCTAATGATCCCAGAGCAGGGAGAGTGCTGAAACTGCAGTCCTAGAAAAGACTCTGAGAGCAGACCAAGAGAACTTCTGGAAAGACTCTCATCTATGTACGGGACGTGACCTGCATGATGTGGAATAGACCTTTGGTCAATTTGGGTCTTAATCCCAAACCTGAGGTCAAATCCTAAACTAGTAATTGTGGGCTGTGCTCCCTCCCAGCTTCTTGTGCACCTGCATACACTGGCAAATCATGAGAAGCTAAAAAGCCCTTGACTGTCCCGGTAACAGCTATGTTATGTCAGTATGTTATCAGCCACCTTCTCAGCACAAATCCAAAATATAGCTTCACACTAGCTACTACAAAGAAAGTTAACTCTGTTCCAGCTGAAACCAGGACAATGTTGAACAAAACTAAGGCTGTGTCCCTAAAAGAAAAGGCTCACTCAGGTTTGGGGAAGAAGGAAAAAGATCATAGATACCAACTGGTCCTCTGGCACTTTGGGCATCATTCTTCCTGCCAGCAGAGAGAGGGAGGTAAGACTTGGAAGATATATGGAGATCCCTAAGTGGCTGCAGGTAGGGTCCATTTTTCCTTCTGTCCTGGATTAAGCAAAGAGTTAACTTTTTAGCTAGCAAGAGGCTGTGTTTTGCATTTATGCTCAGGAGAAAAGTTGATAAGAAAGGAATGTTTATAATTATTGCTAGGATACTTCAAGGTCCTTCAGCCTCTCTGCTCTCTGCAGAGAGGGAGGGGGGGGAAGGAGGGTTGGGACAGCACAGCCCAGCTACTAGCCCAAGATTCGTTCTTCGGTTACTGGATTGAGAACCAGAGTGACCAATAATCTATTCCATAACATACACGTCATGCCCAGTACGTAGGTGAGGATCCTTCCAGTAGATCATCTTTTTGCTTCCTGGTTCCGGTGCCTGTCGGTTTCCATCCTCTCTTCTGTCTCCGCATCGCTCTCCCAAGGCCTTCCCCCCACCTCCTCCTCTCTGGGATCGTTAGCTGGGACCAGGTGGTCACTTTCCCCCCACTCTGGTCAGCTCTCAGTCTGGGACGCTCAGACTGTTATCTCTGTTCTGTGAGTGCCTCCGGGAGCGGTGCACCCCCTGTCTGGGGGAATCGTGAGTGTAGTGCTGGGATCGTTAGCCAGCAACAGGCTGAACCTTTGGTCATCGGGTAGGGGGGGCAGTATCACTGTGTATCACTCATTTGTATATTGTATTATTTTCAATATTATTGTAGTTTAGTTACTAAATTGTCCTTATCTCAACCCACGAGTCCTCTTTTCCATTTACCCCTTTAATTCTCTCCCCTATAATTGGATGGGGACAGGAATAGTGTGAGTGGGTGTGTGTGGTTTGGCCCCCAGCCAAGGGCTAACCCATCACACCTTCATAATTTCTTTGCTGAGTTGAGGAATGAAGATTAACAGAATGTCCTGAAAATCTCTGGTTTAATGGTACTGGCTATGGTTTTCTAGCCTGCATATTCTCTTAGACAGGGACCAGCTGACTGGGAATTTTTGACCAACTACTTGGGCATAAATTAGCCTGATGTGACTTTTGGAAACATCTTACTAAGCAGTAAAAACAAGAAGATCCTGTTACTTGAAAGTGCAAGTACTTTGGTTTATCATGGTTACTCTTTTATGATGTAGCACACTTTATTCAAGGCTGCTTGAAGTCAAAAAAAGTGAAATTTGCATGGTTTTGTGGGCAAAAGCCAGAATGTTGTTTCTAATACTGCCTAAATTAATTAGATGTTCAGCTGTAGTGACAAGTGGTGAAGACCCTTTTAGTTGTTTTTTTTCACCTCTTGTTCTGAGACTACACTCTAGAGGAAAAGACCCACCACTGCTAATAAATAAAGCAATAGTTTTAACTTTGTAAATTCAACTGGAAGCAACAGTGAGTGCAATACTGGATAATATTTCACAAAGGCTCCTGCTTTGCTTAGATCTAGCTTCTAAGATGAATATATCATCCTTCTTTCTTCCTTGTCCACTTTCCTCTTGGATGCTTTTCCCATTTTCAGATCTTAGTTTTCTTGCCTCCTGAAGTATATATAGCAAGAATTAAGACAGAAACCTGTTACTTTTGTCTGTGGTATCATATCAGATGACCTGGGACATTTTAGTGCATTTAGTGTTATGAAACGCCTAGGGTTCACCCTTTTGCAGGTAACCAGAACAGGGATTAGACATTCTGTTTTGATGATTTACTTGAAAAGTAGCTGGACTTTGTATTTGGGTGAATGGCAACCTTTCTGTCTTACCTTGATACTTCTTTACACTTGCATGGCAGGTAACCAAAGGAACAAAAAGAATTGGAGAGATTTGACCTACACCCCTGAAAAGTAACTGAACCTAAAAGCAAGAACATTCTGATTGTGGTTTAGAGCATTTCTTCCACTAGCTCCTTGCAATCCAATTAAAAACATAAAATTTAGGACTCTACAGTTTGTTTGAATAAAGCTCATTGACTGATTAGAAGCTCTGACTAAGCAATTTGTAGGAATACAGGGTGTATTTAAGTAAGAAAGCTGTTTCTCTTGTTGATTAACCAAGGGAAAGTTTCATGGTTCGACTACTCTGCGGTTGTTTTCCTGTGATTTGCAAAAGGAGATGATCATAGAAGGTGGTGGTTTTTTTTCCTAGAAAGAACATGCCTATTAACTTACACGGGCAATTTTTATTTTAATTTAACCACCATTCATCACCTTTTACTCTGCAGCATGCACCATGTCAAGAGTTTTAATTCAGACCCCATGTTTCCTGTACATTTACTATGATGTATTGATAAGGTCTGTCTTACTGACTTTTTGAGAAGTGCAACTGTATGGTATCTTCTACATGATTTTTAGGCACTTTGGTCTGATATTAAGGTTCTAGGGACATTACAGTTTTCAGAGTGAAATCTCTGATACAGACTGCTAGTCTGTATCTTCCCTTCCCTCATTTTATTCCCTTTACCTTCAGGTTTTTGAAAATTCTGGCCATTAGGGGGGACAGATTTTTGCTTTCTTACATCCGGTTAATATAACTGTGTGATAACTTGAACCATTTCTCTTGATATTCAGCAAACTAGTGGTAACTTCTCTGCATTTCTTTCTCTTCCACACATTTTTTTTCTTTGAATGCTGCTTCTTAGTGCCAGCCATAACACATACAATGTGTAATCTCTTTTAAACCACCTTATTTTACACAACTTGTCTGACCATCTGAATTGCCTGATACTTGCTAGTCCTTTCAGATCTAGGTTGCATCTTCTACTGGTAACACTTGAGAAGGGGAGGGACTACAGGGTTTGTGGGAAGAGCAAGAAATCTGAGGTGGCAGGGGCAAGGCTGCAAGCCAGCAAGCCAGCTGAGGTGCTCTGGAGGACCAAATTCTTGAGTTCTTGTGCCTAGGCATGATGATCCAGACAAAAGTCAATAACCACATCCAGCTTTTTTTCTCAGGATCCCACCCCAGTCAGTGCTCAGGGTGGAACGATTCTGTGGGTTAATCAAGGCAAGAAGGCCATTAATCATCCATGACATTTTATGCATCGTCACTGGGGAATTTTGAACAAGGCAAGAGAGTGCAGAAAAGTAAAGGGAGGCCTTGCTATGAGTGCAGCTGGATGTTGCCTTGGGAAACTGGAGTTTATTCCTATCTGTGACATGGAATGTTATTTTATGGTATCATATCGCTTCAGCCCAGCTTTTATCATTTGCTTATGAGGTTCTTCACTTCTCTGGTGTCTTATTTGTAGAAGTGTTGACAAATCAAAGCTAAAATTATAGTCAGTAAAGCCTTATTTTAAACATGAAAAGTGCTAGCTAATGCTAGGAATGCTGAAAAATCAGTTTCTAGCCACCTCTCAAACTTGATGTGCAAAAGCAATTGATACTTTTGACCTTAAACGCCCTGTGATCCAGTAACCTCTCTTTAAAATGTATATAATAGCAAATACATCCCCATCATTTTAGGGGGGGTGAAAGGCTGTGAAAATAAATTGGTATTTGGGAAGCCATCACATAGTAGAAATGTGTGAATGATGTTTCTGTTTTTAAAACAGTGTTTGAAGAGTGTGCCACTAATAATACCTGGAACTACACATAGAAAATAAAGAGAAACAAAAAATTGAAAATATTTTCATAAATTATTTCCATCCAAGCTGTGCATTGAATGAGGAGGTAGGGGACTTGTTAGCTTTTAATGCCTGTGACCATAGTGCTAAAGAGGGTATCATAAGCATGAGGACTAAATTCAGAATACACAAATGTGATTTTCAAATTATTAACATTGTAAGCTGATAATGCTTTTAACATTATTTCATGAGTATGTACATGTGCATTTATACCTGTGCATGTATATTGAAAACGCTCAGTTACAAATCGTACTCAGGTATTCACAAATACGTGTTTAAGACTCAGACACTGTTACATGGTTCAGGGATACCTTGAGTACACCAAGCTTTGGCTTTTAAGGTATTTGAGGAGGCTTTCTTTCTATTAATTTTTGGCTTTAATCACATAGTTTGAAGTAGAGTTTCATCTGCCATCGACATGTAATTTACACCAGTTGTGTAAAATAGTTGTCAAATGACCTTGTTAATATGGCAAATCACATATAAGAGAGGGTATTTAAATGAGAACTAAATGTTTAAATAACTTGATGTCGTGGGTTAAGCAGAGGAGAGTTAATTTTTTTTCCCTTTTCCCTTCTCTTCATAAATAGCTATCAAGAAGCTATGTTTTCGATTCCTGCTCAGGAGAGAATTGATAAGAGAAGAACGTTTATAATTATTGCTAGGATGTTGCTATTTGTCTTCAAGGACATACATTCGGCCTTTTGTGGGGAAGAGACAGTCTGGCTTCTAGCCTGGGATTTGCTTTTAGGTAAAGATTGAGAAGCAGACTGACCAATTATTCCATCCCATGCACGTCATACCCAGTATATAGGAGAAGACTCT
>WKFP01014876.1:702890-830817 GCA_011057875.1 Pterocles orientalis | reverse complement strand
AGTAAACAATCAACAGGATTAGGTAATGTTAAGGGTCCCGTTCCCAGGACCCTAGTTAGCCAATAGTAATTCTGTCTTTAAGATTTTTAAATCATTGTATCCAATCAGTGATTGCCAAATCTGTGTGAATTCTGTATAAAAGTGTGCCATTAAGGCATAATAAACGGCTACAGCTTGATCATATTGGTCTGCGACTGAGTCCATATCAGCGGCATCATCTCCTCACTTACATCACTCAGGAAGGATGTGTTCAGCCATCTGAACAAGCTCCAAGAATCAGCTTAGACACTTGGGGTTACCTGAGACCATCTCTGGCTGGATATAGCAGGAACTCTCCTGGAGCAGCAAGTGGAGGGTAGGTGCAGCCTTGGGCACTGGAGATCTGTGCAATCTCTTTCATCACTCCCCTCAAGCCAAGCTCTTCCTGTTACCCTCAGAAAACTCATCAACAGTAGCAATTTATTTTCAAAGCTCAAGTACGGTTTTTCATTAAGGCCCTCAAAACTTCATTTTCTTACTCATACCTCCAAACTGCAACTTCCAACCAGCCACTTCTGAGCATCCCGGGTTTTGAATAGGGGAAAAGGTAGAAAAAAACCTTTGTCTCCTTTAGCAGATGCAAATGCACCCATACAGTTTACTCAGCCAAATGCATTCCTCACATACAGAGGTTAAATACATAGTAATTATCTTTACGGGGTTTTTCCCCACCAGAATCCACAATAAAGGAATTTTCTGTTCTGCTCAAGGGGAGAAGGTTTACCAGTGTGTTACATCTCTTGCAGATTAGCTTCTTATGAGAAATTTGTTCCTGCATCAAATTCAGAAATTTTAATGTCACAGACTCTTAAACATATTTGGGTGAGTCTAAAGTGCTAAATCACATCATCAGAAATTGCTGTTTGTATCAATAAAACCTCAGACATCCAAACCTCAGGCCAGCCTAGCTGTATGCTTGAAATCAAGGTCAGATTCCAAATCCACATGCAAGCGTAAGATTGCCTGAGCTTAAAGATTTTGTTTGACATCATCTTTTGACCAACTGGTAAAAGAGAGAAACAGAGCAATATGCAGCCATCAGGTGTTAATGTTAGATGTAAAAAGCTTAAGTTTTCTTTGAAATTAATTTACTCAAATAAAGCAGTTTTATCTTTCAACATTTTGAAAGTAAATTTACTAGTGTAAATGGCACACCCAGTTCAAATTTGATTTCTAGATGAACCCAATGATAGTGAAAGCATTCAGGATCCTTTAATTGATGTTATAGAAAACTGCACTTAATTACTTCTTAAGCACTTATATCTGCATAAAGTTCCATTACACTGAATACGTCACCATTTAAATCCATTACTGACACATAAATAAGTATCAAATTTGCATTGCAGATGTCTTCATCGTCTGCTTTGTTAATCACAAATGTTGCATCTAAATGAATTCAAAAAGTGCAATTCTGGTTTACTCATTAAATAGTTCCTTATTAAACAAAATATGTATTATAGGATATAAAAATAACAAAATAGTAGGTGGAGGTCCTCGGGGTAATATAAATTATTACCAAAGTCAACAGAATGACTCAATTGAAATGAGCTGTCTGACCCAAAAGCAACTGCTGCGACAGCCATCAGCAGCTGTAAGATAACATAAAAATATATGCTGTAGTATTAGAAAACTTACTTACAAATATTCTCTTAAAGGCTCATCTGGAATTAATAAGTGATGATTTGACTGCTCCAGTGATGAACAGGATACATTAAACCTGTTTTCTGGTAACTAGAAAATTCCCACTAAAAGATCTGAGCTGGTTGTCTTAAATGTAAATGCACATTAGTTAATATATGTAAGGAATATCTGTGTTCAATGGCACTGTTTCATTTAGGTTCATCTGAAGTCAAGTTAATAAAAGGCTTGTTTAATTAAATGCAGCTTTCCATGTTCTGCTTCGAATGGAACAGTCAAATGAATACATATAGCCATTTCTCTGCTCAACTCCAAAAGTCATCACACCTTTTTTTTTCAAATACGTCACAGCCACAGAAAAGGATCAACCTGAGTACCTGTGTAATGAAATTACCAGTGAAATGGTACTGTCCATTACTACTGTGTAAAGAACCTGAAAAATGTTTTGAACTGGACCTTCTTTGGTCACTTGTCAAGGTTGTGACATGGACATTGTCAAAAGCAGATTCCATATTTTCAGCTGTGAAAAAAAAATGCACAGATGTAAATACTGTTGAATTCTGCACAATGGACGGACAGGCATCAGGCTGCTCAGTCTACATTTTCAAATAAGTGTTGCAAACACAAAACAGTCAAAACAACATCAGGTCTCAGCTTCTGTGGGTGTGATGGAAGATGTAAGCAGGAACTCTCAATCCTCCAACAGGCAAGAGGCAATTACACATTTACATTGCCTGGCTTGTTTAATTATACTTTACTTTAGCGTGGTGCTTTAAAGTGCATAAAGACAGGTGGTCTGTTCTGAGTTTTATAAAAGAGGAAGTGCTATCTATAGAACAGGAGAAGTCATAAAAGATGAGAGGTAGCAAGCAACGGAAAGCTAATACATTCATGGCAAGTCCGGTGAAGTGATTAAAATTTTACTATTCCATGAGCTGGATTCTGTGCCCTGCAGAAGAGATAAGGATACATCAACTTCACAAGCACCAATGAAATCCATAGTCAATCAGAGAGGCCTCTGATGGGAAAGCATGAACGTTTGTGTGCCAATACCGGAAGTTACATTGCTGGTGGCTTCTCAGTTCATTCAGCAGCTGCTTCAGCCATTCTGCCAACTGCATGCTTCCTCCCACTGTCCTAGAGCAGTCCTTATGAAGACTTTACCTTAGAATAAAATGCACTTCACTCCCTTCACACATCACAGGTTTCCAGGAGGGCAATGGTGCTATTATACAGCGGCTGCCTTCCTTCCAGCCCAACCGTACAATCTTCTTTTTCTCAGAGAGACTCCTGCCTGCTGCTGTTCTTGTGCTATTCTTCATTCCCATAAAATGGGGAAACTTTTCTTATGACTGTGCCCTAAAATAATGCCCATGTAATAGCATTTCCTGTAAGCATGTTAGAGAGCAGATATATATGTCAACAGTAAATAGCAAACTTAAAACATTTTTCCTCCACTACAGACTCAGAGTTTAATTACACACTGGAGTCAATCAGTACATATCGACATGCTAAGCATAAAGATCACATGTAGCAACTACACATAGGCATGCACGCCTAGGGATGGCCCTCCTACAAAGTCAGGCTTGCGCAATCTGTGACGGGAAAGCAATGGATACCTGGATTTTGAGGATGAATCAGCCCAGCACCAGAAGCTACAGTACATTGCTCCTGCAGTGATGAGAAGTGCAGCACTCACCCAGCCCACATAAAGAGCAGCTCCTAGTTCTCGTTTCAGTGGCACAGGGACTTTTGGATTGTAGAAGTCATGAATGACGCTAGCTCCAGTCCAGGACACGGGGATCAGAATGAGGATGCTCGTCAGGAGAAAGGCAACTCCAGCTGCCAGTATGAAGATACTGATGCCCTGGGGATCCTCCTTGGTCCTGTGAGTGTACTTCACACCAGCAACGGCCATCAAAAAGGAAACGATTGACAGGACCACTGCAAGGCACGTGAGGGCTCTGAACACTTCCAAGGGTGGGGGAAGAGCCAGGACAGAGTCATAGAATTTGCACTGCAGCCTGATGCCCAGATGACTGATGCAGTCCATCCACAGTCCTTCCCAGATGGTCTCAAACACCACGATGTTGCCATCAACGTAGGCAGAAACTCTCCACTGCGGCATAACTGTGGCTGCCAAAGTCCCAACCATGCCGACACCTCCAAATATTAGACCAGTGATTTGTAACACACAGCAAGCCATGCTTCTTCTGAAAAAGACACCTCAAGCAAGGTGGCCTAGAAAATCTTCCAAAATTGCTTTTTCATAGAATAAATATAAAGTACAAGAGGGAATATTTTCTCCAGTAGCTTCTTCATTCAGCAAGTTGTTGAGTTTTTTCAAAAGCAGTTCACTCCAGTCTGAGGTTCAGACAGGTGCAAATCCATTTCTGACTGGATGAAGGACCTGCTACTTATTTGCTTTGAAATCCTCTCTGACTACAGCACCTACCCATCAAGCCTAACAAGTTCCCAGCCAATGGGAAACTAGGAGGGGTGTGTCATAGTTGATTTTACTGCTTCTCATAGTGTGTCTGTAGTGACGCTATAATTAAGTAAGTATTAGGGATTCAATTAAAGGTACCTAATTGCAGGGCTAATAATTTCTTAACTGCAAGATTGCAGCTATGTTGAAATTTAGCTCAGAAAGTCTGAACTTCCTTCTGTTAAAATATTATGCAAAATAGATCATTACAGTTTTTCTTATGACAAAAGCTAAACTTGGATTTGGAGTGGGACTTACTTTCTAAGTGCTATGGCCCTGGGAAAAATCTCATTTCTTTTTTTAAATCAAGCTAGGAGGTACTTGGTGTAGCTCTTTAATGTGGATTCCTCATTTTGATCAAATACAAAAGTATAATCATGATATTAGACAGGTACAGGAAAGTCAAGTACTCCAATCAACATTAAAGTTTTACTTTACAAACTGCACAATTCACAAGGACGGCAAAGCAAATAGCTGGCAGTTTCACAGCTTCTACTTTTGAATCCATGAGTAAGGTCGTTGTCAGGAAATCCTCTATGAGACTCTCTCCCCATTTGAAGGATAGTGCTGTCATTATGTTCCATATTAACAATTTTCTACAGGTAACTTTAGGAGGGATTTGGGGTAATTGTCCAATATGAAAAGGATGAGCTTTTCTTTCAGTGTACAATGCATGTTGAAATCCAGAAATCCCTCCCATAAGCACGTGTCTCAACCTGCACAGATTGGTACAAGCCTGGACAAAAATTCATGCCAAAGACTGATTTGCCTTGGGCAAGTTAGGAATAACTTTTGTATTATGGTTTTTTTACTTTCTTCTCCCTACCTTGAGATAATAGTATATGATGAAAACTCATGGGTGTTTTTTAAATTGATGTTTCTGGTTACTCCAGCTCTTTGAAGCTATGGGGTTAGGAAAAAAAAAAAAAAAAAAAGGAAAAAAGTATTGGCCCACTAACAACAATGAAGGCCCCTAGAAGTGCTGTCAAAGAAAGACATATTCTTCGATTGCTTGGGGGTTGTAGTGTGTGTGTGTTTGGAAATATCAGACGTTGCCTTTGATGGCGCTAATTTAGTTACAGCCTCAGGTGCCTGCACAACATATTCAAAGCAAAAGCTAAAACCCACGACGAATGAATTGCCCATTTAAACTGCTCACAGCCCACAAAATCCCCTTCTTCCTACAGTTACTAACTGTAAGGAAGGAGTGTGAGATAATACAAATTATATAGTATAATGTTACATGTCCCTGTGGAAAACACTCCTAAGGGATCTGGGCAATTAATTTTAGCCTTCAAGTCTGCCAGCAGGAATCTGGAGAGAAAAAATGTCTTCAACTAAGATGTGAAATGTAACCTTTAGAAACTAAAAACATTATCAGATTTGTTCTTATAGAGAGATGAATATTGCATCACTCTTCTACAGACTTAAAAAAAGAATCCTGTGATGCAGAAAAGTTAAAGTACTTAATGCCACAGAGGAGGTGGCAGAGACTAAATCAGAAGTCATAGATGGTTATTTGTCTAAAAGAAACTTCTTTCACTGGCATGAGACTACTCCCTTAGAAGAAGACTGCGCACAAGACCTGTACTATTTAACTTCAGTACAGTCTCCATTCATCTTGTAGGACTTTTTTATCTCTGAGTTCTCAGAACTGTTCTTTGTTTTGTTATTTTACCTTCAAAAATAAATCAACTTGTTATGGAAAATCCCCCTCAAATCTAGCATTTAAATGCTATTTATTCAGTAGAAAAACTGCAACTTTTTCAGCCAGCCAGCTCTTGAAGATATACAAAGTTGAAGAACAGACCATGTCTAAGTCTCTGAACCTGTTTATCTGACGCCTTATCTAGCAGGATTGCTCTGAAATCGTTTTTCTTACATGACTCTGGGAAGGTCAACCATTGAGGTCATGCATAAAATTACTCTGTGACAGTCAGGGCATGGTTTGCACAGAAGATGAACTTCTCACAGAAGTACCATGAAAATGCATCACATGCTGGTTGTGTAGCAATACATCCAGAGATTCCTAAATGGTTGAGTGTTGTTTTGATCTTTAATCTGAAGTACCTCCTGGTGAGTGACATCCAGTTTAGGTGTAGGCATAAGAGAGGAACACCCAGGCTATACTGCTGCATGTACCGTCCCGTGGCAAGATGGTTCTTGTTGTTGAAACTGGAGGGGAAGGAAGCAGGAAAGCAAAAGCAATAAATGGAAGTTTTGAAACTTGAAGATAAATTTCATAAATTAAAATGAGCTGCAGGAGAGAGGTTAAAAAAAATCAACATCTCTCAGAAGGAAATACTTAATTGACTGAGTTACTTCTAAATCACTCTGAACAGCAGATGGCTCTTAAAGTAGACATTAAATATGTGTTTACATGGTGGGCATGGCAGATATAATGACTTCAGTGTCAGGTGAGAAGAAATTTACACCTGTCTAGACTTTAGAAGTCTCCTCATTCTGTGTCATCCATCTGTTATGCCATTTGGATGCTTACCTGCCTCAAGATGACAATACCAGTTCTTATGCAAACATGCCTACCCCAAAATTTGCCTTCGAAGAGGAAAATAGGCAACTGAGGAAGCACCTGGCCTTTACAACCTGATCTTTCCCTGGATCTCTGTTCAGATTTACATTTTCTCTTCCCTTCAAATCAGGATGTACATTTGAATCTTTTCCCAGGGCAACATCTCCTGTTCCCTCCCTTGCTTTTAAAATGTTGATGCACCTTGGAAAGGAGGAAGTAGAACATCTCCAGTCCACATGATAAACTGAACCTGTCAATGATCCCCAGTGCTTAATTAATTATAGGCATCAATAATGTAAACATTTCATTGCCTCCCAGAAAGCAAGTTTCATTTCTCTTTGTATGTCTTCTATGTACACTGAATTTTAGAGTCCTTGTAGATACACATGCACCTGTATATAGACAACTATATACAACTATAACTTACAAAGTTCCCTGTGAGTTCTTATCAACAATAGATAGGTTGGTTATGCTACAGGCTAATGAGCTAAATTTAAGGCTTAGTAATATTTTTTGGAACAGGCAAATATGCAGGTTTATCAAAAGCACACTTTAGATTAGTGATTGATAAGAGTTACCATTAAATCTCTTAACCTCTCAGAGGCGGCAGTTATCCAATAAGGCTGCAAAGATGCCTAACCACCTGCAGAGCCTGGCGATGGGGAGTCCGGCCAGCTGTGGCTCTGCACTCACTCTGCATCCTGCCCCCTTGGTCAGAGGTGCTGAGTGAAGCCACACAGACCTAGATCATTCTCTACATGTGAAATCTGCTTTAAATATACAACAAATAGGGTTTGGATTGTCCAGAGGTAATTTGTTTCGGAAACACACGTGAATGGCATCAATTCCTGCCTACTTGTGGCTTCTACTAGTCTATTCATTACATCCTGGGGTAACCACTTTGTTTTCAACTATTTACAAGGGCTGGTCAATGAAATAGTAGCTGAGTTAATGGTTCCATTACTTTCTGTGGTATTTTGATTGACTGCTATATTTTGAGCCTATTCATGAAGCAAAAGGTTGCTTTGATTTTGTTTTCATTCAGGCAGAAACAGACTGAAACCAACAGAGGCCTTTTTATTTGTGCTAACTTTAATACTGCTGCCTGCACATATGTTAAAAATCAAAGGCACATCTCCTTCCCCCTCACTTCAAGCATGGCACATTTTGGAGTGAGAGGAACATCTGCTTAGTGTAGCTTAGAGAAGGATTCCCCCAGACACATAACAAGCACTGTACTTGGGTGCTGACCTCTAACTCTAGCCTTGAGGCAACCTGTGACTGACAGTTGAACTGAAAAGAGCTAATATTTATCTTCCATCATCTTCCTCAGCATGTCTGAAATTCACGGTCTGACAAAACTGCCAAACTCTTAATGATATTCCATGTCTGAGGAAGCCTGTCTCCTGGACAGTGTGAATGAATTCGCGTTCAGTGTAATAAAACCCTACAGTAATAAAATATTAAATAGTCCTTCGAGTATTTAACCCATCTAAACTGCTTCAGGCTTTACAAGGTATTTTTCACCTCAATACTTGCATACAGAGAGCAGCCATCCTGGTAGAAACAGAACCTGCCAAAAAATATGCTATCTTAATTTGCTGTTTAATGACAGGACCTCAAAGCATTCCTCTAGAAAATAATTGAGGACATTTGATTGTGCAGTTCACATTAAGCTGTTGGAAATTTAACAGTGGCAAATTCCCAAGGCAGTATTGATTGTTTTCATTAGAGTTAGCAGCAGGGTATACAGTAAGGTTATTACTGAATGAAGCAGTGGGGAACTCCTTTATTTACATGTTTTACTATGATGGAATAAAAGATGAGGAGAAGGTATATTGTGGCAGTGGTGGCCTAAAGACAGATGGGAGGCAAGATTTGTAGAAAGAGGTAATAGCTTTTACCTACCTGATAATCAAGCTCTTGGGCTCACAATACCAAGAAAGATTGGGTTTGGAGCACAGCGTAATAATACACCCTTGAACTAACTTTCCAGTAACCAAGCAGTGCAGGTAACTAAACAAGTAATTCTCAAACTTTGAAGAACAGGGTTTTCCCCCATCTTTCTCAATCTGAATTTGGGCTCCTCCCTGTCCAGCCCTGTCCCCCTTCACTTTTTTTTCCCTCCCAACCCCCACCTCCTGAATGTAACTAACTACACTGTTAACTTCCACTTCCAAAATAAACCCTAGAAGCATGAGCTCCACCACCACTAGCCTTAACCTTGTGTACCCAGTGACACCCCCAAACCTGTCATCTCAACACACAGCAAGGCACCCCTCTACCCCCATGCTCTCCCCTTTCTCAGTCTCTACCCAAATCCAGAGTCCTTTATCAAACCTCTATGCTTCTCACCACGATGTTCTATTACTCCTCTGTCTTTAGGACTGGGATTCACCTCTTCCCTGGGACACCCTGTCTGACTTTTCCCTGCTAGGAAGCTGAGTGTCCCCTAGGAAGGAGCAGCACAGCCCCTGATGGTTAGGCCTGAGCAGCTGGCAGAGTTCATCTCCCAATATTCCTTGGCTCCCCTTCAAATAGAGGGAGAGGAGAAAACACGGAGGAGCAGGGAAGCCCTGCCCAGCCAAGCAGCTATTCCTGCACTCACACAAAAGAACTTCTTCCTGGAAGCCATAAATCACTCTGGATTTGTGCTGGCACAGAGACCAAAGCAGGATTATTTCACAGGAAGCAATAAATTTTGTCACTTACTCTCGGAACACTCTCTCCAGCATCGTGAATCACAGCAAATCCAAGGATGCACCACTGTCACTGTTATTTTGGGCCTGATGTGTCTCTGCACAGTGACAGCCCATAGCCTGCAAGGGCACAGATGATTCACCACTGTGTGCACACTGCTCCCCCTCAGGGACAATCCAGCGCTGTTCCTAATTGCAGCATACTATGTAGCCAGTCAAAATATGAACTTCCTTGTCCACCAGCAAGCAGTAGCTGTCTTTGTTCCAGATCTGAAATGTAGTTTAGCACAGAGTGCAACCATTCAGAAGAAGAAGGAATGCCTAATAACTGTTTCTACCAACCATGTGTTGGGAATTAAGGGGCTGGAAGTTAGGGGAGGAAAAGCAAAAAAGATAGAAAACAGTCTGATACCTGCAGGCTGACTTAAAAGAGGTATAAAATGGAGGAGGGAAAGGCCTCAACACACCTTTTTTGTTGGAATGGAACAGGGCTCACATTGCAAGGCAGACAATGGTATGTGAAGGATCACTAAGATGAGAGGATCTGTATCCCTGCAGAAGACGATTGCCAATGAGGTGAAAGTGCCTGGAGCACTGAGGAAAAACAACTCCTCTGATCCTGATCACATTGTTCTTTATTAATGAGACTGAACAGTTTAGGGATGTGAATGTGGATGAGGCTTAAAAACTCCCTAGGAAGGGTCTGGAATGTGAGTCCCATGGGAAAGGAAGGGAGAGACTTGTAGGGGTAAGGCTGATACTCAACTGCTTCAATAACTCCACAGGGAAGGTATTTGGTAGAACAGAAAAGGTAACCAACTAGCAAAGAAAATATATCTAAGAGGTCAGAAAATGTAAGTGGAAAATGAGATTCCATAAAGGTCAACCCAAACTAGGCTTTTCAAAAAACAGAATAATAAAAGGTGCTACAGGCATACAAATAATACAGAACAGCAAGGGAAGAGGCACGCTAAGCTGTGAGTATGAGTCTAAGAAAGGTAGTTAGCCCTCCTCTTCTTCGAATTTAAGTAACAAGAAGGATATAGAAGAAGGAGAGCATGACAGAATTACAATACTGTGTCCAAGTAGATTAAAAACTCTAAATCTTTGTGAGCACAAACTGAAGAAAAAAGAGTAATTTCCACTGAAGGAAACTCAGCATGTGGGGTTCCAAATCTGGTAGCGAGGACTAGCGTATGTGTCAAATCAGGAGTGATACTTAATAGTATAAGATTGTTTAAAATCCATTATGAAGTAAAGAATAAATAAATACCTAGATGTAAACGGAAAGTTAAACAAAATGCAGCATGGACTTAGCAAAAATAGATTCAGTTTTTGTTTGGTAACACTTTCTAGAAGACAGAGGTTGAGAAAATGTAATCCGTTTGGACCTTATTAAAGCACCTGACACAGCAATGGGGAATTAACAGAAACACTGAAGGGAGGAAGAAGAGTAAAAATAATGTAGTGTGGATACATAATCTATGAGTGAGTAAAACAACAAAAAGATATATTGAAAGGAGACTATCATGTTCCGATTTCCAGATACTGATTTCGGCTACTGTTGAAACCAAGAATTTCTCTGGGGTCTCATCTTATAACCCTCAGGGATCTATCAATAAAGGAGGAACTGGAGCAGGGGAAATTTACACTAGACACCCAGCTGGTCAATGTACTGTCAATTATTAAGTCCCACAGCCCGGGAAAGCTGGTGATCTTGAGGCCTGGAATAACAGAAGTGCAATACACTTAACATATTCAAGGAAGGTGTTTGCTTGAATTGAACTGAATCATTTACCCCACACTATGATAACCTGCAATAGGTATATTCAGTGTGCACAGCAGTGGCAAGGCTTCCTCTGGGATTCTTTGTCCAGTTTTGGGCATCAAACTCAACAAAAGAGGTGGTGCAGTCAAGAACAACCAGAGGAGGTAAACAAATATGGGGAGAAATTTAGCGAGCATGCCAGTGAAGAATTAGAGATGACTAAAGCTAAGCAAGAGACATTCAGGAGGTCAGATGGTAACAGTCCTGAAACATGGAAAAGGCTTCATGCTTTAATAGAAAGCAGTAGTCTGCTTTCTGTGACTGCTGCTGATGGGACAAGAAATAATGGAGCAGCCTTAGCCTGCAGTGAGAAGATTTAGTTTAAGCTTCATGAAAACCTTTTTTAATGAAAATTACAATTAAGTAGTGGGATACATTGCTAAGGACACTGCAGAGTAGCCAGCTCTGGAAATCTCTCAGGAATAATAATTTTGGCAAATTTATTAATCGAGAAGAGCAATTGAGTAGTTAATGGATATCACCTTTTCTAGAGTGAACTCCACTCGCACTGCCTTCTCCTATTTGTCCTCTTTGGCCCTAGATGGACTACCTCCACCTAGTGAAAGGAACTGATGGTGCTGATGGGACTCTTGACGGTACCCAGGTAAACGAGTTGTCACCAACCTTCACCTAATTTCTCAAGAAACACATATTTAGAAGTGCCAATGACCTACATCCTTTAGGTGTCACCTCCTTGCTAAGAGTTTGCAGGGAAGTATTGTGGCCACCAACTTCAAGGGGCAGTGGGATGAGTGGGGAGGCAGCATGGTTAGCAAGGGGTCAGCTTGCTTTGTTGCCTAGGAGTTGATCCGCAGGCAGAGTTCAAGGGCTAGAAGCATCCCAAATGTAGAACGGAGGTGGGTGCTGGTTGAGTGGCTCTCAGAGCCTGCAGAGCAAGATTGGGGCAGTGGATGTGCTTGTGTCAGGACTGTAGGTACTGGCCAGGATCTTCACAGGGCTGGAGTCACCAAACATTGCCCTTCTTCCAGCTCAGTAGGAAAGGAGAGCTGTGCATCATGCCTCATGCTCATAAAGCCCACTGTATCCACTGTGTGGGGTTAGAGTATGACCCTTGGTGAAGGGCTTAAATCCCAGACAAGCCTGCTGTTCCATTAAGCACAAAGAAATCCTGAGTACAGGAGACTGGAAATGGGAACAGTGCCTCCAAGCACAACTGGACACTCGCCCTGGTCTCCTGCTGCTCTGCAGACACCTGAACCTGACAGTGGCAGCAGCAGATCTCCATACATCTCCAGGCTGACACAGTAAGGCCATTCCTATATTTCAGTAATGAACCTTCCTGCCTGTGAGGCCCAAGATACGGCCTCTCCTAATCTTTCCCTGCTCCATTTTCTGTTATGCTTTGCTAGTGACATTTGAGAGTTGACCAGAAAGCAAGCAGCCTACAGACAAACTCTCACATATAGGCACCATCTATATTCAAAAACATGGGGGGAGTACAACACCTATTCAGCACTGCACCTTAAAGAGACAGACAAATCCATTATACACAGCTGACCTTAATGGATTTGCAGATGTGTGATAAGCTCAATAGTCAGATGATTCATTTTCATATAAAATCACAGAACAGGAGCTCACACACACTCAGGCTCTGTTATGGCACTGCTTTGCCTGCACAAAGCAGCTCCTGAAACCGTGGCTCTGCTGCCACCCATGTGTTTCCCGCCTCTCTGTCCAGCTCTAATGACCAAAGTGCAAGACAAAGGGGAACAAGCTAGACACCCTTGGTTTCATTTATGGAAGCAACACTGCTTGTTTCCCAAATAATTTATCTTGTCTATAAGCACAAAAAGAGTTCTAAATTACAGGATACAATATTTGAAAGTCCATTGCTTCAGGCAGTTGTTTTGTTCTTGGATATATGTCCTTAGATGGGACCCTCTGCTCAGACTACTCAGGGTTTATTTAATGAACAAACCTGGGGGAGGCCAGCTCTGTTTAAAATTCTCTTGAAGATATGATATATAGGTGAGATGCAATTCAAAGGAAATGGCTGGATGTGCATGGGAGGTACTTAAAGGGGAATATGTATATGGTTGCAGATGAACTGTTTGCAGCATATATAGACTCTCTAAGGGAGATTTTAAAAGACTTCAGGATCCCATTCACAGTTCATTGTACCTGTGTGTTAGTCCTGTGGAGAGTTTTGGAGATCTTCTTATAGTCTTCTTGTATCTTCTTTGATTTGTACAACTAGATCAGTGTGTGTTTTACCAGGAGCAGATAATACTACACAGCGTAGTGTTTGATATACCCAGGGCTTTTCCCTTATTCTTATCTCACTTTTCACTGAGTCTTGCCTCAGACCTGTAGATGAATACTCTCTGAGTCACTCTGTGTTTGGACAACAGAGATAACTGCAGTGCACCGGTACATATACATGTAGTTTTCTGAGTAGGATGTTGTACCTACCTTTTAGAGGGATGAACTAGACAGGTGACTTTATGATAGACATCATTATATAGACATCATTATAATCCCTGGTGTTCTGGCTATGAGTTCTGTGTAGTATATTCACAAAATGCTGTCAACAACAGGTTTTCTCCTCCTCTCTCTTCCCTCCAAAAAAGAGACCAGACAAGCGTATAAACATCAATGAAGTAACACAAAGGAACACAGCCACACGCTGCTATATTCCAAAAGAGTCATGCACATTGCGCATATACATATGTAGAAATAATTTGCTTAAAAATAAGGAGGAAAAAATAAAATTACATAGTCAAGCACATCTTACTATGTATCTTACAAACACTGTGAAGAAAGTCCTAGAGCAGATTTTGATTTCTTCTAGCTTGTTCAGATTTGCATCTTATGAAGTGAAGAATTTGCTTCCAAACTTTCAAGTAGTAATAGTCCAAGGAATTTACTAGAGAACTACAGATCACGTAATAAACTTTCTGTAAAATATTTAAAACAGTCAATCAAACTCTAGAACAAGAATGTTGTTGTTCGTCAAACACCACAAATTGAATTGCGTTCCCAGTTCAGTTAAAGGCAATTTTCCTTTGATTTCTGTGGGTCTGAAGTTACACCTTATTAATTTTTTACAAAATTCTATTAAAATATTAGTACTATTGATTAATTTGGGTCATTTATTAAATTAACTTGTATGGAACTATTTATTTTTTCAGTAGACTTGGTTTCTTTACATTGTTGCTTATCAAGGACACATGATCTTATTAAAAATATTGTTTTAATGTGAACTGTGAGAAAATACTATCACTGTTTATGTTCTTTATGCCTATAAACTGTGCTGCTATGAGCAGGTCCCAGCAAAAATATTGGCCTGATTGTACAAAAACCACTTGTTTAAAAAGAGATACGTCACAGAGTCCTGTGGCAAGTAGTTAACACAGTGTTTGTGATCTGTGCAATATTGCAAAATGTTGTAAGCCATGAGGAGTTTGTAAGGGAATACTGCTGGTTCTAAAAAGGATATGAATGAGTTTGATCTATACAGATTACAAAAGAAATATTAATTTTCACCATAAAGGTGATATTTAGGATGAACATAGAGCTATGTTTATTCTCTGAAATAAGGGATATTTCTCATATATTTCAGCTTACCTTCCTCTGCTGAATAAATTCTTCATGCAACCTTCCATTAAACCTACAGTAAATCAATCTCTTAGCTAATGCTTTTCTTTTAAACCATTATTATCTTGTCCTTATTCACTGTTATTCCCTCTTTCCCGGGCAGGAAGAAAGAACCCTTAGCAGTTTAGTTCCTTGCTTCTTTAATAGGCCAGAATTTTGTATCAGAGTGGAACTTCAATCCCTTTATTATATTAAATGCAACCCAAAGCAAAGCCACACAACCCAAAAGCTATTCCAAAATACTATTAAAATAAGATTTAAAAATTCACCTTTCCATGCATTCAAATTGTCTGTGCTGCAGCATTAGCCACAGCAGAGGCCACTGGGATGACTGCAGCTCCAAAACACAGCCACAACAGCAGCAGTTACAGAGCAGAAGGCAAAGGCAGCTTTCTAGCTGCCCTTTTGTGCAGAAGCTGAAATCCATCCACATAGACTGAATGCTTCAAAAATAGGAAAAGGCAGGAGGCATCTAGACGTATTGACTTCTGGAGTATGAGCTTTCAGTCTTCCCATGGCAATGCTGGCTGTGTGGGGGGTAGTGTGTTGGTGAGGAGTATCCATAGCTTCTGGTTTCCTCACAACAGCGACAAAAGCAACAGAATATGCCTCCAGCAGCTATGAGGCAGAATGCAGCTACCCAGCCCAGGTAGAGGGCCTCTCCAAGCTCCCTTTTCTGTGCGACGTTGACCATGGGGTTGTAGAAGTCACTGATGATGCTGTTGGCAACCCAGCAGACTGGAATGAGCTCAACAGCACCCGAGAGGATGAAGAGGAGACCAGCCATCACAATAATATAGCCCTTGGCTTGCCAGCTGCTCTTCGCGCACTGTGTGCATTTCATCCCAACAATGGCGACCATGAAAGCGAGGAACGAGAGCACCGACCCAGCACACATCAGCCCTCTGGATGCCTGCAGGTCTGGTGAGAGGGCCAGCACGGAGTCATAGACCTTGCATTGCATCCTGATGTTGGCTTGCCTGATGCAGTGCATCCACAGGCCTTCCCAAATGGTCTCAAACACGATGATGTTGTTCTCGATGAAGGCGGACACCCTCCACTGAGGCATGCCCGTGACGGCGAAAGTCCCAATCATGCCAATGCCACCAAGGAGCAGCCCAGCAATCTGCAAAGCACTGCCGACCATGCTGCCTTTGCAAGGTGAGAACACCTCAGCAGGTTCTCTTAGCCAGGTGCACACTGCTGGCAAGAAAATGAGCAACTTTTTCCGAAAGTCGTTGTCCCTTGTGCAAAGAAAGTTTCAAAGTCAGTCTGTACAACTTTAAACCAGCTTTAATCTGGCATGCACTGCCTGGGACTTGGCTGCGCCTTCATTGCATTTATAATTCCCCTGCCACCACTGACTCAAAGATGCAGACTGAGCAATCAAGTGGAACAACTTTCCAAAGCCAGAGAAAGGACAGGGCGTGTATAAACCAGCAAGAGCCACTTAGGATAAATGTACCTTCTGAGGAAAATACTTTGCATTGAAGTTGCTTATTTAAAAAAAAAAAAAAAGCCCTACCCTTCACTCTAGCTATTGTCTACAGGTTTGTCTGTGCTAAGGAAATGGACTGGTCTCGGTAGGGAGACGTATGTGTGCACTGGTGCAGTTACTGAAGCTGTTGCACTGAACAAGCAAGAATATTCTGCCTCAGCTCCGCTCGACTCGGCTCAGTGGCAAATTGCCAGGAAGAAAGCAGAGCCCCGCTCCCTGCCACAGGGCCTCTGCTCCCAAAAGTACTTTTGTTCTGAAGCTTGAAGGGGAGCATTGCAGTGACAGGATCAAGGAACAAAGCACATCAAAATGATAAAGAGAAAGTAACTCTGAACCTGGAACAGTTCTGCAGATGACAATCAAAGCTGCAAAATCCCATTTAAGAGGTAGAAAGGAACACTAAGAGACCTCAGTCCTGCTAATCCCTGTATATGTATATAGCTTTATACACTCCTGTTGCTCCAGCAAATGTTACGGAAACAGGCAGGCTTCTGTAGATATCCACATACTTAAATGCTTGCACAGGTCTATAGAATGGTGATTTAAGCTATGTAGTAAATTGTTTTCCTCTGCAAAAGCAAACTCAGCAATTCCCTTATGATAGAGTCTAGCGCAATGGGGAATATTGGCTTTCCAAATAAAGACCTGTTAGAGCTATACATGTACAAATACTTTGGAGAAATATCATTGTAATAAAATAAAAATTGAAACGTAATAATTGTCGAGTGCAGGTGAGCTGTTCATTCAAGAGTTCTTGTGTGATGTGTCCAGCAGACAATCCTGGAAAATGTCAGGTGAAGAAGTTTGGGAAAGTCAGAGCAGAAGAAACCACAGTCAAAATCTAAAAAGATTCTTTTTACAAATTCATACAGCTACAAACGTATGCATGAAATATTCAGACTGATCTCTGTGTGTGCCTTAATATGGAAAATAAAAAATTAAGCATAATTAAGCATTTTTTCTTATCAGGTAGTATTCCATTTGTTAAGACAAGAACTAATTTGTTACACTGTAAAAGATCAATTTAGGATATAATTAGCTAGATATTGAAATACTAGGCTGCTGCTATTCATCTGAACTTTCTTGCCTCTATTTCCTTTCTTGCCATTTATGTATCTTCAAAAACAGAAAGTAAATGCAAAAAAAAAAAAACAGAGCAGTACGGTGCTAAATATTCCAGCTTGTTGGCATATCAAAGATAGAGAAAAGATAAAAGTCCCACTTACATGTAATATTTTATGCTCCCTAAGTGTGTTTCTGAGTGTGTGTGTGTGTCTAAAACTATGGTTAGGAGGCAAGGAAAGAAGCACTCTACAAATCTTTTCATTTTCAGTTTGGCTTTCATATCTACCTGCTTTTCCAACCTCTGCAGCCAGCTGCTGCTTATAAAGACATGCCAAAAGGATGAGGGCAGATAACCTCTCCTTCTGTTTCTCGTCCCTTGAAACCTGGTTTGTGGCCAGGTAACTTTCCATTATGCCATTTTGGTTTTGGATATATCTCTGAAATCAAATCTACTGTCTTCATGCCTCTCCTTATTGAAAGGCACTAAGTGCCTTGCCCTGAAAAGTGCAGTTAGTCAGATGGCAGCTCCAAAAGTATTTTAAGGGGTGAGAAGCCAAGGAGGGATCTGTTTTTCCAGGTTTGCTCCTACTGCTGTGGTGCTCAGCGGTATCTGATCCCACTGCAACTACCCTGTCTGCTCTGCATTTCTCCTTCCATTGGAATTCAAAATTTTGGCTCCTGCTTGCCATCAGTCAGCCTCCACTAGCAGTTCAAGCCCCCTTTGCTGTGTCTGCAAGCACTCCTTACCTCTGCTGGCTGGGTACACAGGGGTGGGCAGTGCCCCCCTCCCCAGGATGAGGTGTGCTGCAGGTGTGGGGATGCGGGGTGGGGAATAGCTCTCCTCCTGCTGCAACCCCTGGTCTCCTGTGAAGGGTGTCATTTTCTGGCAAGCAACAGTGACTTGATTCTGTTGGGCTGAATGTATACATGCCCAACAGATTAATTTGGAAAGGCCACACTAACCTTCCTAGGAACTGTATAGACTGCTATAGCATCAGAGAGTCTGGATTTGTGAAATCACAATTTGCTGCTTTGCCTGCTGAAAACTAGTCCTGTCATATAGACCCATAAAGTGACAGGGATCTGGGTACAGGACTTCGGGAAAACTGAGCGGGGAAAACTTCTTGGATGACCAGATTTACAGAGTCACAGAATAATTCATGTTAGAAGGAGCATGTGGATATCTTCTAAGGCAACCCGCACTTGAAGCTGTGCCCTTCAGAGTCAGAAGGCTAAGAACCCAATCAAGGTCCGCTTCAGTCATCAAAAAAGTCCCAGTGATTTCTTGGGGAAGGAGAGTGGCTAAATCCAGTTCCCCCAAGGGCGAGACAAGGATGATTTTGAGGAGAGGCTATAAATGTACAATATTTCTCTGCTAAAATGGATTTGGCATATTAAATATAAAATAATGTAATTATCATTGCATGGCTTTGCAGACCCACGGTTGCCACTCAAACAGCAAAGAAAAAGCTGCCAGCCTGTAGCAGAACAAATAAACAAGCACTTTAATAACATATCAGCAAGTATACACAAATGTGATACAAGCAGCAGGACTGATTTTTTTTGTAGAGACTAGTGAAGTTCTAATTTACAGGACACAGAAAATAATTAGCTGAACAAATATAATTTAACTACTTTATTGATTAATTTACAAAACCATTAAATCTCCCATATAAATTCATGGTAAGATTGTGTCTGCGTCAAGGATTCAGTATTTGTACATTCTTAGAAGGATTACATTTTAATGCCTTATCTTGCTTAAAACCATTTTCAGAAGGAAATGTAGGGAAATCTTATTTAGCACTATGGATTGCATCTGCTTGTTTGCAATTAAAACACAGGAAGGGGGCAAGTCAAGAATCTCATTATTTGTTCTTGTCTATATTCAAACTTGCCATTTAATTACAGAGAAATATCAGAATTATCTGTGACTAGCTAGTCATACTTCACTCTTGGCCACAGGATTCTAACAAATATGCACATACATAATTTAACCCCTTTCCTTTCCTTTCCTTTCCTTTCCTTTCCTTTCCTTTCCTTTCCTTTCCTTTCCTTTCCTTTCCTTTCCTTTCCTTTCCTTTCCTTTCCTTTCCTTTCCTTTCCTTTCCTTTCCTTTCCTTTTTCCATTTTTGTTTTTTTCTCCACTATGTTAAGGAGTTAATATCCTTAAACTCAGTGTCAAGCTTTTCTGTATGACTTCTGTATTCCCCTGCTTGGTGTTCACAGTTGTGCACTCCTCCCCTTTCTCCTCTCCCAAGCGGGTAAGTCAGCTGCAGGCACCCGTCACTCTGTGTTTTGGTGAACAATGTGGACCTAAAGCAACTACAGCACTGCCAGAGCAGAAAATGCATAACATTTCGGGACTGGGCTTGGTTGGTCTGTCTGTTAGCTTCAAACTGGATCCCACAGTCAGGACAGTTTGCTCTACGGTCTCTTTGACACTTTGGCAGCACCTTTCTCCAGTGAATACCCTTGTGTGAGAGCAAGAAGGGATCTCTCACCCTTCTTATGTGGCTTTTCTTCAGAATGCTGCTCGCATTTTGGGGAGGAGGTGAAGTGAGGAGATAACCCTGTGACTAGCTCAGCTGCCACTCAGCACCACTTCTCACAGCTTCTCTGGGAACCCACTGCCCCCCCAGCAAGGCAGTGCAACCCCCAGGTCCCTGTCATGGCCTGTTTTCAGCCACTAAAGGTGTTTTGGAATAAAATACACCAGGAAAATATGTTTTAAGCATAATGTCCTTCCTCTTCCTGTGCATATAGCATTTTTTAATTCCCAAGTGTGAAGTGCTAACAGCAATCACTGATGCTGAGGGGGAGGTGGGGAGAAGGGAAAGAAGTGGCTGCTAAACACCTCCAAAAATGTCATCCTGGATCAGTAGCACATTGAAAAGAATCCTGATTATTGATGCTCTTATGGAAAAACAGAGGAGTGTTGAAGTCAGACAAGTTGTTCAGCATTTTCTTTCTTGGAAGGCTGTTACTACTGTGTCAGGGAATATGCACTGCTTTGCAGCTCGCCCCAGGTATACTACAATCTGGCACTTATTTTTCTCCAAGATCTTTTACCTAATGTGGCAGAACATGAAAAGCCAGTTCAACATATCTAGTGCAAGCAAAAAGAGTCACATACATTCATAATCAGCTTCACTGAAGACCCACTTCTTTCAGTGGAGATAGCTTTTATTCCTGTACCTTCTCTCTTCATCACTTACCGCTAACAAGAGACCATTGCCTAGATGGCAAAAGGGACAATGACAGAAGTGCAAAAAATAATAATCCTTGGGTAATAAAGTGACAGCACTGCAGAAAATCTTTTTGCCTAATATCCCAAATAACTTTACACATTTGCTTCTCTCACTCCTCACGCTTCGAGTCCCATATATAAAATCCATGACAATGTGATGATGTTCCCTTGGATTAACATGCGGTGCAGAAATTTCAGTTTCCCTGCATTTAACTTCTGTTTGTTTTGTAAAGTGTTAATGCAGAAAATTTGCCTAACTTGGAACAGGGATGCACAGTTCAAAAATAGGATTTCTGAACATACCCAGTGGCTAAAGAATGTCACAGGCAACAACTTCCTATGCTGTCTGCCTCTGTACACTTTTAGAGACAGCTGAAACTTCATGAAGAGCCGGATACAAAGAACTGACCTATTATGTTGCTGAATCATCATAAGAATGAATAGAAGATGACGCCATGCTAAAGGAAGGGATGGAAAACTATCCACTTGGTGGTATGAAAAGCAGAGTAGATAAAGATCATAGGCAGATGTCAGGAGACCATTCTGCACCAGGAGATTTAACCCTGAGGAGATTATAAGATACTTCTGGCCCCAGACTCTAGCACCTGATGCCCAGGGGCCTCTGTCCTGGGTTTGTCCCTAGAGGGAGACCCTGGAAAGGGTTGTATCGGGAAGATGACTTCTGCCTTCAGATACTTCACTGAAACCCATCACCCCACTCTGCTGTAAAATTAGTAGGAACACGATGTGCTTTGTATAAAGTAACTTATTTCTTCATGTAGAAAGAGACGTGATCACTAATATGAAGGTCTGAGGTGAATATATTTTTTCATTGTTTTAGAAAGAGTTCTGTGATTTATGTGTTTGAAAGAAAATTTAAATGTCAGTTTGTCCTTCTCAGGTGGTTGCCTCAGTAGCATTCTCTAGAATCTCCTGCAATTAGTGTACAATTTACAGATGCCAGATCTTCTTTGAAATGAAATGTTGCCTAAGATAATTTGATTAAAAGTTTTACATCTCCAGGCAAAACCTATAATTTGTGGCATTTCTGCTCCAACCCAGTTGAAGCATCACCACAGTACATTTAATTTTCTTTTCTAAAAGCTCCCCAGGCTTTTATTTTTAGCATTCCTAACATTCTTGCTGTGAAGGGCTGCCCATCCTGAATCATAAGACTTTCACAAGTGTGACATGATAGCTCATTAAAGATAAAAACAACTGGCCAATGCCTGTCTTCTGTTATATTCCAGACACCTTGATGACTGTGGCAGGATTTCACAGGTGCAAATGAGAGCAAAACTTCAGTTTCACCTGCTTGCCTAGAATCTATATTAAGAGTTTTGCAGAGGAAATGTTCAGAGGAAATAAGGATTGTTTTCAGTTTAATTAATAATGTTTAATCTTTTGGTGTAAGAAGATCACTATGGTGATAATGTACATATTGTAGAAACAGTCGGGCATTTTTGTGGCATAACAGTAAACTTGCAGTTACTTGTAGTAACCTAAGGGGAAGGAATGAAAGGGGGACTCAGACAAGCAAACCCACAAATCCAAAATATATACTGAGTGAAGTTAGAGCAAGACTGAAGGGGGAGTGTTGTTTCTTTAGCACAGCAGTTGATCTGCAACCCATGGAATTGGCACTTGCATGCTTTAGAGGCAAGGCTGCAGCGTCACGACGTCACAAATGCAAACTGCTCATTTCCTGCTTCTGGTTTTCTGTCTTCTGGATAGTCTTCCCTGCTCTTTTTTCTTGACTTTCCTTTTTTATTCTTGATAGAAGCAACCCAGGCTTATATCCCAGGTGTTTTCTAACATGCTTTTGCCTCTGCAATAGCTCACCTGGCTTTAGTACTAATAGATTTTTGGGGATGAGTAAAATAACATCTTCAGAACCGGATCATCACAGCCCAGCGTGACTTCTGGGAAAACAACAGGCAAATCAGTAACACAGTAAATATCCTCAAGCAGGCCAGAAGAAGCTCTAGAGTTTTAGTCTTTGCATGGCAATTGCTGTAACGCGATACACATTTTGTGCCAGAAGCCAGCAGCCAGCAGATTTTTGAAGCACTCCCGTAAATCTTTCGAAGCACAGCCCAGCACTGCTGGCGTCACTGCTCCCCTCAGCAGTTGTGCCTGAGCTCTCTTTGGCCTTGGATGCGGCAGCATCACCTCTTATCCAGACCTTACCTCTTCTTACGTGCTAAGCCCACCCAGATTCCAGGCAGTGCTCTAATAAGCCCTTCGCCTCCCTATGCAGTCTCCACAGTGCACTTTTGACAGTCGATAAGAAGACATAAATATGCGAGCTGTTTTACAAAGAAAGTCCCTTGAGCCTGTAATAACATTGCAGAGCACGGAGTCCACCGCTATGAAGTGTGTGCTAGTCACAGTCTTTCACTCTCTGCAACTTACAAACTGCCCTGAACTCTGGGATGAGAGACATGACAGAGGCAACTGCTGCTTGCAAACATTTTTCACTCTCTGCCTGCCCTGGTCAGGGTCCCATGTTCCAGGGGCAGGAAGGAAGGAGGTGCTGTTCCCGTGCACGGGTACTCATCACCTGCAAAAATAAAAGAGCAGCAACAACTTGCTTTCTTTTATGTGGACACAACATGGTCAGGAAATAGTCCAGCTCAGGAATCCAGGCTTAGGTACTTCTATGAGAGCACAGCTGGGGCTGTTTTGAGTACTGGCCTAGGGGAACAAAGTTAGACTCGTACTTTAAATACTCTTTATATGTGGGTGCAATCCCCTTGAAGGCATTTTCCAAAGTTCAAAGGGGACAAAGCTTTCTCCTTGTAAACATCATAATTGTCAGTGGCCCTCTAGAAAAAGGCTTCTAAAGCAGGTATATGTAACGAGGAAGCCTTTAAAAACTGAAGGAAGGAACAAAATATCATATAAAGGGGGATTTCAATGTTTTGTCCTTTACTCACTTCTTTTCCAGTCTGATCGGGAAGCCATACATCTTAGCTTGCTTCTGGGATAAAACCTTCTCCTTTACTGCAAATGTCTGATGGCTTTCCACTGCTGAATCCATTAGTGACATGGGCTGGGGTAGACAATATTCTTACAGACTGGGTTTTCCCATGGCAGACCCCTCTTGAATCCTGTAGAAGATCCACTTGTGAAGTAACAGATACACCAGCCCACTTATAATGCCAAAAGTTCTCAAGATCAAGGCAAAATGTTCCAGCTGCAATGTTGTTCACAGATCAATATCCTATTTAATTAGTTGGGGTGCTGCACAATAAATCTTCACAAATTTACCATTAAATACCTACATGACTAAATGATACAAGGTCTAAATGAAACAGATGAGTGGAGGCAAGAAAAAGGAAGAACTTTTTTGACATTTCAGTATTATTCATAGTATTTCACCAAACATAAAAGGAATTTTCTGACAGATATTTCAGCCAAAGTGATCACCATATTTAAAGCAAAAGTCATGTTGTTTGCTCACCCAAAGGCATAAAAGAAAGAAAAAAAGACATAGTTTGGGGCTAGCAGAACAGTTGGAAACAAAGACAGAGAAGAGAAGGAAAAGCAGGAATCCGGCGGAGGCTGAGGTGTGCTAGGCTGTTTGTTTTCTTACTTGAACCACAGCAAGAAATCATTGGCTTCCAGAGAGCTCCCCTCTTGGAGATTGCTTACAAGCCCTGGCTCCTTGGGAGATGCAACTCCTTGGATTTCCATTCTTCTCTGTCCAAACCCTTTTCTCTTTCTGAGAAAACTGCAGGTAAATACCCAAACTGTCATTTGGCTCGCTCATGTTTAATATACAGCTGTTGTCCCCTTATCTCACATATGCATGATGTAAACAGCTTGATGTTGAGAGCTTTCCATCTCCCTCATTCCCTGATATGGCTGGTCTCTCCATACCAGGGTGGAAAGGACACTCTGCCTGAGGCAAGAGACTCTGCCCAAATTTGTCTGTTTCCTCTTGGTTTGAGACAGAACTATGATACTACAGAGCATCTGTGAACAGTACTTCAGCAATGTGGAATGTATCTGCACATTTGTTGATAGTTTTTATATTTGTTTGCAGCCTTCCCAACTGTGTCTTTTGGTTCACCACCTTCTCCCACATTTGTGCTAAAAGCTTATGCCAGCAAACTCACATTTGAATTTGGTCTATTAAAATGTAAACCATCAGATGGCACATGTTCAGCTGGCACAATGCACTCTTACTTTCAGGAAAGTACTGAACAAAAATACTTTACAGAAATACAGCAATCATCCTGAAACATTATCAGTGCTATGACATTGCACCTCTTCTGATAAGTTAAATTTATCCTCATTGGGAAAATGTTCCATTTTTTCCTATGTTTCTTTGTTCAGCTCTGTGACCTGTTCTGCCGGTGTGCAAGATTGGGATGCACACATGGAATGCAAGAAGAGCCGGGTGCAATTTTTTCAAGGACGATATTTTTCAATCTAAACAGGGTTTGGCTTTTAACAACAACATATGCTGCAGCAAATGTTCTTTTTTGTCAATGTAATCCATTATCAGCTGAAATTTCTAAATGAAATATTTAACCAATGACAGAAATTCTAAATATTTAATGTAGAAATCTCACCAGTGAAAGCAAGGTTAAAAAGTTGTTAAATAAAAAGACACCATTTTTCTCTGTGGGATCTATTCTAAAAGCCAAAACCTTTCTCTCTGCACACTGAAAGAAGTATTATTGAATTGAATTTTATATGAAAATTTGCATTAAAAACAAAAAAATAAACTATTTAAAAGGATAGTAATTTAAAAAAATATTTTTTCCATCTGTTTCCCAGAGATACTTATACTTTTTTTTCATAGAGGTAAGCAATTTGCCACACAGAGTGCTTTCCCCCCTTCTCACACATACGCATATACGCACACACAAGTTTTTTCCTATAGAAAGGCAGGCTGTAAGGGCTGTTGACTCTTAGTTGTGTCAGACAAAGCAAAAGGAAAGCAGTAACACAGTGCCACAGCCATGTCCCTGCCTTGTGCAGCAGACCTGACTGAGAAAGCAACAACCTTAAACCTGAAACTATGGACCATTTATCTAATTCTGAGCCTTCAATAGAGGTATGTATCTCCTGAGATATAAGTAGAATTTAATAAATAAATAAATAGATAAATAAATAAATAAACTGATAAATAAAAATAGCATTATTCTATGCCCTGCCGCTAGCACAGGACAGCAGAGAAGTTGCAGACTGAGCCTTTGTTTGGGTTCAGCCACCCAGAGCCATCTGTAGTCACAGAGTATTCCTTCTTCAGTATTAAGAAGATGTAAGAAACCAGAAAAGGATGCAAGAGACCAGCATGGATAAGTCAAGACCTGCTGGTCAAACCAAAGGGCAAGAAGGAAGTGCACAGGCAGTGGAAGGGTGAACAGGTATCCTGGGAAGAGTATAGGGATGCTGCCTGGTTGTGTAGGGGTGGGGTCAGGAAGGCCAAGGCGCGGCTAGAGCTGAACTTGTCAAGGGATGCAAAGAGTAACAAGAAAGGCTTCTACAGGTATGTCAGACAGAAAAGGAAGGTCAAAGACAGCGTACCCCCCTGATGAACATGACTTGCAAACTGGTAACAATGGACAAGGAGAAGACTGAGGTACTCAACAACTTTTTTGCCTCAGTCTTCACTGGCAACCTACCTTCCCACACCCCTTGAGTGGATGGACCACAAAACAGGGACTGGGGGACCAAAGTCCATCCCATTGTAAGAGAAGATCAGGTTCATGATCACCTGAGGAACCTGAACATACATAAGCCTTTGGAACCTGATGAGATGCATCCCAGAGTCCTGAGGGAGTTGGCTGATTGAGTTGCCAAGCCACTGCCACTCTCCATGATATTTGAAAAGTCATGGCAGTCAGGTGAAGTCCTGGGACACATTGTACCCATTTTTAAAAAGGGTAGAAAGGAAGACCCTGGGAACTACCAACCTGTCAGCCTCTCCTCTGTGCCTGGGGAGATCATGGAACAGATCCTTCTAAAAGCTGTGCTAAGGCACATGGAGGACAGGGAGGTGATTTGAGACAGCCAGCACAGCTTCACCAAGAGCTAGTCTTGCCTGACCAACCTAGTGGCCTTCTGTGACTGAATGACTACATCAGTGGACATAGGAAGAGCTACAGATGTCATCTATTTATGATGAGGGTGGAGAAACACTGGAACAGGTTGCCCAGAGAGGTGGTAGAAGCCCCAGCCCTGGAAACATTCAAAGTCAGGTTGGACGGGGCTCTGAGTAACCGTGTCTAGTTGATGTCCCTGCTCATTGCGGGGAGAGAGGGGGTTGGACTAGATGACTTTTAAAAGTCCCTTCCAAACTAAACTCTTCTATATTTCTATTATTATTCTGAATATTTTCAATTAAGGATAAAACCAAAAGGAGAAAACAAATCTATTAAAAATAAATGCCTTGAATATATGTACAGTCTAAGTCTGCAATAGCCCAAGTGAGAATAAGAGGTAAAGTTTCAATTAGAGTGTCAAATAATGTGTTACTGACCAGTTATTACAAATGTCCCAGGAGATGAAGGTGAAGGGTTTCTGAATCCAGCAATTGCTGTCCCAGGAGCTTTCCTGCCCTCAGTCCTGCCTGGATTCACTACCTCTCTGCCAGCTGTTGTTTGTCTCCCCTCTCAGCCAGGGATACAAGGGTGAGGCCTTAGTTTATCACCCAAGATCTGATGTTGGGATATATCTCCACTCCACACCGTACCAGAGCACAGAGCCAATGGAGCTACAAATTAGGTTGAGTGCCCCAGCACCTCCAGGTGAGCCAATTTCTGTTGTGACTGGGCTGCATCCACTGCTGAGCACACAAAATTATCTCCACGCAGTCTGACAATCTGCAGGCTATGCACATGCTCCAGGATATGTGCCCCTTCATACCTACTGACACATAAACAGAGGAGCCCATACAGTATTTCAGGATTTATTTAATATTATATTTCTCATACTCAAATTCTTAAGTCCACCCTTGGAAACATGTAGGGCTGTGTAAGGCCACAGTCAGTAATCGGTCACCCCTTCTAATCAATATCAAAACAGAAAAAATACACTTTACAGGCATAAAAAGTCCCTTAAATGTGCAGTTCAGCAATATTTAAGTGATAGCAATCATAGTTCTTGCCTCAGTTGTATCTGAGCATCTTCCAGTTTATGGCTATAATGTCAGGTACTCCTCAATTAAGCATGACAATACCTAGCACTTGTCAACAGCCCTTGTCAGCTGGTAAGCACATTACAATTATTAATTAGGCTTCACAACACTCATCAGATATAGGTTGTTAAGTACAATATGGTTATCTCTGTTCAGTGACAAAAAGCCACTAATGCAGTTGCAGCAGTCCAGCTGTCAGAAAATTATGTATGTGGTTCATGCCTCAAAATTCAGTGTTCTGTTACATCGTGGTTATCATCCTTTCCATGGACTGAAAAATCTCTTCTCTTCTGTGCTTTCTTGAAATACAAACCTGCACTATCAGCATTTCCAGATCATTTTCCCTTCCCATTATATTACCAGCAATTTAGAAGCCATTAGGATATAAAAATTGCTTATTGTCTGCATGGTCTCTGAATACATTGGTGAAACAGACTTTAAAGCCCATACACGGAGGTAGGGAGCAGGGCTGCGCTACTCTTAAAAGTTTCTGCTAATTCAGGTTCAAAATGCTACATGGTGTCTGTGAACCAGAGTTAGTGGCTGCTGAGCTCCCTTCTTATGGACCTGGGCATGGGGAATGCACACAAAGACCAGGAGTGCACACGTCTGGAGGTAACAGTCAGCATTCTTCAGAAAAATAATGGGGCAAGAAGTCTGCACACAAGTCAGCGTGCAAATGTGCAGCCTAACCCACCGGGACATGCACTTCAGTAACGGTCAACTTGTTTGTGAATAAGGTATCCAACAGGGAAAGAGTCAAGCAATCCAAACCATTCAGAGCAAGATCAGAGACATCACTTGATTCCTGCCTTCCTGCACAAAACATATTGGTGGAATCCATTGTGAGGCTGTGGGTTTTGTTTCAATTTCTTTAGTTTTTTTGGGGAAAAGGGAAAAAAGTCTTAGGAACCATGTACTATAATGTCTCCAGATTTGGAATACCTCCTGTATTCTGACTGTTGCAAGGCACCCAGCAGCTTCAGGACAATACAATGTTGTACGTTGGGTCTTGTAGAGACGTCAAGCTTGAAAAGAGATAGCTCTTTACTTTTTTATAAGACAGAATAATGTTATCTTACAATCCCAAAGACAGGACACTGAAGATCATGCCTGCAGCAGTGATTTAAGCTAACCTTTTGCCTTTGCTCTACAGGAGCCTGGAAGGGCTCTCACAGTCACTCACAGGTGTTCCTGGTGTCCCGCTACAGCCTGAGAACTGTGTGCCAAGAGAGAAGAGGTTCTCTCAAGCCTGTGAGGACAGAGCTGAGACTCTTCCACCGAGGAAGGGACAGGGTGGGAGGAAGAGCAGAGCTGAGAAAAAAGCCCTGGAGAGTGAGCACAGCTGCTCCTGTTGCCTCTGGGTATGGGCAAGGAGCCCGGAAGTTCCCTTCTGCTCCTGGACCTGGCAGCAGTGGAGTCAGTGCTGGGGATCTGGCTATTCCCAACACCCCACTGATGGCCACCACCAGATCTGGCAAATCCTGTCCTCCAGATGAAATCTCCAGTGCTCTTTCCCTACACAGCCAGGCAGCAAAAAGGGTGCTGGCAGCACCCTGCCACGCACCCTGGGCCTCCCCACTGATGTCCTTAACCAGCAGCCAGGGGCTGCCCTGTGCCAGGGCACGTGGCACACAGGTGTCCTCACGGGTGACAAGCTCAGGGCTGCGCCAGCTTTGCTGAGCTGCTGGCGCTTGGGATCTTGCAGGGGTTAAGGGCCTAATTAAACGAAGTGCTGCTGGTTGTGGCAATGAACTGCTTTGCCAGTGCCAATAATGAACCTGATAAAAAGACCCTGGTAACTCAGTTAACTGATTCAGACACTGTGTCTTTGGGAAAGGTTGGTTTAAAATGTGGCAAATATGTCGGGGGTCCACTCTACACCCACTGAACTACATTGTGTACTTATGCCTGATAGTTTAGACAAGATTTTTGTGTCAGGATTTTTTTTATTTATTCTAGTTGATTGTATCTAAAACCTCTAATAACAAATGCACCCATTTGTACTGTATATACACAACCATTTAATACAAAATAAATCTTATATCAGGGCTCTTGCTGGGCTCTTGGAAGATGTTGTACTGCAGCTGTAAAAATTACTATTAGCTCTAAAGTTGGACCGTCAGATTAGCATCTTACAAATAACAACTCCTGTGTCCTGGAATGTTACATCCCAAGTAATACAGCCATTTGCTATCAAATAACAATGATAAGGTCACATCCTCTTTCAACACTAACTAACAAACCTGATTTAAATTATTTTTAAAAGTACTACCCCTAAAATTACTTTCCTGAGCAGTTTAAAAAAAAAAAAAAAAAAAAAAAAGTACCTTTTGACCAAAAACCTTAGGCAAAATCAATAGTTTCGATTTCCATCCAGAAATTAAAGATGCGATAGATAATGGCTGAAAAGCACACTAAAAAGCTGTTTGCTCCTAGTGTCAATGAAGGCAAGTTCTCATCTCTCGTTTTGGATTTCTACAATGAATGTATGATACACATGTTGTTAAACCAGAATTTGCCCTCTAGAGGAGAGGAATGGAATGTACAATTATGTCCCTGTTCTTGTGGAAAACAAGCCAGGTCACGATTCTTCATAACAGCGCCTTCTGCAGCATCATCCTTACTAAGTGGTAGGCATCATGTGTAAGTATAGGGAGACTAAACAAACAGATGTGATATAGGTGGATGAAGGGGAATGAGAAATGTGGGGAAGAATTCACTGTGAAGACAAGCATACCTCTCTAGTTCTAATCCCTTCTCTTGCTTCCTCTGCAGTGTCTCAAATAATCCTTATCTAAATATTTTATTCTGAAACTATGTTGTCTCTTATCTTTTTACACCATGTTTTTGTATTTGATCTTAATCTTCTTCTGTTTAGCTTGTACCAGCCTCTGGCCTTTTCACATTTAAGGATTTTCTTTCTGCAGAAATTTCCCACTTGGGAGTAGGAAAAAATATAACTATTTCTGTGGGTAAATAAGCACATGCTACATGTGGGGAAAAAAAACATATGGACATTTTAGCATGAACTCATTTTCCTAAAAGTCAGACAAGTCGCATATTTTTTTTCTTATAAGGATATTTTCCATAGGATGAAGTCATGCTGAAGGCAGTACAGTGAAATTACACCAATTTACAATATTGCAATGCATGAGATCTCCAGTTTGCTGTCTCAGGAGTGTGCCTCTAGCTCCCATAAACAGCGCTGGAGCTCTCTGGAGGAAACATTTACTTTGTCATTTCACCACAAACTAGAAAATCAACATCAGCTACAGTGTTGCTAAATTACTCCCCCCCTCACAAAACAGCTGTGAAAAAACATAATCATTACAGAATTCAGACACATTATTTATTTTTTTTTTACAAATTTTCATTTAAGGTTGTTGATGAATATTAATTTTCACTATCCCAAAATACCACTGAATGTGCATTCAATCATAAATTCCTCATAAGACAATTGAGACTTCATATTTTCTATTGACACCGTTCGGGTGGGTGAGGAACTCCTTTTCAGAGCTGGAGTCTGAATGTTGGTAATTCACCACTGGGCCTTTCAGATCAGGAGCAGAATCCTGGTTCTTGTGGTGGCCCTTCTCTGCTGTAAGGCCATTGCCAACAGAGCTTGCATATCAAATCACCTTTCCTTTTCCCCGTGTATTTCAGATCAGGGAGTGGGATAAATGAATATAAGCATAAAAGCCCCTTTTCTTTAGCAACTATTTATTTACTCTGACCTTATTATGCTACACAAATAAAAGCTGGACTTGGAATATAGCTGTACAGCCGTAAAGCTGCAGCTGTAGAGCACACAGGGAAGGCCATGCTGTGGTCCCTCCAGCTGCCACACCCAACAACAGAAATGCAAGCATGGACTGTATGTAGTACAGGATGTGTAGGCTCAGCAGGGACCCCGGATTCAGTCTGGGAACTCCTGCTGGTGCCCAAGCCACTGACAGGCCATTATTGCCATTACTTTTGCTAGCTAAATAAAAAATCAGGATGTGTCCTAGTGCTTTAATCACATTTCTGTTGGAGTAGAGATGGCAATTATTGCACAGAATTACCTGCAAAAGCTGTGCAAAGTATTTACAGTGAGTGATGAGTCCTCGGGCTTATGTTTCCAGGAATCTGGCTTCAGGTTTACTGGCTTTGTAATTATAATGGAAACCTCCTCCCACTCAGCCACCCTCACACCATGCTGCCTAAAGTTTTCTAAACCCAAACAGCAAATGAAGACACTGGGGTCAGGCATAGCTGAGAGAAAAAAATCTGCTGTAATGAGTTCAGCCTGGATATTTATTAATTTTACTCTTGTTAAACACTCAAATAAACCCACACAGGATGTTCGCTTCCAACCCATGCAGACTGTGGGGTATAATTAGCTGAAAGCTCCACAAATTGAGCCCTGCTGAGTTTGTGGTGCTGTGGTTATGTGTTGGGTTTCCATGACAAGGTTTTGGTAGCTGGGGGAGGCTAAAGGGGTGGCTTCTGTGAGAAGCTGCTAGAAGCTTCCCCTGTGTCTGACAGAGCCAATGCCAGCCAGCTCCGAGATGGACCCACCACTGACCAAGGCCAAGTCCATCAGCAATGGTGGTAGCATCTCTGTGGCAACATAATTAAGAAGAAAAAAAAAACCCTGCACAATAGCAACTGCAGCCAGAGAGAGGAATGAGAATATGTGAGAGAAACAACTCTGTAGACTCCCAGGTCAGTGCAGAAGAAGGGGAGGAGGTGCTCCAGGCATCGGGGCAGAAATTCCCCTGCAGCCTGTGGTGCAGCCCATGGTGAGGCAGCTGTGCCCCTGCAGCCATGGAGGGCAACGGGGAAGTAGAGGCACACCTGCAGCCCCTGAAACACCTCACACTGGAGCAGCTGGATGTGCCTGAAGGAGGCCGTGACGCCGCGGGAAGCCTGCACTGGAGCAGGCTCCTGGCAGGACCTGTGGCCCCATGGAGAGAGGAGCCCAGGCTGGAGCAGGTTTGCTGTCAGGAGTTGTGACCCCGTGGGGGACCCATGCTGGAGCAGACTGTGCCTGAAGGACTGCACCCCATGGAAGGGACCTACGCTGGAGCAGTTCCTGCGGAACTGCAGGCTGTGGGAAGGACTCATCTTAGAGAAGTTCATGGAGAACTGTCTCCCATGGGAGGGACCCCATGCTGGAACAGGAGAAGAGTGTGAGAAGTCCTCCCCTGAGGAGGAAGGAGCAGCAGAGACAGTGTGATGGACTGACCACAAACCCCCATTCCCCATCCCCCTGTGCCGCTTGCAGAAGAGGAGGTAGAGAAAAATGTGATTGAAGTTGAGCCTGTGAAGAATGGAGGGGTGAGAGGAAGGTGTTTTAAGATTTAGTTTTTATTTCTCGTTGCCCTACTCTGATTTGATTGGTAACAAATTAACCTAATTTCCCCAAGTCAAGACTGTTTTGCCCATGATGGTAATTGGTGAGTGATCTCTCTCTGTCTTTATCTTGAACTATTATATTTTCTCTCCCACATCCAGCTGAGGAGGAGGAGTGATAGAGCAGCTTGGGTGGGTACCTGGTGTCCAGCCAAGGTCAACCCACCACAGGTTACAACCCAAGTTTTAAAAGAGACAGAAATGGCTGTAGGATATCTAACTATGTCCTGAATCACAGTGAAATGGTGAACACCCTGACTAAATGACCACTAAGTGAAAAGTAGCTCAAGAATTTGAGGCTAATTACCATCTGTGTATATCACAAATTTTAACACACACTCTCACGGAAGGTTGTTACATGACTATGGCACTGCATCATGCCAGCTCATGGTAGATTTGCTCCTGTGAAATCACTGAATTTGTAATGATGTAGAGTTAGCATAAAGGAACATCAGGGACTTGATCACTGATGTTCTGGTCAGTACTGTGATTTTTTTTAATAAAATCTGTTTTGATGAATTTATGCCGGCAACAAACTATGCATTATTTCAGGATTTGTCTTTGAGTGCTTTGCATTTTGAGCACTCATAGCTATCTGTATCAACTATACATCAGGAGAGGTTGTCTTGCTAGGAGCAGCTGCCAAGTGGAATAAGGGTGTGTGTGTGCTGGGAAGTTAAAAAAAAACAAACTCCAAGCCTAATGACTGTTTTAGTGGTGAATGTGCTCTCTCGTTTATTACCACCTGTTGTTCAAAATAAAGCAAGTCAAAGAGATTGTTAAACCCTGCTGTGGTCTTGCAGACCAAATCAGCCAAACAAATAATTCCACTGCTTGTTGTTGACATGTCCCAGAAATGTGAAACAAAAGGTACAAGTGATATGTTGCTCCCCTCTCTAATTTTAAAGGTGGTTCTGCAAACAAGATGTTCCTTATCACAAATTTATTAAGAAGCAGCAATGATAGAGAGGCAAAGCACAATAAAAACGCTGCAACTCCCTGGGGAAGTACAATCCATTTTTAACTTTTTTTTTTTTTAACTTTTGTGTAGACAACTTGCATTGGAGGATACACAGGCATTACAGAACTGTTGGCTATTGCCAAGCCACAGTTAAAAGAAGAAAGGCTGACGTGAGGTTACATTGTTCCCCAGTTTACTGTGCAAGAGAGAAGAAGGACAGCAGAGGTGGGAAGAATTACCATTGTTTCCATAAAAGATGGATAATTGGTTCTCTGAATTATGGAGAGATCCAACTTAAATATAATAATTATCACAGAATGGAAATGGAAGTTTATTTCATAATGTCGTGGGTTAAGCAGAGCAGAGTTAATTTTTTTTTCCTTTTCCCTTCTCTTCATAAATAGCTAGGAAGAAGCTATGTTTTGGATTCCTGCTCAGGAGAGAATTGATAAGAGAAGAACATTTATAGTTATTGCTAGGATGTTGCTATTTGTTCCCAAGGACGAGATACATTCAGTCTCTCTCCTCTCAATAGACAGAGAGAGAGCCCGGCTTCTAGCTTGGGATTTGCTTTTAAGTCAAGATTGAGAAGCAGACTGACCAATTATTCCATCCCATGCACGTCATACCCAGTATATAGAAGAAGACTCTTCTAGGAGTACTGTCTTTGCACTTCCGGATTCGTCTCGCTTTGGGGAGCCTGCGTTCGCTCTCCCAAGGCCTTTTCCCCCCCCTCCCCCCACGGCCGCCGTTAGCTCTCGGCCCGGGACACTCGTTTATCTCCGTTCCGTGAGTTTTGGCATCCTCCCTCTCCTGGAGGATCGTTAGCTGGTTTTTTTTTCCCTGCTTCGGTCAGCTCTCGGGCTGGGACGCTTGGGCTGTTATCTCCGTTCCGTGAGTGCCTCCGCGAGCGGTGCACCCCCTTTCCCCTCTTTCCCCCCACTTTCTGGGGGAATCGTCTGTGCGGTTTCTGGGGATTATTAGCTGGCAACAGGCCGAGCCTTTTTGGGGGGGGCAGTATCATTGTCAACAGGCCGAGTCTTTTTTGGGGGAGGGCAGCATAATTGTGTATCACCTATTCTCTTCCTCCTTCGGGGCCATTGGCTGGGAGTGGGCTAGGCCTTTGGTCATCAGGTAGGGAGGGGCATTATCACTGTGTATCACATTGCATCTTTGTATATAGTATTATTTCCAATATTATTGTAGTTTAGTAATTAAATTGTCCTTATCTCAACCCACGAGTCCTCTTTGCCATTTACCTCTTTAATTCTCTCCCCTATCATTGGGTGGGGGCAGGGACTGTGTGAGCAGGTGTGTGTGGTTTGATCCCCAGCCAAGGGCCAACCTGCCACACATAACAAATAGGCAATTACCAAGGAGGCCTGGCTTTAGAAGCTAAAGTGAGTTTCTAATGAATAGGGAACTATACAGTGGATGTACAGAGAGCAATTTAATCATCCCAGGGATATAAGGGGCCATGGCCAGCTCCAGTGGGCATGGTGGAATATAAAACACATGTATTAAAATATCAATGAGGGAAACAATGAAGCCATTCAAAATATAGGCTACGATTTAGTCACTGTGTATTTCTCCTCACTGCATGGTGCCACCAAATCAAAAGCTATTCATTGCACTCATCTAGGAACTCAAAACAAAAAGAAATGTGTCATCCATATATTGGAAATACGTGAGGGCCTGAAGTCCTCCATAAGGATGATAGTCATCCAAAATTGCCTCACCCTCCAGGGTCGTGGTCAGGAGGGTGAGCCACATACGATGCAGCTTCTGTACTTGCAACAGAAATGAATAAAAAGAAAGAAAAATTTTAACACTTGAGAGAAATTAGAAATGCAGGAATTTTTAAGGCAAGCAGAGAAAAAGTGTCAGTGAGAGGAGGTAAGGCTTTGCAGAAAGGGAAGAAGGGTTTAAATCTTCAGGGGAAGAGCAGAATAATGAAGAAAGCACCAAAACCAAGAGTCTCACAGAAGGGGAGGAAGGCAGCAACCTGAAATGTTCTAAAATCCTGACAACGTGAATTAGTTCTGCCATGAGATTTTTGGACTTAGTCCATCTGTCTCTTAGTACTTATCAGCTATACATCATTTTCGAGCACCTGCAGAAACATTAATCCTAACACCAGTCTTCTCAGGTAGATCTGTTATGTTATTGTCCTCATCTATAAATAGGACTGCAGAAAGATGAGAAATTAGACCAGGCAGAAGCTCTTAAACTGTGTCTAAACAAAGTGTCAAGTGGTGGTTTAATTCATGTTAGGCAATGCTGGGGCGTTTCTGCATCTTTTCTTCCAGTAGGAACAAGTCCATGCAAGCCATACTGTCTCCTCTCTCTTCTCAGAGTAAACTGACATATAGACCAAAATTGCAATTAAGAACCGAGGAGGAGGGGTCAGCCTTTATAATATAAAGGTAAAGAGAGAATTTAATGAAGTATCCATCTGATTGAAGGCAAATACCAATGAGGAGAGGGCAATGTCTCTGCAGAGCCAGGGGTGTGTGACACGGCACTATTGCAGACCAGATCATATGTGAGGAAAAGGGGAATTTGGAGCCATCCCTCCATTGAAGAAGAATGTCTTTACCATTCAAGGCCCACTGCAATATTATTAATGCAAGAGCTGCTGACGAGGAAGACTGACTTCCCCACTCACAGCTGAGACGTGGGCAGCAGCGGAACTCACACTTTCATCCAAATATTTCACTGAATTTCCCCCCAAGTGCTTTTAAAATCTCATTGCTTTCATTGTGAGTTGATTTGATTTTCTTTTAGTGCCACCAGCTGCTCCACACACAAAAACAGTTGGCTGTGAACTTCAAATTTTAACACTGATTTTCACTGGAGTTTTTTGCCAGGGTTTCTATAGGAGATGATGAAAAAGGGAAAGTACCTTGTTAGGGACACATTTCTCTTCTGTCTGTCCTGGAAAGGCCCTCTTCAGGTACAATGCATTCTTCTGCATGCGTAACTACCGGCACAATCCATCAGACCACAGGTCCACCTAGTCAACCGCCCTGTTTCTAAAGCCGCTAGTGGCTAAGTGGTGTAGTTGTATAACGGTGTGCCAAGTGTTATCATTCCCCAGAATGTTCCCCTCGTGCAATTTTAAGCTTAAAGCCCTTGCAGTATTTTTGTATTTAATAGTCCTCAGTGGATTTTACTCCCAATCATTTACCCAGTAATACTTTGAGCCCATGTAACTGGCTATAATGCTGTGCAGCTCACAGTCCCACATCTGAACTGCATCCTGGGTGAAGGATGGTCTCCTTCTGCAGAGAGCTACAGGGATGGCCGTCTCATCTGACCCCTCCTAGCTCTTTTGTTGGAAGAGTCATTAAACAACCATTCCCTGTTCACTCTCTCCTTGTCACTAGTGATTCAACGCACCTCTTCCATATCCCTTTGTTGTAATTTCTTTCCCAACCTGGAGAATCATTGCTCATGCAGAAACTATTCCATAGGTCCGATTACCCTTGTTGTCCTTCTCGGTATTGTTTCTGTGTCAGCTGCATCCCCTCTGAACTGAGAGGGACAGATGTGAATACACATTTAGGACGCAAGCACAGCACGAGTTTGCGTGATGGTGACATGCTGCTTTCCATTTTGATCTTTACGATTTTCCTAATAATCCCTAATTTTCAATGTTCTCGTGTGATCAATAACAAACACTGTGATGAAGTTTTCTCACAATAAACTATTAGAAGCTTAAGAGCTCATCTTGTAAGGTAGCAATCACCTTAGAGGCCATCATTTTATTTGTGAAATTAGATTGTTTTTCCCATGTACACCAATTTATGTCCCCCTGCAATGAATTTCACTGACCACTTCATCATCTCGTCATTCACTTTTATAATGTCCTTCTGCAGTTCTCACAGTCAGCCTTGCATTCATTGCACTGAATAAGTTAGTGTCATCAGTGAATACTGTCACCTCATTTTTCCATTTTTGGACCATTTAGGAACACATTGAACAGCATGACCTCCCTACACAAATCCCCACAGGACTCCGTTCATGATCTTCTTCCACTGTGAAAGCTGACCATTAATTTTTACGTTCTGTTTCCTTTTAATTATCTGTGCACAAACCTTCCTCCTTCCCTATGGCTGCTCAGTGCTGCAACAGCTGATGGTGAAAGACCTTGCAAAAACAACCTTAGAAAGTCATCAATTAAATTAATCACCCTTATCTATGTAAAAAAACTTGTTAAAAAATGTGTAAGTAGATGTGGTTTTTTAGTCTTCTTGGATGTGAAACCACATCCCAAGGCAGTGAAATTTCTAGCAGCAGTTCACCAAATGTCAATAGCAAAGTTCTCCCTGTCCTTACTTGTGCAGCTTTACGGCTGAGTAATTCTGTAATTGCAGAACGAATTCCTGATCTTCAGCATGGTTTGTGCTGGTCTGGGCACTTCCAAAGAGCTGCTTTGGTAATAAATACAACAATAAAATGTGAAATAACTGAGAAGAGGTATTGTAGCCTTCAAATGAAACAAAATTTTATGCAAAAGTTCATATTTAGTATTTCAGTTTGAATTTGGCATTCCCATTTCACAAAACATTCTATCTTTGCAGTTATTTAAGCATACATATATCATAGACTTCTTACTGCACTAACTGTGGTTCATTCATTTTTTCATTAACGGCTTGTTTTTATCAGTTCAGTAAAACTATTGTGAAGTCTGGGTTCACGTATTTTAATCAACTGCCTCTTTTTTTTCCAACTTTGGGCAAATCACAAATAAAAGTAATTCACCAATTTTCTAAAGTACATGAGGAGTGGATCAGAACTGGTGATTTGTGGTCCCAGCACTTTGAGGATTTTAAAGCCGGTAGCTCACAAACTCTAGGGCTCAGCTCCTACCCAATACTTAAAGAGTGGAAAACAAGCTTTTCGGCTTCTTGCAATAGCAACTGGCTGCCGTGTTGTGAGTGAACCAGGCATTGACCTGAACTAGCTGAATAAACTAAAATGAAAAATAATCCCTCTACTGTCAGAAAAGACTACTCTTGTCAGTATTTATTTGGCACCTCAGCAAGTCAGTAACCATCCACCAGCTCAGCAGTTTGTCTTTTGTTTAAAACATTGGCACCAAAAATGTGCTACTTTATATATTATCGCTATACAATCTGGTCTAACATTGTGAAATAAATTTTTAGAATATTCCTTAAACTTTACCTTGCCATTGATTTTTAAATTGTGCCTCAAAGAAAGAAACAGTTAAATTTAAGGAATCAATTTCCACAGTAGACATCAAATTATATCTACTGTGAAATTTCTAATATCACACGCTGAGTAGATAAATCTTGCAATTGTGTGGGGAATGTTTCAGGGGTATGAAAAATTTTTGCAGAGCAAGAGTGAACCAAGGAGTGCAAAAAGCTTTTTAAATTCATCCATAGAAACCCAGCCACCTCTAATGGTGCGGTAGCTCTGTGTCCCCAGGACTGCCATCCCAGACTGTACAGTAAGGACATCCTGCAGGGTTGGAAATATAGCAGAGAATATGATTTGGTTAAACAAAGCATCTCTCCCCTGTCCACACAAATGGCTTGGCCGCAGGTCTGGCCCCGTGGCTGCCAGCACAGCACACGTGGCTGAGGAAGAGAGCTGCACCACAGCAAGACCCATCAGATGCAACTGAGGGGCTCACATGTGTCAAAGGATGTTTCCTTCTACCACTGCAGCTGTTCAGGCTCTCATTATGTCCAGTGAAACTGGAATAGAACTGTTGCAGAAAGTAGTAGCAGAAAAGTGTATAAATGTGTCAGAAAACACAGAAAATTGCTTCTCATTATTATTTCAGGCCAGAGAATATTTAAAAAATATTCTTGCTTTAAACGAGTGCTGGGCAAGACCAGCAGAGGCGATGACTGGACATGAAGCACTCTCAAAGAAGTTGAACGTGCTGTCCTTTACATTCCTCCACCATGGTATTTCAATATTTTATCTATTTCCTGCACTCAGGATTATGTATTAGGAGAAGGAAGGAAGGATCTGGAAGATTGTTTTCCTGTATTCTTGTTAAGCTTCTCTCTCTCAAGCCTGATGCCCATATGGCCTGTTAGTCATGCAGCACCATAATTTAACACAGTTTGCCTTCAAATAAATCCCAGAGTAAGCATGGCCCAGGATAATGCCCACTTAATATGAAGTGCATGTCCCAAAGGGCACTGACAAGCAAACCAAACTGTAAATGTGGAAGGATGGAGGAAAAATACAAACTATCTCAGGCACTTCAGAAGTTTTCATTACTATTATTATGCTGTTGAGCTTTCATCCTGTCAGCTTAAATGAAAAAGGATTAGATCTTAATATTGTTCTGCAGTTCCAATTAGAATGATAAAAGAGGGGTTTTTTTAGAAAAAGCTTGTAATTTAATCCTAATAAAATCAGGGAGGGTGCCCCAAAGCAGCCGGTGAAATGTGATGATTTGTTAGTATTGGAAGGAAGGAAGGAAGGAAGGAAGGAAGGAAGGAAGGAAGGAAGGAAGGAAGGAAGGAAGGAAGGATTTCTTCTGAAAGCACAAAGAAATACAATGAGCCAAAGAGTAAGAGAACCATTTAGACTTCAGAAGGACTCTGTCATCTCCACTGTGATTAAGCCATGCCTCTTCATTAGCAACCACAGCATTTATCCACACAGGCCCTGCTTAAAGAGAACAAATAGAAAATAAAGAAAAGGTGCGCATATGGTTTGGCCAGTATGTTTAGTTTCACTGCAGCTCTGCAAATTCTGTCCTGCAAGGTGAGAAGAGAGCCCTGGGCCATGAGCTGGTAGAGGTCTATTAAAAAAAAATGGAAAAATTTGTAGTGTCCATATGGTTATTTTTACTGCTAAGCGCTGGCCTGACCCATACTGGCCGGCAGGACAAGGGCAGCTCTTGTGCAAGGGCATGCTTCCTTCAGCAGCTTTGTGTCACCTGTGCTGCCTGCTCTCACAGCCGGGCACAGCCACCCTCGGGATGCAGCACTAGCTGAAGTCCACAGGGTTTAGCACATCAGGGCTCTCAAAAGTCCTCTAGTTTTTCAAAAGAGAAAGCAAAAAGTTTTACTGAATGTGAAATTCAATTCACTTAATGTGTTCCCAGGGATTATTCACTAACAGTAACACTTTTTATTTGATTTCTGCCGACAGCACCCAAGCTAACATAATGCTTAAGTATCCAGAGGAGACAAAAATAATTATGTAACTTCGTGATATGTCAGCAATAACAATGAAATAGTTCCGTTTCTATTACAGTTACAGAAAAGAAGACCTATTACTCACATAACATTTAACTCTCTTTCAATATAGCAGTGTAGCTCTTCTGTCTCAAAGCATTAATAAAATGTTACATGCTGTTGGGAAAGCAGATTTCCATATATTTTCTAAAATATCTGAAGTGTTCTGTTTAAGCATGAACAGGTAATTGAAATATTAACTCAACAATGAAACTAAAAACTCTTCCCAAAATGCATGTGGCCTGAAATATAGATAAATAAATATGAGGTTGATAAACGCAATATCAATTTCAGTTACTATTCTAGAGAAATCTGGTCTTCCCCCCCCCCCCCCCCCCCAGATTACAAGTGTAAGGAAATAAGGAAATTCACCTTTTTTTTTTCTCTTGAATTGCTCTCTTTATAAAAGAGTTTGAGAATCACAGAAGCAAAACAAAGTACATTGCTTCATATGCATCATCAGGATCTGTCAAGTTGCATTCTGCTCTTGTTTGCGTGCCTGAAACCCATAGTGTAGGTATGTGCATGAATTGGAGAGATGAAAAGCCCAGTAAAAAATGGGGAGTAGCTGGTTACACGGGAAGCACTGCCAGAAAAGATGACAAACCATTCACTAGTCAGTAATGTGACACTGTTGGAAATCTTCTCCTGGTATGCATTTACAGGATTATTGTCCATAGGACTCGAGAAGAAAATGATAATTTCTATCTGAACTCATGAGACCTCAGCTATACAGAAGTATATACCTTTGGGAACTGTGCTCCAGAAGTGCCACAGGAGACATGGAAAGAGTACAGATGCAATTTTCATAATAGGTTACTCAGCCTACAGGTCTTCACGAGGAAACAGTAAAGGAAGCAAATTCTGAAAATATTTTTGAAAATTTGTATACACACACTTATGTATACCACATATATAATATATGTTAAAAGTCAATGGCAGTACTAAACAGATCAGATTTGGCGTCTCATTAATCCAACAAAACAGCTTACATCCTAATGGAACAGTCCACCACAACACTTAACTGCAAATTTCTTTTTGAGCCATTTACTGTGTTGATTAAATGACAAGCTACATAAAACCTACATTAGCTATCCAGAGAAAAGCTTAGATCTTGGCTGAGGATTAATGTAAGAGTATTTCTGTGATGCAGGCAAATCTACTTTAGCTTTGCAAGACTACAACATTCCCAGGTTTGAGAGAATTTACTGTACAAAAATCCGCTTTCCCCAATACTTAAAGTGTGCACAAGAACGTTATAAAGCATAATTCTTCATGATCTACTCAATGCTATCATGCCCCAGTTATACCTGCTTTTGTAGATTTTAACTTTGTAGTTCTATCATTGTCAATGGATATATTTATGTTTCAAACTTACCTAAAAATGAGTCTCTAAGTTTTTTCTTATCTTTCAAAGTTTCTTCTGAAAGAATAGCAACACAGCATCTAGACAGATGACTAGAGAATGAAGTTGGCTATGAACTCACACAAGGGATCTGCACCCTTAGCATTTTCAGAACTGCTGACTTTTTAAATACTACTTTGTGACTTTCACAGTTTAGATTTTAACTCACTGAACTGGAAGAACTTTGAGACTTGATGGTTTGATACAGAGACTGCACTTTTTTGCTGAGCACTATCTGCAGAGAAGAACACAGATATATTAAAAGCACCTACAGATCTGTATGCAGCTTTCTAATGGGACTGGGACTGTATATCACAAAGATTTCCAGCACTGCATCTACACTGGAAAGCAGTTAAATCAAGTTCAGATATACATAATGGAGCTTTTTTGAAGTACAAAGCACATTTCACACAAGACAACTACGAAATGCATATTTCTGTTAACTATGTATCTATCTAACAGTGACTTACAGTTTGAAATATTGGTTTGTTTGTTTGTATTAACATCTGACGTCCATAAGCAGCAGTAGTTACACCCCAGCTAGAATAAGTGTCTTTTCTCGAATACATCCACACCAATGCTGAGAGGTTCGGTAGCCCCTTACCTACCCGGGCAGCTCTACGCGCCCATCCCCTCACACTCTGCGGGTGGGATACAGCTGCCTCAGCACAAATCCCTCTAGCACTGCTTCACTGCATCCCTTGTCCAGCCTTCCTCCACCAGCCACTCTGCTTTCCCCCAAAGGCAATAAAGATCCTGTCTGTGCAGTCATCCCATAGCTTGATCCAGAGCCACTAATACCTGGTTAGGGCTAGGATAGGAATAAGCTACTCTCACCTGTTTATCTAGTGCTAAGAGCCCAAGGGAAAGCAAGGAGATCATCCTCCTTATGGTAATTACATTTACGTGTCTTGTTTGCATCTTACTTGTCAAATTTCTACCAGCATCACTAGGGCATTTAAGTGGCTGCCATTTTAGCAAGTGCATGTGAGAGATGTTTTGTCATTTACCTTTAATTTTCTAAGCCTGATCCAAAAGATTGATCAGTTGTCAATGAGCCTCCTTTCAAATTGTGGGTGTCCTCCTGCAAAAACCTGCACTCCATCAGGAAAGCAATGGGGGTGATGCTATATTTTTTCAGTGCACATGATCTCAGTCTGTAGCACAGCAGGTTAAATCCTAACACGAGTTCAGCAGAATGGATCCCACTCCTTGCTATCCTTTTATCTATTCCAAGCCATCAATTTGTGTGTGAATTATGGGTGGTTTTTGGTTGCCTCCTGTGGATACAGGTTTGTCCTCAAAACATATCTTTCTGCTAGATCTGTATAGAGGCTTTGTTAGTGGGAATAAAGAGGCTTGCATTGCACAGTTTAAAGTGTGTCAGTGTTGCACTGGTAATACATCTGTCCTTTTATGCTTATGGTATGTTTAGCTTTATGCCTCTAGTGGAACATTTCTGAAGTACCCTTCTCACTGGGTGCATTCAAAGCAGTATGTTGCTATTTGCAGGACTTCTGAGGCCCTGTTACATTGATTGTTATGTATTCATAATAAAAAGCACTATTTTAATCGGATTGGAGGAAGGTTGGGGTGGTTTTTTTGGGTTTTTTTTTTTGGGGGGGGGGTTGGGGGTTTTTTTGCTTGTCAGAAAGCAAATTTAATATAGATGTTCATCAAAGGCATGAGGCCAGAGCATGTTGAGGATGGTGCGAACTGCTTGTTGCAGGTTAAACTGAGGCAAAGGACCTGGGAAAAATACAAAAGATTCCCTCAGATATGTACACCTGCAAAGAACTGGTGCTTGCCTCAGGTCCTGGCTGGCACACTGTATTGGTATGCAGGACCCAGTGATTTTACCACTCCTCACAACTCCAGACAAAAATTTTCTATTGTTTAGGGCATGCCTTGGTGCCATTCACTTGTGGTTTTGAACCAGCTAAGAAAAAATTGTGGTTTTGGGTTTCTGAAGTTGCTTTCCCAATGAGACACTAATGATGGGTTACTTGCTCTGCCCTTTCATTTTATCAAGAGGAGTGCATGTGGATTCTTATGCACTTTCTTTCTTCATTCTGCACAGCTCTACAGAAATTTAAATTCATAACTCAAATTAGATTAAATTAGATTTAGGAGGTGTGAACTTACAAGAAAAGGAAAGAAAACAAAAACTCTAATTGGCATCCTGTGATCATGGAAGACCTTCTAAAGAAATCTAATGCCATGTAATACATATTTAAAAGGCAGCTTTTTACAGCTGTATGTTTGTCCTGTTTGCTTATGCATGGTAACAAGTAGCGCTGAGACACAAAATGCATTAGAACCCACCACACAGCAGTCACCTGCTGAAACAGCAAGTTAATGTAGCACCAGCTTCTTGTGGTTTTAGGCAGAGAGGCAAATGGCAGATTCTAGTAGTACCAGGCTGATGCAGCTGGTTGTCCTATGTCCTTTCTCTTATCCTACTGAGATACCGTCTCTGCGTATGCTCTGCTTGGTTGTTGCTCTGATGCATTACTTAGTTTATCTGCACTTTTCTTTTTTTATGCTGAAAAAACAGTCATGGTTATAGGACCTCTCTTGTGCAGCAAGCCAACCATTGGCATGTAAATGCAGTTTCTTCCACGACTCAGGGAACTCTTTCAGTTCATGACTGTTAAGAAAGGATTGACTGAGGGCTAGCTCAAGCGAAGGATGTTGGTGAAACAATTCTGTGGTGGCTGACCCAGTCTCACAGGTGCCTGCACTTGGATCTAGAGACATGCTTCCTAACAAAGGGCCAGACTAAGCACGAAAATGCACTCCAGGATTGCATCTAATGCATGTGTCCACTAATAGTATTCAGCTCATGAGACCGGGCTCATGTTAATCTGATATAGCCCTTCCAAAATGCATGTAGTATGGATATGAAGTCCCCAGCACCAAGTGTTTTCCACTGCACATCTGTTCCCACTGGACCACAAGACTTGTTGATGTAGACAAAAATATCAGTATGATAATCCAAGCTGTACAGCCACATTATCCTCCCTCTGAGATTTAGAAACCCTGAGCTTCCTCTTCCTCGTCGCCTTTACTCATGAATCACTGGCACAGACAGAAATGTGAAACAGCCACAAATCTTACACCATATTTTTCCTAAACACCCCAGTGACCACTGGAAAAGCACAGGTATATAGAAATGTTAGACCCCCCAAAAAAAGGTGTGCAAGCTCTCTGAAAATTCAATTTTATCAATTCACAGGTGTGTTTCAAACACAGCAACCCCCTTCTCTCCCCAGACTGAGCTTTCCTTCTGTTGCTTAATGCCAGTAGTATGTATTAAGTCCTGAGAGATGTGGCTCCAAAAGACAAGAACATTCTGCTCACAATTAATAATATTTCCAAACTGTTTCTGAATCTGGGATTGAACAGAGTTGAAGTTCTTCTGGTCAACTGTATTGTGTTCTGCCTGTGCAGAGCTTTGCATCTAAAAGGGTAAAAGAACATGCTAGAAATTCATTCCAGTCCATACATTCACTGTTAGTGAGAAGTGTAAAAGTCACGCATTTCAAATTTTGAGGGCTTCCATCAAAACACCTACTGCTGCCAAATGCATGGAACAACTTAATTAAGGTTAAAAAAAAACCCATCATATGCAATCAGGATCCTATTATTGCAAGAGAAAACCATTATTCCAGTGACCCTTCACCCTTCAGGAAAAGATACAAAATTGTTTCTGCAGACAGATGGAAAAATACTATTTAATGAGTCACCTCTTGAGAATAAAGAATGAAACCTATCTGAATTGCAAGAATTCTGAAAGTTAAAAAAAAAAATGTTTTAGTTTAAGAGAGTTTAAGAGTTAGACGTGTTACACACATTAGGGTTTTAAAGCAACAGGGTGGAACCGAATGAGTAGGCTTACCAGTGCAGTGGTAAATAAGGTTCTGCAGTACCTCTCTGAGTTAATTCCAAGAAGCCTTGACTCTTTTTATGCGGATAAACTGCTACCAGAACAGACTGTTAGAGAAAAGGTTGCACCCTGAAAATGTAAAAGGATGATAAAACAAAGGATGCATCATCAGATATTAAATCAGATCTCATCAGGCAAATTTTAGGCTTAGATCTTAAAACCTTCACTTAGGAACTCCCTCAACAAATGTGTTGATGTAAGAGCACAGAAAACATACATTTTATTAGCTGCCAGGATCTGAAATAAATCTTTATGTTTATCCCTAAATAAAGCAGGAACTGCATCAGTGTGTGGTGGCTGTCTCATCCTGTTCTATAACTCTGTGTCGCAACAGGGAAACAATGCAGTGAACCAACCTCCTAACAGTGCTTTTGTTTCCCCATCTGAGCTCCAGTTTTCTTTTCCTTGGGGACTAGGGGTATGTACAGTAATAAGGAAAATCAGTGATTCCTGATGAATCCTCATATTTCAGCTCAAGCCATATACAATTTTCTGGAGAAGTGTGCTGACAGGGGTTGACTGGCTCGAGAACCTGGGTGTCGTCTGGCCCTGGATGGCCCTTCCCATGCTGTACAGATCAGCAGAGATGTAAGATCACCTCATGGCTTCAGCATGAAGCAGTGATTCGTGGTTTCCGGAGGGCAGACATCCACATGAGGAAGCTCCTGGTCAGCACTGGGCATTCTTTCAGATGATATGGAGAACAGATAACTTACAGACTCACACCATTGTGGGATTTTGCCTTTTTTAAAAAATAAACTTCGTTTGCATAATTCATGATGTCAAATGCCATTTCTCAGTATTATCCTTTACAGATATGTCAAAAAGCAGCAACCTTTACTTTCCCACATTTTGCAACCAATATGCTTTCCTGGACAAAAAGCAATGGAAATCTTGATAAAACATGTGAATCAGAGATGACAACTGTCTTCCTCTTAAAAACAGAAACTTGAAGAGGCAATTGAGGCTCCTGCATGGTTCCAGCATGGAACCAGTGGAAACTCTCTTTCCTTCTGCTGATCCACAGATAACTAGCCAAAGGAGGCTGACTGCATAAATCTCCGTTTTCATGGGGTGTCTGTTCAGGACACCATGTCTGCTCCAAAATCTGATGAGGTTTTGGATTTTTTTCCCTTTGATTCAGTTGGTGTTTTCAAGAAGTCTCTCTCTATAGTTATACTTTGGGGTTTGGAAGTAACACTGTGTTGATTCTATAAAGTTTATAGAAAATAGTGTAGGTTTGAGTGATCCTTTGTGATTTTCCTCAGTGAAGAACTTCAGAAAATATTTTGAGAAAATACTCAAAACCAGTCACATTTGTAAATCTTTTTCAGTTCACCTCCCTGCTATAGCTGAGGAATCAAGAAAGTTTATTGGATCAAATAATCTAGGCTGGACTCTTCCTGTACGCAGCATCTCAGCAAGGTGAATCAGTTCTCCAGGATGTAATTAAGAGTAGAGTTTAGGATACTTTAAGCAAAATTTAACACTCTGATATGTAGTCAGTGTTACAGATTTCTTTTGTTCATCCCTGAGTAAAGAATTTACTGTGACAAATCATATTCCTGTTAATTCAATTCCTGAGCATTTGTCCTACAATATTCTTGCTCCTTGTTTACAGAGAAAAAGTTGAAGGATTCCACCATATGGGTATAAAAATATTATCTCAGATGGCTTATTATTTTATAGCTTCCTAATTCCCACCCACAATATGAACTCTTACTTTCACACGACCCAAATATGAGCAACTACTTAGCATTGACATCTGTCCATTATTACTATCCTGTTTTCCCTAAGGAAATGAGGTCATGCAGTTGCACTGTCTATCCATCTATCTGCCTGTCTGACAGTCTCCGCAGCCCCCCCTAAACAAATGCTGGTTCTTGGCCAGTTGCAATGACATTTGACAGAAACATTTAAAACCAAAAATTAACAAGCTTCATGCAAATGAAAGTCAGGCAAAGGAGACAAACCCAAATTACTATCACCACTGTGGGAAAGGCAGGCAGAGCTGAGTCACTCTCCACCTGGCAGCAGCTGCATGGCCAATGAACCAACACATTCTCATCTGCCCACTGGTGTAGTGGGGTCCCTGCCTAACCTCTGCCCGCACTGTTCCTTGCCCTTTGTGGTGGCTCAAGAGTGTATTTAGGGAAGGAGAGGTTATTATTACAAGGAAAAGACCTTAATGACACAAACCTACAAAAAACTTAGCTACTGGGAGCTAGAGGTTTTGTCAGTTTTGCAGCTCATGGGACAATCTCTCTCTTATTTATGTGGTGGCTTTGCCTAAAAGCCCCTTTTCTCTCTTCTTCTTCTGTTCTGAAAGTTTCATGCTTTTCTGTTACTGGAAAGAGAAGTAGCACTGCACAGACAGTTCTTGGCACCATGCTAAGCAGTTCTGGTTCCATACCGTAAACAGATTCTGTATCAGATTCCAATTTTATCAGTACTGTATAAATACAGAATACACAGGCAGTCTCCACTTCTTCTTGCCAAAGTTTTAGCCCTTCTTGTGGCAGTTTCTCCCTCCTGATTGTGTGTCAAACAAAAAAAATAAAGACAACAAATTGTGGAATAAAGATAATATAGAGTGACAGGAGAAACATGTGAAAAATATGTAGTGAAGCCAAACCATTGCTAGTGTAAAGTCTCGAGTACAATTAGTAACTTTGGGTATGTCACTAGATTTATTTTGTATCCTCACTGGATATGTTGCTGACAACACCTTCTGAGGGCCTGATTTCTCAGGCGTAATTGCTCAGTGCTGTGAAATAAAGTGAAATCTGTGTATGGGGTTCATGCAGCTGCCGATCCAATGTGAATGGCTGAAATAATTGTTTCCTCAGCCAGAAGTTCCCTCCCTGTAGATGTGATGAGATGAGTGAACTGAACATATGTGTGCTCCAAATCTGTTAAAATGTGATATAGAATAGGTAGCTTTTGTCACACTTGGTCTATTTCTGGCTCCAGTAAATGAAAATAATTTCTCCTGTTACCTTAGCAGGCATGATTTTTCCTCTGTCTCATGGGCATTAAGAGCTTTTGACAAGAAAAGTACCTTAAATTTGACGAAAAGAGGAGGAAGCAAAAATAAACATAATGCAATGTCTCAAGAAATCAGTCAACCATGCAATTCCAAATTAACCAGGAAGCAGCAAAGCCCTTTGCCCCTGGCCAACCCAGAATTCTCCACAGGGCCCCATGAGACACAGGGGAACAAGAATGGAGCCCACCCCATGAGTTAGCCTCCATTCAGGTGACATCAGCCCAGCTGGCCCATCCAGGCACAGCTATGTTAATTTTTCACCTCCCTGAACCACATTTCCCCTCAAAGTCAGCGTGATGCTGTTTCTGACTCTGGCCCTGCCCAGTCAGGGCTAGCCAGTCCCAAGAAGGACTCCGGGTGCCAGCAAACATTCCTTGCTGGGCTGTACTGGGAAGGTTTCTCTCACCAAAAAACCACACAAGCTCAGGGTGAGCTGTGTAAGGCAGGTCCCGTCCTGCATGACTTCTGAGCAACTGGAGCTGCACAGAATAGGAAGTCAAATAGGTATCAAAAGCCACACAGGCTCCAGGGAAAGTGCTGGAAACCATGTTTGAAGGACTATGGGAGCTCACTGGTAATTATTGGATCACTTCAGCACCAAATGCAACCAATTCCAAAGCACTAAAAAGAAAACAAAACCAAGACAACATTGGTTAAGGAAAGCTATGTTTTACATAAATAAAATAAACAAAGGTCATGAAAGTTGGGTCCCCCATTTTTTTCCACATAGAAGCATAGAAAATAATCTCCAAATACAATGAATGGTTACAGGATTTTCAATTACACAGACGAGTGTTGTCTTGGCCAAGAGGATGAAATTTCTTTGGGCAGTTCAAGAAATCGTGTGGGGTGCTGAGGAGGGAGTTTCAGTGCTCTGTGCCACTCCATGTCAGCATAAATATCAGAGAAAAAAAAAATGTAGGAACAGAAAATTATTTTTCAATCTGAGGAAGTGTTAAATCACTTTCCCCCTCCAACAAATCAGGAAAAATGGGAACAACTTTGAGACAACTTTGCCTGAATCCTCTCTGCTGAGGAAGGACATTGTCTACATCAAGTCACAATACAGCTTCATACCAAAGGACACTCTTTAAGGAAAAAGAAAATGCCATATTCCTATTTTTATTCACAGTTTCTGACAAAACTATTTGAGGGCTTTTTTCGTGGGTGAAGATGAAGAGCTCTTTCATCTACATGTGGTTGCTGTGACTTAATTTCCTCCAATTCATTCTATCAGCTGCTGCAATTATTTCTCTTCACAGAAACCCTTTGCTGTCTGTCATCACATTCCCAGCACTGCGCAACCGAGTACCTGCAGCAGCACTTACCACCAGTGTCAATACTGAAAGCAAGCGTTTCCTCTTCCAAAGGACAGATTAGCAAATGGGCTGTTTACTTCTGACACTTTCCTTCCCCAGGGTGATAGCACAAGACAGTCTGACTGGAAAAGAAACAAAATACCATTCACGCATGTACACTTTATTTTGAAATAAATTTTCAGGAAAAAAAGACAGCCAGTATAGAGAGAAAGCAACAGGAGTTCCCACTGCTTGCTTTTGGCTGCAAAACGTATTTTTCTGTTGCAATTATCCAGTGTGCTATTCTGTGGTATATTTTCAAATTAACAAGGTAGCAATGTGTTATGGCAATGTAAATTGAACAGCAAAGGTAAGAGTCTCCCTGGAAAACATTTGGGTAATTCAAGTCAGCCTGTAGTCGACCTTGGCCATCTCTCTGGCAGCTAACTCAACTACTGCAGGATTGGAACACTGCTGCAGTAGTCAGAAACAGAAACCCAGTCCTTCTCCCAAAAGAAAAGCTTCTCAGTTTCACATCATTTCTGGAACTCCCATCTTTCTGTGCATCCAGATATGTGTGCTCCTTTCAGCCGGTGTTATTTCCCTGTCACACACCCACACAGACCTCTTCTTCTCCAGCTCCCTCCTGCCTTCACTACGTCCCAAATTCATTACTTACTGCTTACCAGATGTACGTACCTTTGGGCAGCTGGTGACTCTGTTTCTGGTTTGAACGTGCTGCTTCTGAGACAATACCCCTACTGAACAGTGTTTGATTGCTTTGACGCAACACCGTCTCCAGGCGATACCATTCAACGCCTGGTCTGCACTGGCTCAGGAATCACTGGCAGCAGGTCCTGTGTACACGTGTCCTCAGCTGCACCTACTGATTTTGTGTGTACATGGGGGGTTTAGGGGCTACAGGAAAACTATTCTGTGCTACCTAGTCTCCTGTAAAGGAAGATGAGTTTTAACTGGTTTTAAGTATACAGAAAAATAGAAAACTCATCTTCTTAACATCTTGAGGCATTAACTTAGATTTGGACAAAGAAAACAGATGACAATGGTTTTCTCTCTGCTTTCTTGTCTTTTCATAATTTTTTTTCTTTCTCTCATCTTTCTCTTTTTTTCTAATCTTTTAATCTCTTTTGTGTTCTCCCTTTGTCTTTGTGTTCCTTGGTCTTGCACATCACCAGTGCCTCCCTCCAGCCTGGTTCCACTCAGAGCCTGGGGCTGTCAGAAAACCAGAACTGGGGCAGGAGAGTTCAGTGCAGGGCAAGGTTGGCAGGGACAGGCTGTGCCCTACATTGCTTAGCACATGAACACGGCTCGTTCTCTTCTTGGACACACGTGTTCTTCCTAAACATAAAGCTCCCAGTTCAGTCTGGGGAGTTCTGTCTGAAAGGCTACAGCCTGGATAACTTTTGTGTAAACAGGTTTCATGTCCTGACTGCATAGAAACCCTCTGCACTGCAAACACTGTGCCTCTCAGCTGGATTTTACAGGCTGTTCTCCACTACCAAAGTCCACTGTTCTCTGCTCCAGTTCCTTGCTTTGCTCCCAGGGGTGTGCAGAAAGGTGGCCCACAGCAGCCATGCCCAAGCAGGGCTGGTGCTGGCCCAGGCTGTGTGCTTTCCCTGCTCACAGTTCCTGACTGTAGGCAGGTCTGACAGGTTTCTGGGAAGAGGGCTTTCACCTTTGCAAGCAGGGTCTGGGGGACCATATGGTCTGTATCAGTTGCACCTTGCTTATCATAAAAACTGTAAAACTTAATGTATTCTTAGTGTACTTCTTACAAGCACTAATGCCTCTGAGCTATTGACTCTTTGTCTTCCTTCATGTTCTCTTTTACTCTAGTGATATTTTATCAGGTTGATAATTCAGCTATATAAGAATCCCCTGATATCAACATTAGTTTTGTCAAATCCCTTATCCACTGCATGAAAACAGACAGGCATTTTGTTGAAACAATAAATCCATTATGTCAACACAATTAATTCTGTTCACTCAGTAAAACATTCTGTTGAGGAACAAAAGGCATTAACCTAATATCTTTACCTAGTTGACAAAACACAAATTAGTTCAGTGTCTTTGATGTCATTGTGGTTTACGCCAAGGAAAATCCTTCTTGTTGACATACCATTTTATCATCATTTTGTGGGAAGTCAGGATGCATGGGCTTTACCAGGGCTTTGCCAAGTGACACAGGGAAAGTTATTGCATCTGCCTGTGCCTGTATTTCCCTCTGCCTGGGTGGACCAGCACTTCTTCAGAGAACCATTTCAAATTAGGGGCTTGTACCATGATGGTCTGTTTCCTGGGTCAGGGAACATCATTTCTTTGTGTGTTTATTTTTATAACATAAAAGGAAAGGAATGGGTTCACTCTCTGCTTTTGCAGCACCAAACAATAAGCGCTTGATTTCTCTTGGCACTTCTTAGTGCTATTATAGACCAAATGACTTTCAAAGTCATTGGTGAACATAAGGGGTTTCGGGGCTCCAAGTTTCTAAATGAGATCAGCTATCTATGCATGTCTCCATATGCCTTAAGGAAAGTCCCTCTCTTCTCACACGCATGTCACTGACTTGCAGAAGTCACTGACTCGCAGAAGGCAAAGTCAGTGACTGGGAGAAGGAAGAACTGCCAGCTGTAGGAGAAGATCAGGTTCGAGATCATTTAAAGAACCTGAAGGTGCGCAAGTCCATGGGACCTGATGAGATATGTCCATGGGACCTGATGAGATACACCCCATCCCTGGAGGTGTTCAAGGCCAGGCTGGGTGAGGCTTTGAGCAACCTGGTCTGGTGGAGGGTGTTTCTGCCCATGGCACGGGGGTTGGAACTTGATGATCTTTAAGGTCCCTTCCAACCCAAACCATTCTATGATTCTATGATTCTATGTCTTTTTCTACAGTCATTGAAAATTAGAGGTTCAAACTTCACACTATTTTTTTGGGGAACTATTCCATTACATAGAGACTGAAGCCCTTAATGGTGGGCTGCATATGCACAGAGAAAGGAATTTTTACATTGGGGTAATATAATTTTTTCCCCCTTTTCCTCAGAAGAGGTGAATTATGTTATAAGGTTTTAAATCAGGGAAGTAGTCAGTCCTGCCTCCCCAGAGGCTAAAGTACGGCAGTGGTTTCCCTCTGCTCCTCCTGGCACTGGGATGGCTCCCCTGCAATGGGCCTGGGACTGAAAAGTATGAGAGCAGATGATGCCGACAAACCGAGTATGTTGTAGAGGGTGGCCTCCATGAGCTCAGATGGGACTGGGAGGCAGATACAGGGCAGGACCACCACTGATGCCACTGAAGCAATTCCTTTACCACCCATAAATGCATCTATCAACACAGCAGCCCTTCTGGGCACGGAAGCAACCCACATGCAGAAATTCAAATGTGTTTTCCCATGGGCACAGGGTTTGTGCAGCACACCTAGAACCCCATTTGGCCATGCTGCTTAAAGTCAGGGGGTCTTCTGTTCCTTCTCTGAGAAAGGTCTTACTTTAAAGATGCCCATTTTATTTTGTGCTAACAGCACTATACATAAGCATGCAGATCGGCGTTGTCTTTTTCCTGAATAGAAAGGTTTTTATGGAAAGGATTCTGGCTGAGATTTATCAAATCAATGCTAAACCTCTGGTCTGCCAGAGAAAAACTATGTGTGTCCCACATTTCCTTTTCTTCTGTGTCCATCTGGAAATGGGAATAGCAGCACCTCTTTTCCTCACTGTGAGAATAAAGATATCTCTTGAGGGTAAAGAGGGTTGTGAAATGCCACTGTGTGCAATAATCTGAGTTAGAACTAAGCGCAAGTATACTTTTAGAAGATGGACAATTCACAGTGGTCACTTGGCTGTCCCCTCCAGCTTCCTTACATACCCTGAAAGTGGCAGGACACCATCGGTCTTTGAAGTACTGTAGGTCCCCACACAAGACTTCAAACACAAGTCAGGGCACGGGGCCATGTGAGATTCATCATAGCTATTTGCTTACTAGGAAGCCTTATCTGTGCCTTATCTATGGGACTAACATTTGGTAGCAGATTTAAGAAGTCCATTTTAAAAGAAAAAAAAAAAACATAATTAAAAAGATGCTTACAAAAACCATTCAAGGAAAATCCTCAAATTATACTTAATCATATCTAAACCTCCTTCAGACTACATGTCTACATTTCTTTTTTAAACTCCCAGTAGCTAGGTTTTTCTCCTCACACTGTCTAAAAGGCAACAGTGTAGCTCCACACAATGCAGCTAGAATGACTGTGAATTGCATGGTTATCAATAGACTCCTGATTAGCAATTTTTCTTCCATTTATGCCTTCAGTGATTAAGAAATATCCAGCTCCTTCTTTCTGTTTTTTTAAGAAACTTTATTCTTTTTTCTGCTGGAAAACATTCTGTCTTAGTTGATCTGTGATTGGCCCTCTGCTGTGGTCATGCATTGTTTCAGAGTAGCAAGCTTGAGAATCACAGCTGTAAGCTGAATTTCTAATGTACTTCTGCATATGCTTACCTTTAAGCTGGCAAGTGATCCTTGCAAGATCAATAATGTTGTATTTAAGTACGTGCTCAGGGGCTTTGCTGGACTGAGACCGAAGTGTTCAGAATCTACAAAGCTGAATTCCTGATGGATAAATCTGTAGATTTGTTATAGTTTTAATTCAACAGACGAGGCTTTCTCATTTATTAGGGAGCTGCTGTCCCCTAAGCATATTGGTTCCGACATTTTCTTGAGTGATTGCCTCAGTGTTCCCACAGACCTCACCTGTCGTGTCAGTTGAGGTAGTCTGCTCTCTGAATTTCAGAGGCAGTACAGAAGTTATCAGCAGGATTGAATTATGTGATAGCTATTTTGCCAATTTGGTTAATGAGATGCTTTTCCTGTGTCAGACAAATGTTGCCTGTACACCCAGGCACAGAGAGAAACCTAGATTCTGGAAATAGGATAACTGCCTTTGGGAAATGTTCTGCTCAACGTGCTTTCAAATGCTCATAGGAAGCCATCCTGTTTCACCTGTTTGAACTAAGATAATTGCCTAGGGATTTTCTATTTCCAATTTCAAACTTTTCTGATGTTATCTGGAATGCTTCAATACTCGGTCCCTGAGGTTTTGCTGTGTTTCCTAAGCTATGCTCACTGAAATCATCTGCAAAATCATGTTAAAAAATTGCTTGAAATCATTTCCTGGTCAAAGTCAATATGTCTAGTGTATTGTCATAATACTTTAGATAGCATCTGTACGAGTTCCCTTAAAAAGAAGTAGTCTTAATTGTGTATTGTTCCTCTGTCATGTTTTTCCACTTATTTGCCCAGTACATTAAATCTGCTGTACACAAACTATTCATTCTCCCTAAACAGAAAAATTAAGTTACACTTTCAACACTAAATATTTCCCTTCCAGACACAGAAATACCTCTTGCTTTGTAGCAAACAAAATGTTAGAACATAACACAAAATTGTGCAAATATTTATGGTCTGGTAGGACAGAACCAAAAGGTGGCAACACCACATTGTGCTGCTATTAATGTGTGGTACTGGAAAAAGAAATACAGACTCATTGAATCACAGAAGAATTGCTGAGGGTGGAAAGGATCTCTGCAGTCTGGCTAGTCCAAGCCCCTGCTCTGAGCAGGGTCACACACAAGAGGCTGCCCAGGGCTGCCTCCAGCTGTATATTGAATATCTCCAAGGACGGAGACTCCACAACCTCTCTGGGCAACCAATTCCAGTGTCAACATAACTTAAAGTAAAAAAATATTTTTCTTATTTTCTAAACAGAATACTGTACATTGGAAAAAGATTCAACTGTAGCCTTCACAGAGAGCATCAGAATTGCCCTCAGACCACCATCAAGTCATCAAAATGGTGCCAGTTGCAGCTACAGTGTCACAAAAGGACATAGGGGTGAGACACCCAAAATTGTAGTGGAGTAAGATGGTGTCTTTGACCTAGATAAGCAAGATCACAGAAACAAGCTATTGCCACAGTGTTAGTACATTGCCCTGCCTCAGATTCCCCCAGGCTTTGGCAGACCAGTTCTGGCAAATCTCCCGTCAGTACCGTAAAGTGATCCCACATCAGCAGATACATCAGGACAGCCCACCAGGTAGCCCATCATTGGCTTTCCAGGGTGTTTTGATGTCTGAGAAGGAAGGTACAGCAATAGAAAGGCAGAGCAATTTCTTTCTCTGGGTCCTTGCACTGTCTCTGGTCAGTCAAGGCATGCAGAGGTGTTTGGGACATGGATGGTGGCATGTCAAGTGTGAAGGGACATAAACGAGACATGCAGTGTTGCTGCCATTTTCTCATTGCCAGCTGCTATTTGGGGAGCCCATACTTGCATTCAGAATGATAGCTACTGCCAGCTGAATACTCGTGACATCCCTACACCCACCAGCTGGCGGTTAACCATTCTGGGATGGCACATCCACAATGCACCTGACAAAAGCCTCCACAGCTTTCCTTCAAACTTTCTAACTTTGGACTAGGTGACTAGCAGGTACCGACAAAGTCACCTGAGCATCCACTTCCCAGGGGTTCCCAAACCCAAATTATCTGTGATTACACAGGCCACACACACACAGCACTTGTCCCACTGGTCCTACAGCAGGTGTTAGGTGGAACGTGCCTCCAGCCCTCTCACTGAAGATGCAGGGTGAAAGGCTGGAAGCAGCACTGCAAACACTGACCTGCGCAGCCCCTCTGACCTTTCCCATCATGACCAGAGCAGCAAGGACTGGGGCTTTTGGCAGCCGTGTGCCCTGCCCTCCACCCCCACAGCACACAGTCAGGTCACCCACACCCTGGCTGCCCCCGAAGAAGAGCACAGCCGTGCTAGGTGCACAGGGATGGACAGGCCCCATGAGGACACAGATTCCTCTGCAGGGTGCCAAATGCCAGAAGATGACTGAAGAGCACCAGATGGCTTGCTTCGTTTATCTTTTCACACTCTTCTCTTGCTCTCTGGCAACATTTGATCAGAACATCTTCTGGGCAAGCATATTTCCTTTGCTTACATGTCCCCAGGCCCTCTCCGCCCCCTTCCAAACACTGTGGGGAGCCCATGAGCATGGCCTCCAACATCCCCAGGAGATCTCATAGGCCTCAGGGCAGGGGGTGGCTGGGTGGACAAAAAATATGTCACTAAGTGGCTGCACAGAGGATGGTGGGAGGGAAGTTTGGGGGAGTCACTTTCTCCCCATTTCCCAGGGTGAAGGCGGGGATTTGGGGCCTGTAGCTGAGGGAAGATGGAAGAGCAGCTCAGTGGAAGTGAGAGAGCCACAGCTACGGGAAAGCAAATATGTTCAGAGCACAAAAAAAAGTGTTCCCCAGGTGTGGTCCCTGAGCATTAGGGAGATGAAAAGGGTTGGTGGGGAGGTCCAAGACCTTTTGGGATAGGAAAAGACTGGGTTGGAAAGCAGGAAGGGAGGGAAGAGGGCAAACCAGGACAACAGCACCAGCATCACTCAGTGGATTGGCACATCCCAGAGGGGACTATCAGTAACAAACCCTGGCCACATTACCTAACTGAAGCAGCAAGCACGATGTGCCATCATAGAGAAGAGGCCGCAGTCACCGCCCCCCCCCCCCCCCCCCCCCACCATGAGCAGATCCTAGGGGTGATGTGGGCAGCTAAGGTCCATCACTGAGGCCCAAGGATGCAGCAGAGCTGAGAAAGGGCATGAGACAGCCTTGTCCACGATGCAGAAGGTTTACAGCAAACCTGAAGGAATATTTGACCTCTCCATTGCCTGAGAAGCACTTTAGAACTCTGCATGACCTCTGGGTGTTTCCAGACCCTCTATTAGTGCATGCAACCATGGCAAGTCCTGGAAGTATCAACAGCTGTGTGACCAAGTCGTCGGTTCAGACCATCACGTTCCCGTTCAAGGCCAGAGTGCATCAGGTGTGCTCCTAGAGCAGATCCTCCAGTTTCATTTAACCCAAAAGGGTGCCAGGTCACTAGCATCAGAATGTCCCTGTGATGTGAACAGAGGCATGGTCAGTGGAGGCGGTTGGGACATTGGCTTTGAAAACACGGTCCAGAGCCAGCTAAAACGTTAATGCAAAGGTGGACTGAGGGCTCTGCTCTGCACCTGTTTTCTGATTGGTGTAGTATACCAGCTTTTACATGCAACAGGACTTTTATACAGATCAAAAACACTGACTAAGCAGTCCTCAAAAGAGATTTTATTCTGGAGTCCATTAGGGCGGTTTACGCTCTTTTCTTACACATTTTGAAACTCAGAGCTGAATCAAAGTCCATAGGAAAAATGGAAAAGGAAAGAATGAAAAGCATGGGGGGAGGGGTTTACAACTTGTTCATGTTTATTCTCTGAAGGCAAGCTTTTCAGAGACAAGCGCCTGACATTGGACTGCAAAGTCTATTGTCACACATTGCAGCCAGCAGTCACCAATCACTCTCTTGAAACTTTCAAAAATGAAAACTACAAGGCTCATCATTCTAGCTTAATACTCAGTGCAATGCCACAGTGTAGCAAAAACAGCCAGATGAAAATGTTAAAATCCACTAATGTAACGCGAAGAGCCACACAGAAGTGTGGTATGATGTGCTGTAAGCTGCAGGGCTTTGTGGTCGGCATTCAAAAACTCGTACATTGGCACCATTGTGATAACAAGACTTTTTCTCCTTTGTTCCTGTTGCATTAACAACCCACAGAGCCGTAGTTCCAGAGAACTGATGTGGAACTGCCTCCATTAGCAGGAGAGAGAGATATTCAAAGGGTGCAGAGCTTACTGTCAAGTAGGTACATACACACCTCTTTAATAAGCAATTATAGGAAACAAATACAATCAAGGTCCCATTTTATCTGAAGGCACAACAAGGCTCCCTTGGAATTTCAGAGCATATCATGCTGGACTAAGCTGCATCCATTCAGCAATGCTACTGAGCTGTAGCTAGTTCCTGTGTGTCCACCGATGTTTCTCTGCAGGAAGGGAAAGTTAAACCTAGGATCAGGAAAGACAAATCTCTATTAGGAGAAATTTCTAGTTTCCCTAAATACCAAACCAGACAAAAGACTGGACTCCCCTACCACACTGAAGAAAAGACCTATTTGTTGGAAATGTAGTCTCATGCAAACTGTAATGTATCTTGTTTTGCCTTCAAAGGAGAAAAGTAAGCCTGTTTTCTCTCTGCATTGAAGAGATGTGCACATCCCAAACTCCGAAACAGTCCCATGCAGGTGAACACCTTCTCTACTTGAATAAGTTTATTTATACTCTCTGTGAAGAAGTTACAGAGGGAAGAACCTTCCCCAGCCGTGAGCAGGCCTAAGCAAATTGAGCTACCAGTGTAACTCGATTTTTTTACTTCATTTTAAATCAAGGCTATCAGGGACATACTGAGTCTGCTGATTTTTAATTGTGTTTTCCAACTCCTGCCACGATGGTGTGACAGCAGTTTTCACAGTGCAATAGGCTCGAGCGTCCCTATTGACAGCATCACCACTGCACCAGGTGGGAATGGCAGCAACAGAGCGTGTCCATGGGAGCAGCCTGAACTTAGCCTCAGAGGACACAGACAAAAGGAACTAACATGTAACCTCCTTATTGCCTCAAACCTGATCACTGCTCCTGGAAGGATTCTTCTGCTGTCACCAAAATAGCAGGGACACCAACGGAAGTGGTTGTAATGGGTTTTTACCAGCCAGTGCCTGAGCAAGAGAGGTGCTTACAAGTGCACGAGATTGTTTTGTCAGCATTTCTGCCTTGCCCTTACACTGTGCTATATTAACAGTCCCTTCAGGCTCAAATTCTGTTGAATTTAATTATATTAGCAAAGCAACATCGCTCCTTTGCATGACTAACACTGGTAATTTTCAGAAACACATACCACAGACAATGTCTCAAGGATGTTCAGTTAATAGCCTGCAATTGAGTGGCTGGCTGTAGCTGCTTGGACAGTGATGAAGGAGCTGTTGGAAGAAAATCCTCCATCAAAATCAGACATCACAGATCAACTGATACGGCCCCCAAGTTTGTGAAACTGTTATTGTTAACTCCAAACAACTCCAGTTCTTTATTAAGACCTTTCCCAGATGTAAAAACAACATAGATATCTAAATTTTGGGATGATCCTTCCTCTTTTCTTCCTGATTTCATTGCTTTCAAGACCAGAGAGCAAGAATCCAAGAGAAAGTTTAATTGACACACTATGTTTCCCACAAACAGAACTCTTTTGCCACTCCAGGTGTAACTTCAAATAACGATAGCAGGCAGAATGTTTGGCAGGTGGTAGGACGAACCAGAGATCAATATTGCACACTGGTGCTGCAGGCTTTTACACACAGCTGTGGGGATTACTTGTCTATATCACGGTACTACTCTAAATTTCTGCATGTTTGGGATCAAAGTTTTATTATCCTGCAGGTCTCTTCCTCATTTCCCAGTACTAGTCTCTCCAGGGATGGGACATCTTTGTGGGCTGATGAAGTACCTGGGATAATAGTCCTGCAAAGTGTACATTCCTTTGATTCATGCTAAGCACACCCTTTGCCTACTGCTGCTGTATATTTTATACACTTTTATTAGTGTAGAGCCATAAGGCAGCATTTTAAGGTGGGCACAGTTTTAAAAAGAAGATATAGGTGTAGAGGAAGGGAACTGTTACCCAGCTGGTACAGCAATATGTTACTTGTTTAGAGCCCAGTCGTAAAACCAGCCAGGTGAAAGCAGAAGTGTCCCTGTGGATTTTCAACATCAGAACAAGCGCAGATCTCGCCCTCTGCTGCAAACCTCAGCCCAATGCAAGGTTAAAATGTCTGACTGTGAGAACTTGGCGCAGCAAGCAGAAAAATGGAAAACCCCCATGAAGCCAGTGAACATACCTGCCAGTGCGGACCAGCTCTGTATGGAGGGGTTTGTCTGTGCTACCATGCCCCACAGCCCTTGCTGCGCATCAGGGCAGCACTCAGCAAGTTCAAGCTATTGAGTCTAAATATCCTGAATAAAAAAGTCCCCCCCTTTAGTAACTATCCCACAGCTGGGATTGTATATTGTACGACTTTTTCCTGAAATTGTCTCTTCATTTCCTTTTTCAGTCCCCAAAAACACTGTCTCACTGCCCCCTGCCTGACCCCTTAGTTCTCCACATTAATGTTTATGACCTTCCAACCCACGATTTGCCCCAACATACTGAAACATGTTCTTGGGCCATCTACAGGGATGTCAATCACAGCTCACTGATAGGGGTCTTTTCCTGCAGCTCCTTGAAATCCACTCTTGCAGCTCCTTGGGGAAATGCGGAGAGCTGGGATGAGTCTTCCCAGACCCATCTACTATTTTCAAAATGCGTTTGCTGTGCAAAGGTGCAATTTTTCTCCCAGTACTCTCAATTTTATTTTACTTTTAACAACAGCTCGCTCTTTATTTTTAAAATGGGAGCCACAGAAGAAGGGTCATCTAAAAATCATTTCATTACAAACTGCTCACTTTCTCATGCTTTGTGGGTTTTTGAGAGGGTGGACAATTTTTAAGTTACTTTTTTTTTGCTATCTTCATCTCCTTATCCTGGAGTATTCCAGTGTATAATTCAACTAATAGCCTGCTATTGCAGTGACCTCGAAGAAAGCTGATACTCTTCCTCTAGTTGAGTCTTTTAGCTTCTTACTGGAGATCTACAGGTATTTTTTTTTCATGCTGTATTAGGAACTTGTGGGAGAGGATGAAAAAGATTCTTCTGAACTGCATTTCTACCAAAGCTTGTTTCCACATCCTACTGACTTCTCCAACAGGAGGGTTTTCCACAAGACTCTCTAGTATCATGGAGAACTCTTGAATGCTCTTCACTTGCCATTTTTAAGCTCAGTGCTGCAGTTCTCAAAGCAAACTTCAGTGATGCTATGTTCTTGTCTTGACCTACCCAGCCAGGGCATGCTAGGAAGATCCTCAGTACAAATTTGTAAACAGCCTTCGCAAATGGCTGCTGGCTCCCACACTGCCTTGCAGATCCTGCAAAAGCAGCAGGGGAGGTGGGATGTGTATGGCACTTTCAAGATTTACAGGCACAAAATCTGTTCCTCCTTTATGCAATCTCTGCCTGTCACCTAAAGCACTGACACAGGCCTCATGATGCTGCTGAGCAGCTGGCATCTTTGTTCAACACCTTTGCCTGTTAGGAGGTTTTATCCCCACCCTGTCTCTCTTTTCTAAATCCTTGATGGGATGCTTCAGACCCTTTGGATACTTAGTACGAAACAGCAGTCAGGATTGAGGGAGAATCTGTCCTCCTTCATGGGGGTAGATACCCACTGATCAGGAGGATCAGTCCCAGAGTCATTAGTGCTCAAACAACTAAAAAGATGCTAAACTCTGTAATACCCCTTGAGGAGTTAATTAAAGGGGTTTAATCTCCGCTGAGAAGAAGCAAATCTGAATCTATCCCTGGAAATTACTTTCTCTAACGGAATGATGTAAAACCCAGCTAGCAGCCTGTGCCAGGTCAACAGCCACCCTGCCACTGTGCGGGATGCCTTCAGTAGCGCAAGCAAAGAGGTTGTGGCTTGACTGCTGCCAGAGCACCAGCGCCTTTAATTCATTTTCTGTTTATTTGCTTTGTTAAAGCAGAAATCACTCGGTATTCAAACCAGCTGAACAACCAGGAGGGCTGGGAAGCAGGCACTGGGCCATTTGCAGGGGAAGAGTGACCTCCGCTGGCCGCGGCGTGCAAAGGAGCCCCTGGCCCCCACCCCGCGGCCTATCCCGGAGGCCGCATGTCCCACCCGGAGACAGCGTGTCCCACCCGAAAGCTGGGCAGAGGAGTAGGCCCGTGTCGCATATCAGTGATCTCCTCTGCCCCCTGCCCCTGATCCTCTACAGAAAAGCCGCCGGGCTCACCACTGTTTTGTGCCTCTGGGCAGTCACCCCATCGCTGCACAGGCAGAGCAGCTGCTGCCAGGGCAGCCCCAGGGATTTTTGGCAGCAGAGCATGCCCAGGAGTTTAATCCTGGAAAAGCACTGGGTGGGCTGCTGTCACTGTGCTATCTGCAGGAACAACTCTTCAGCCTCTGCCCTTTCCTGTTGGGCAGGAGGAGCCTAGCTGCCCAGCCAGCAGCGATGCTGCGCTATGCAGAGGGCAGAGGCACAGAACTCAGCTGGGGCTCTGGCCCCACTCTGAAGCTGAGGCTCACATTGTGGTCATCAGGAGCAAAACGGTGCTAGTCACTGCACCCAACAGGCCGTGCGCTGCTGCACAGTTGCTGACTGTCAGTTCAGGTTCTTGCGAGCTGTCCGTCACAAACCAGGAGGAGCACATTAGGCATGGCAGAGATACCTGAGCTGAAATACCCCCCAGGGGACCAGGCAGGTGTGCTGTGCTGCGTTGCCTTGGCTGAGCAGTGCAAAGCTTTCAGCATGCCTGGGGAAACCATGCAGGGCTGGCCCTGGGCAGCTGAAGGACAGCCTCAAGGCTCACTCAGTTTCTGTGCAGGAAACCCAAGGAGCAATGACTTGCATCGGGCTGACATAGTGACTGTACAAAGCAACTGGCGTTGTCTCTAGGAATTGAAAGGAAAGCTGACGGAACTAAGGCTGCGCTATTAAATTTGAAATGCAATGCCAGAGACTGCTCTCTGGCACTGGCAATAGCTGATCCGTAAGAGTCTGTGTCTGTGTTGTGGAGCTCCTGTCGTCTCCCCAATACCGTGGCCGCAGGCAAAATGTTCCTGTGGCCATGTGCTACCCCATGAATTAACATGGGGAAGCCTAGGGGTCCTGAGAAGCAGAAGAACATCTGATGAAGGAGGGTGTCTAGAGCAATTCTGGTGGGTACAGTGAGTGCAAAGGTTCATCCAGCACTGAGGCTCACGCCACAATAATGCAGAGCTGCACGTTGGCCCTTGGGCGTGCTTTTTCCTTGATGCACTCCAAGCATCCCAGTCAGGTGTTCATTCAGAGCCTGCTTGCCTTTTGGAGACAGCGTAGCACATACTTAATATTCTATTCATGCCTCTCTGCAGCTTTATGAATCTCAGTTTCTGGCTTTGATCTGTTTCCTGCAACATTAATTAATATCAGGCCCTCTTGCTCCCTCTTTTTTTTCAAGATGCTTTTTCTAATTATTTCTTATTTCCTTGGGTTACCCATTTCATTTCAAACAATTTCTCCCCAAAACCAGAACACTTGCCTGTTATAACAATGTGTGATTTGCATATAGGTCATCAGCTAATTGCATAGATGTGACATAGGGGTCTGGCACACCTCTCTAGCACAGAGTCTACTGAAATCTGTTCTGGCACTCAGAAACAGTACCAGTATTCACCTCTCCAAATTGTGCATGGAATTGGAGAAGGAACTGCAGGAGAAAGTTTCCCTCTGTCTTCCTCTGTTTCACACAGAGACAGTTGGCCGGTGGTAGCAGAGAGTTTTTAAACCAAAGCAGTGGGAAGGATTTCAGCTCTGGTTCAGCGAAGCACACAGTGAACTGGCATACACAAGCCACTTGTCACTGTGTACATTCTCTTCTAGTTGTGTGCTGCTTTCTTCTTGATGCTCTTTCTTCATTTCACTACTTCACTGACTTCTGAAGGTTTTGGATTAGTCTGGTAGAATTACAAACTGAAAATAATCCTACTTTAAGTAGCAAACATTTACTTGCTGCAAGAGACGTCACTGCAGTAGGAACTGCTGCATATACCATACCCCATTTTGATGCCATTTCCTTTCTCTGCCTTTTATTGTCATCCCCTGGAGAGACATGGTGCTCTGCAACATTTAACCATTGTAAGAATCCTTGTTAGACTTGCTGGCAACACATTCAAGATGTTTAATTTCTACTTCTTTCACTGTCATACCTTCATAGTTTTTACTATATTTGGGGGGCGGGGGGTGGAAGTCCCGTAGCATCAGTGAGCAATACTAATGGTTCTTTGAGTATCAGAAAGGGCTCAGTCTGGGGAAAAAAAAAAAAGAAAGAAAGAAAAAAAAGCGGACTAAGGAGGAATATGAAAGAGGTTTCTAAAGTCATGGATGATGTAGAGAAATTTAGTAGAGATTGATTCTTCACAGTTTTCTCCAAAGTAAAAAGTTGGTGTCAAATGAAACTAGTGGGACCAAAATTCAGAATGAGCAAAAGAAGGTGGCACATCCCTACCTGAGTACCAGACCTCTGAAGCTCCTTGCCAAAGGATAGCTGGATTCAGAAAGCTTACCTGAATTCAAGTGCGTACTGGACAGCCTCCTGGAACAGAAGTCATTGGAGAGCTATCAAACCCACAGGGTGGGATTCAGCTGCCTTAAATGCCATCTGAGCTGCCCCAGGATTCCCCATCATACTCCAGCTGCCCTCCACAAGATCATAGCTCACCTGAAGTGACTGTGTCCTCCTGCATTCCCACACAGATAGATGCCTTGCATCTCTTAGGTGTCTGACGGAGGTGTGGGCACTTCCTACTGACTAGATGTGGGCAGCTGAAATGACCTTGGGCTCCTCTGAAGTACCTTAAGATACTACACCATGAAAACAGCTCCGTGTGCCTGTGTCTAGGAGCTGGGACCATAGTGGGCAAAGTATCACAAATGTTTGCTCTGTTCTTCTTCCCTAGACATACATCTGTGGGTGCTGTTTGAAGCAGGACACTGGGCACATCTCTAAGAGAGCCTGGAGGCATACGCTACCCTCCATTGCCTTTTGCAGTCAACATTTCCCAAGAGCTGCCTCCTTCAGAATAGCCACATTTTGGGTAGGATGCTGACCTCAAACACCTACCAGGCTCTGCAAGGGGGAGGAATACCTTTAACTCTGATGTGCCAAAACAGGGGGTTAAGGGGAGATTTTCTTGTTTCTAATATTTTGCTTCAGTTGGGAGAAGACGGGGTAGTAGAAAACATGATTTTGTATACCCAAACACAGTTTAGATAAAAGTCCAGTGATGTTTTTGCAGCAAGGACCCAAGGATTAGTGGTCAGCCACTTCTGCCATTTGCTGTGTTTAGCAGGCTTTGGGAATCCCAGGAGATTTATCTGCATCTGCACCAAACACCTCACTGGCAGTGAGAGGATCAGGAGAAAGTGACTTACGGTGTCTTCAGTTCTCCAAACCCCACAGTAAATCTTTGCTCCCAACATTTCCTATGGATGATTGTCACTAAGCTTTATCTCCTGGGAGTTTGTCTATTCAGTTTCATTACAATATTTTCATCTTTTGAGACCAAATTCAAGATACGTTTTGTAGTTTGTTCCTGACTGGAAGAAAAAAAAGAAAAAGACAAAGTGAAACTTATCCTGTGTGATCGACTGTGGAAGTGGAGTCATAGGATCACAGGATAATGCAGGTGTGAAGGGCTCTCAGTAAGCTCTCTGGTCCAACCTCCTGCCCAAAGCAGGGCCAGCTCTGGGATCAGACTGGGCTTTCCCCACACAGTTCCTGAACGCCCCCCAAGGATGGAGCCTGCACAAGCTCTGTGGGCAACTTCTCCTTCCAGGCACACTGAGGCACATCCCCCCACCCCTGAGGCTCATCCTCCCCACCTGAGGCTGTGTGCAGTCAGCATCACCTGGAATATCAGGGCATGGAGGGGAACAGCCACAGAAGCCATGGCTTCATTTTGAGGGTGATGTGGAAAACACTTCCCTGGTTACAATTATTTCCTGAGTCATCATCATCTCTCTGCCTGTTATTAAATTGATTGCAAACACAGAATTGAGAGAAACCAAACTCAATACCACAGCATTAGCGTGTTCCCAGCTACACACAATGGACAAACAAATCCACGCTGCCCATGCAGTCCCTGTGACTTCTCTGATCACTTTATTACTCTGCCACAAGAAAGGATTCCTTACTAGAGCTAATTACTTCTTTACAGTAATGAAAAGGAAACATTGTCCAGACTAAAGGCTAAATAGCCTTCTGTAAGCCTCTCACTGGTACCCCAGGCTTGCTGCATGACCTTGTGTGTACTCCTCCACCTGCCTGCATTTCTCAAGCTTAAAATGGGAACAATTTACCCAGGCCCTAAGGCTGCTCTAAGATTTCATTATTGCAAAAAGCTACTCAAGCTCATGCCCACACATGACGCAGAGGTACTATGTATTATTAACAGGATGTGGCCAAGGGAAAGAGAAACAGAGGAAGCAAATTTTCAGAGGCTTTCTTTCCCCTCTTTCCCTTGGGACAAGGCAGAGCCACAGCAAGTTTCCAAAATCTTGGACTGGATTCATTCAGTAATAATTGAATTCAGACACGCTGACAGTCTTCAATCAACATGCACAACAGATCTCATAATTGAAAGGATTAAAGAAGAAAAGTTTAGTTTTAAACAGAAGTACCTCAGTGACTGTTGGAAGGGAAGTTGCAGAGAAGCTGAAGACACCAGGAGGTGGAACACGAGCTGTGGGGGAGGCAGCACTGTTTGCTGTCTCCATATTATCTGGCCAAATTTAAAATAGCCACATGCAGGGATCAGGGTCAATCCTTGACATGTTGTTTGCAGGGACAACAGCCTCAGAAACAAAGTATTTTAACAAGCACAAACACAGGCTGTGATGAAAAGCACTTGGGGATGCTGGTTGATGAGAAGCTGAACAGGACCTGCCAATGTGCACTTGCAGCACAGAAAGTCAACCGGATGCTGGGCTGCATCAAAAGAAGCATGACCAGCAGGTCGAGGGAGGTGATTCTCCCCCTCTACTCTGCTCTTGTGAGACCCCACCTGGAGTACTGCGTCCAGCTCTGGAGTCCTCAGCACAGGAAGGACATGGACCTGTTGGAGCAGGTCCAGAGGAGGCCACAAAGATGGTCCGAGGGCTGCAGAACCTCCCGTATGAAGACAGGCTGAGAGAGCTGGGGTTTGGTCTAGAGGAGAGAAGGCTCTGGGGAGACGCTATGGCAGCCCTTCAGCACTTAAAGGCGGCTACAGGAGAGATGGGAAGAGACTTTTTAGAAGGGCGTGTAGTGATAGGACAAGGGGTAATGGCTTTAAACTGAAAGAGGGTAGATTTAGATTAGATATTAGGAAGAAATTTTTCACTATGAGGGTGGTGAGGCACTGGAACAGGTTGCCCAGAGAAGCTGTGGCTGCCCCATCCCTGGAGCTGTGCAAGGCCAGGCTGGATGAGGCTTTGAGCAACCTGGTCTAGTGGGAGGTGTCCCTGCCCATGGCAGGGGGGTTGGAACTTGATGATCTTTAAGGCCCTTCCAACCCAAACCATTCTATGATTCTATTATTTCCTGTGGTGTCCTGAAGCCAGTGTAAGCAAAACAGACCTGCTAGAGAAGACAAAAAACAACTGACTGGTAAAACTGGAGTTAGGAAAAGTACTTTCCCAGCCTCAGTGCTATGGGGTGCATGTGTGCTTCCCATGGAAGTCTGCTGCTGCTTCTACTGCAGGCTAGCCCAAGGGGCTGTGCAAGGCTCTTCTCCCAGCACTGGCAATAACACCTTGTTTTCTAACAAACCAATTCCCTCATGGCCACCAGCCCAGGATCCATACACACAACCAAACTGCCTGTACGTCACTAGTCCTAGTTCCCCTATTGAAAAGTGGTGGGAGCCAGTGTCTCACCCATGGGCCAGGGAAGCTCCTACCTGGGCTGCACAAAAAACCCACCTGCGGTGCGCTCCCTACATTCGGACTAAACTTCGGCACCCCAAAGAGAGAGGATTTGGCCAAACAACTGGCCAGCAAGACTGGAAAGCTCTTCCAACATAATTCGAATTCTTCCGGAATTTGCTACATTTTTCCATCTCTTTTTAAAATACACACTGAAGGTTCCTTGTGACCAGCACGGAAAAAGAAACAGGCATGTCTAGTTATGGACATAGTAAGGAAAATGGCAACTCTCACTTCTGTGAAATACAAGCTGAGCCACGCTCAAGGGCTCCTTCCTCAGCTATATTGACTAGTAGGTGAGAATACAAGAACTACTCCATAGCATTACACTTTCCACCTATCACACCTTCTGTGTAAGGCTTGGTATATGATAAATGAGCTACATAATATGAATTTTTAATGCAAGGCATGATGTTATCGCAATAGGACAAGCTCTTTAAGCAGCTTTGTATATAATTTGAAAGCTGAAGTCAGTTGCTGGAAACATTGCAGTAGCTAGTAAAAACTAAACTGTGGAGGAGACAAACCCATCTAAAGAAAGGTTGTGGCATTTAAAATAGAAAGTTCCTACTTGTTCATGTTTGTTCTCTGCTGAGCACACAAGCAAGCATTAGCACACTTTGCACTCATGGTTCACTAGAGGTTGACGAACTTTCATGGATTTGGGGAGCAGTGTTGCTAGTTACAGACTTGATTTAGTCCCACTGAAGGAAAGCTTCATTTTGTGCCAAGGTGCACGTCAAATAGGCACACTGTGGGCAAATGCTTGCATCTAGCATTTGATCTACTGTCTCATTTTCCATCCTCTAGCTCCAGCCTTGGACCTTCCATTGGGGAAATAAATAAATAAAAATGAGCTTTCAATAGGAGAGAAGGGAGAACAACAAACTTGCTCCAGCCTTTCACATGGGACAGGTCGAAGCTCGGCATATGCTAGCCAAAGGACCTGTTATTTAGCCCAGAACTCAGACTCCACCAAAAAGCAGAGCCAAGGCAGGCTGAACCCATTCTAAGAGGATATCTGCAGGTTATTAATGCCAGGAGAGTGATCCCAACAGCTTCATCTGCTGTAGGACTTGCTTCCTCGCTTGCCTCTAACTGAGAGAGGCACATGTCTTGGAGCACACACGTACACATACCACTCTCCTGTATTTTTTTTCCAGTATTTTATTTCAGACAGGCATTTACAACGTTCCATTCATAGAACTAAAAACATAAAAATAGACCTTCTTTCAGCTTATAAAAGAAATATATAAGAACCTTTGACATAGACATGTCATGACATTATGTACAAGAACAACGGTACCTTCCCAGTACCAGCCTTCCAGTATTTCAGCACTGACTGTGTTCCACTGGGTACAGCATAGGACAGCTAAAACCTCCACTTCTCTAATACGCTGGGACACAACTGATGGGTAGATGATACAAAACAATGATGTGATAATACAAAGGGTATAGAAACCTTTCTAAAGCTTTTACGAAAAGAAATCAGAAGATAGCAAAAAGTTTAAATAGAGAAAGCTTTCATAAGATCAAGTATAGTGCACCAGAAACCAGAAAGGGGAGAGGGGGCAAAGGGAGAATGCTAGCTGGGACACAAAGACAGTGATGGATTTTTGGGGGGAATAATTTTTGTTATGTTTTAAAATATAGTCAGAGTGGATTTTATAAAATATAATCCTAAAGCTATTATAAAATTTCAGGTTTTCAAAGTACCTACTAATGTGTCAAACATCAATAGATACCAACAAAAAAAAAAAAAAAGAAAACTTCATATAATCTTCTTTTTTTTCCTATAGGTGAAACTGAAATGGGAAAAGCTATATAAATCTTAAAGAAAAAAAAGTGCTATTTTGTGTTTCGTATTTGGAAGTCTACTTAAAAACCACAAGATTTTAGTCACTTTTTACCCTGCTTTAGATGTTTAAATAAAAGTTTTAAAATGTTAAAGAGGTTTGCTTGTACAGAACTTGTTCATACTCTATTGCAGTGGAAAAGCTTTTATAAAGGAATTAAAATACACTAGTTTCACCCACAGTAGGAGAGTGGATGAGGTCAGTTTTTTGGCCATTAATTCCCTGTCCCCTAAGCCCAAACTCTGCCAGACAGTGGACCAAACAGATCTGCAATGTTGCTACACTGGCTCCAGCAAGGTTACACCATGGATCAGTTTGATCCACTTCAGTCATGTAATTTTATTTTATTCTTTTTATTATCTAACTAAACTCCAGTCTCAAACATATACAATAATCCTTTTCCTGAAGAAAGTTATACCTAAATAAGAGTTTCCAGTTCATATTTTAATATAAAACCACCATTCCTAACCCTCTGCAAAAAGCTAGCCTTGTATCCTAGACGTGGAGCTACACTAAGGCTGTAAAACTCATCCCTTTGTGCCCCTGCATCTCAAGTAAAATACAAAAAAATATTTCTTCAAGTGTTAAATTTGGATCTCTTTTAAGAGAGTTTGGCATCTTTATAATATTATGTAAAACTAGAGCTTCCAACATTGACATTAAATTAGACCAGCCACAGACCAAGAGGACTTAACACAACATAAATCCCAAACCGTTCCTCACACATTCCTAAAATACATGTATATTCTCTTACATTTAAAGAGGGGAAAGTAAGAATACTGCAACTGTACATGTTAAAAAGGCAGTTTCCTCATTAAGGAGATGAGCCTGCGACTGACGTTTTACAGCTATAAACCCCTCTATTTGTTGTGCTATTGTGTAAGCTAGTTTGCTGCACATAGGTTAAGACATCCAGAGCAATTTCTTTTCCAGTGATGATATTCTCCCCATACTTAATTTCAGCCCCTGATTATTTTAGAATAAATAAAATAGTGTGAAAGCCCTTGGTAATGTAAGACAGGACCTCAAGCTTATTCTGTGCCAGGTTTTGAGCATTTTACAGTTGCCTAAAGTGTGGCCACAGGGCTTCGGACCAATTCAGCTGCCGAAATGGTGTGTGCAAGTATGCAATCTATCGGGATCGGCTCTCCACGGTGTGTGGGGGTGGGAGGAAGGGATGGAGGATGGGACAGGGAGACCTACAGATCCAGGTGGGGAAGGGGACTGGTTTAGAGCTCCGTGTTCAGTTTCCTGCTGGGGATAAAGTCTTCACGCCTAACCCAGATGACCTCCTCGCCATGGCCCTCCACATCACCGTTGATGCCTGACAAGGCTGCTTGCTTCTTCAGCTGGGTCATCCTGGAGGCATGAGTGTCCATGGCTGGGCGTGGGCAGTCTCCCCAGCATGGCTGGCTGCTCGTGATGGAGGCTGCCTGCAGCCGCTCCCGAAGGTCTCGGTCAGCCACAGCACCTCTCATGGCCTCGCAGTACTCATCGTCATCACTGAGGATGTCCGTTTCCTTGATGTCCTCCTGCTCCTCATACTGAGCAAGGTCAAACTGTTCCTCTACCCAGCGGTCAGTGTCCCCACTGTGTGTGGGCTGCTGGGGCTCTTTTTCAGGGCTGCTCGTGTAGACGGCATCTGAGTCAATGGTAAACCTGTTTCGGGCCAGCCGCCGCCTCCTCCTCCCAAGAGACTTGCTTGGGGCTGACACTGCGCACACACAAAGATAAAACCCCACAGGCTTTTTACACACGGTACAATTCTCTTTAAAAAGTTAGTCTTCCAGGGGCCCTTTATTAAACACTGCTAGGTACAAAGCAGGCAGACTCCCACAAATGACCTAGTCATTCAGCATCCTCCCTCAGGACAAGTCACACTTCACTCAGCTCCTCAGCACAAGTCTCTCTCCAGCTGAAAAAGCAATTTCTGCTACTCAGATCCACAGCTGGGATAACGGCCCACAATTACTGTTCCTCCTAAGCGGTAGGCAGGCAGCCAGCCAGCAAAAAGTGCATCTGTTCAGCTCAGCTTCTCACGTGCAGTGCCCTGCTGTCAGCACACCACAAAAACCAACTAGCCTTACGTCTTGGTACAGGAAATGGCTTTGTCCTGGGTAAGAGCAATGCTATCAGGTTTCCAAGTAGCTACCTCGGTGCCAAAGTTCTGCAAGTGTTGCGTTATTTATGGGGAAGTAAGTTCCCTAGTATAGGTTCTGCTGCTCCCTTCCCTGCTCCCTTCCTACTGGGAGGAAAAAAAAGAAAACCCCAAAACCAGAAAAACTTTCAGAAGTTCCTTACTCAGCATCAGCTTGTCTACTAGCTTTTGCAACTGGCCAGAGGTTTGTGAGGCAAAGCAGGGGATGAATCCTGCAGCGGAAGGACCTGCAGGCATTCCAGCGCTTCATGTGCACACATACACGTAGCTCCATGGCAAGCAGGTGAACTCCAAGGTTATAGTTTGTCCCCCTACACTAAACAGTACCTTAGCACTTGCAGTATGTATTTATTAAACTCTAGCTTGGGGGCGGGGTTACATTTTAATATCCCTGAGCTTCAAAACATGCATTAAATACAACAGCTCAGCAGTTGTGAATTTTAACTGTAGTGAGAGGTCTGGACTCTCAGAGGAGATGTTAATCTCTGCAGAATTCATCATGCAAATGCACCAATGAGCCAAACTGAAAGAAGGTTTGGCATCTACAGCAGATTAGCCCCACACGCTGACTGAAGCAGCACTGTGGTAAAACAGTTGCATGTTGTCCCTCCTTTGATTCTTCTTCCTTACCATTTTAAGTGCCTCTGAGGCAGATGGCTAGCAACACCCTGAGTGAGAAGCCATGCTGCAAATGTTATTGGTCTGGCCTGCCCATTACAGAAGAGGAACAGAAAGCCTGGTTGTCTACATTGCTGGATCTAATGAGCAGAAAAAAAAATAAATAACAGACCAGAACAAAACACGCAGCGGTGCCATGTACTTCTCAGTTGGAAGTAAGTGTTTCTTCCCTCCATCATCTAGTGTTCTGAAAATGAAAACCTGCTTTTCCCTGGGATTTTCTCATTGCTTTTGCCTGAAGTCAACTGAAAAGGAAAATCCATGGTTTAGGACAGGCCATTACAAAAATAATAGGATCAAGTGCATGCCTCTCAAAATGTGAGAAGTAGAAGCACGTGCCCTTTAGCAATAAAGCAGAAAAGGCTAAACTGGAGATCATCCAAAGCTCTCTCTCCAAACCAAGTCACTCACTCCAGGGAGCTGATTTTTCTTGTGCATTTTAGTTTAAAAGTGCTAGGGTTAGCTCAGAATTCTGTACATACTTTTAAGAACTATGCAGCGGCCTTCTGTGTTGTTCAGCTGAAACCCATTTCCAGATTAAAGTGCACAGCCAATTGGTATTGACAGGAATCCCATTTCTTCCTTCCATGCCAGAAGGACAGCTCTGAAGCTGAGCCTTGAGTGCAAAGCAAGGTAAATAGAGGCCATTTAAGGCTCTCAAGGAGGTGAAGCATGGAAAACCAGCAGTTTTTACATACACAGGAGAGAATGCTAATCCTTATATACAAGTAACAGACACTACCACATGTCCTACAACAGTGCTGGGGTTACTGGGATCTTGAAAGTCTGTAGCCCTACAGTACCTGCCCTGCTCATGGCTGGCCTTGCACCTTTTAGAGCACACAATCTTTTTCCACCAAAAGGAACATATTGCTGGGATGAGGGCAAACTTTCGGTTTTAAGAAGCTGTCTTCTATGTTTATCCCGCAAAATCGAGTGCACTGCCTTCAGAAAGTCCTTCCTGTGTTCTGGTGAACTGAAAAATAGGCAAGAATACAAAAGGCAATGTTATATCTTGGGAACTGCTAAAAGCTTGCTTTAAATGAGATAATAATGACCAGTTCTGCAACTCAGGCAGTGCTAACCAACTGGCACGCACTTCCCCCAGAGATGACTCAATCTAATACAGTATTTTCAAATCAAAGCTAAATCTACAGACACTGCAATGGACACCCAAGGAAACAAATGCACTGTTCATTAACAGAACATTTAGCCATTCACCCCTCCTGAGGCTTCCTTTTCCTCCAGTACAAACCATGCACTTTGCTTTGTCCGATAAACATCAAACAGACCTGTGGTGGCTAATTAAATCTCAGTCTGTCTCCTGCAAACGCACACCAAGCTGAAGTCCTGCAACTCTCTACTACCTAGTAGTAGGAATTGGCTTGGTATCAGCTCTGTTGGACCCTGGTGAACTTGCGTATCAAGTTCTTATTTGAACTCTAAAACACGTCAAGGCAACCCCCACAATGAAGATGGACAACATTTACTTAAGAAAAGCACAATGACCTAAGAGGAGAGGTTGGAACTTGGTGGCATGAAAGGTACCAGCTAAACACAACACATTAGCAGCTACCTGGCATAAAGATCCAATGCTGGAGTTTAACTGGATGTAAACTGGTGAAAGGAAAATTGTAATAAGGATATTCCCATGAAAGTGCAAGGCTGATCAAATATATGCCTTTATATTAATACATTTTATAAAATGTTGCAGGCCAGAGGTAAGGTTTTAACGCCCTCTCCTCGCTTCCCCTACAGGCTGTTCCCAGATTGCCTTAAAGGAAAGAGATAGCCAATCTGGGATCCAGAGATGCAGCTGCCATTGAAAATACAGAAATGCACTTACCTACAGCAAAGGTGAAATGTTCTTTCTGGCCTGCCTTCAGACTCAGATTTAACATGGACAATCTCACATACAGAATTGGTCTCTGCATCTAAAGTGAAAAGCAAGCAGAAATTCATATAACAGTTTCTCATATTTAACCCCAACTAGAGTATTTATTCCATAATCCTGAAGAAATGGTTGAAGATCATCCAGGACAACAGACAATACACTGCAAATAATATGAACTCATGACTGAAAGGCAGCAGTGGGCAAGTGACGAATGAAACAACAGACTCTCAAATTCACCAAAATCTAGTAGTATTTTATATGTATTCTCTCAGTCCCATAAAAATATTTTAAAAACCCCACCAAGCCAGCTTTTCACATATTCCATAGAGTATTGTTACCTTTTGCAGCTACCTCCTATGTTCTTTCCACTTTCACGTATGCATTAGAAAGGGAGCAAATTGTTTAAAATTTTGAAATTTTTAATACTATAAACTTCACGTGTAGCTGTCAACCACAAGAACAAAAATGCGCTATCTCTGTTGTCTCACAGCTGCAAGATTGCCTTCTAGTCTCCAGAAGAGAAACAGAGTGAACCAGTCAGCAACAACTTTGCCCTGTTTTTCCAGAACCCTGCCTGGCTTCAGAAAAGTACAGACAAGCTGGGGATACACAAACAGAGCTTCTGCCTCTTCATCTCTCTGCAGAGCTATTATGGATGTTGAAACTGTGGGTTCCTCTTTTCAGTCCCCAGAAACTGTGTACACATGTACTAAGGACAAATACAAGCACACTGGGGTCAGTGAACGCCCCCAGACCAAACAAGAACCCAGCCAAATTCATGCAGTGGGAACATTACCTGCACTTGCCAATGCTCGAACCTGCAGTGCTTCTAAAGGTATCATGTGGCGAAAGCGGAACGGATCCCAGTCTTCATAAATTGAAGCTCTATGTGATCCTCCCTGGAAGAATATCAAAACACTGTTAGGAAATCAGACACCTTGGGATAATCAGACACAAAAGTCTTTGTGCTTTGGACTGAGAACATTCAGCTAGAGACTTGGTGCAATTCTTATTTTCTCACTCCAGCACCTTAGTAACCAGTGTCACCGAAGTGCCTGTCTATGAAGATCTTGCTAAAATCTAAACAAAAATCAACTCTTATCGATGCCTTCAAAAGTCATTCAAGATCAATGTTGCATCCTCTCCCCCATGAGCACATACACTCATGAACATGCACTAGTTTTGCTTCAGTCACTCTGCAGTTATCTTGTAGCCAATTGACTTTAGAAAACAACCATACAAGCATTTCAAATCACACTTCAGTTTAGGCCACACATGGGAATCAAAGTTTTCTGTAATACTATAAACTGTGTTCCCTACTGTAGCAAGGCACGTGTTTACCATCAAGCTTAGCTTTAACTTTTAATCCCAAACTCCAGTAGAATCCCCTGATACATACTGTAGACACACCTAATTTAGCTGAGAGCAGCCAGCACTTGCTCAGTGGCATGCAACAGCCAGAACAGAAACAAGGGCATTCTGTTTCACTAAGAAAGTTGACAGACATCAGCTCTCATTTATGATTCATATACACTGACCAAAGAGTCAAACACAAGACAGACATTCAAGGTGATACCTTGTTTCATGAAAGTCCACCCCACAGCATAGAATGGACGTGGCAGGCAACACAAACGAATAGTCCAGCAGATAGCAAAGGATAAACTAAACGAACGCTTGCAGGCTGCTCGGCATTACCCAAAATCTCAGTTGTATGGCAGAGAACAAGGATCACATATGCAAAAGCACACTCTAGCACCACAGCTTTATGGAAAGCAAACTTGATCGTAGCACCACAAATGCACACAGCATCACCAAAATAGTCCATGCAACTTACAAGTTTCTTCTTCTGCTTGGAACCATCCTTGTATACAAGGACCACAGCAGTTTTGAACACTAGAGGAGAAAGTTAGAAACAAAAGCCATGTAGTCAGTAAGGCTGGGAACGAGTCTCCTCTATGCCCAGGCACACAGACCTTTCAACTCCTCAGACAGCCCTCACCTGAGTCAGGGAGGGAAAGAAGGCGTAAACCTTCCAGCCCTCTTGCATATTCTTCCTAGAAAATCCAAGCTCAACAGATTTTACCACACAAAACCAGGTAACTTCAAAGTCACTTGAAACTTAAGAGCTTAAGTTACCAGTTGCTGGAACAACTATTTGAACCATCACAGTTCTACATAAAAAGTTAGAAAACTTTAATCCCCCTGGCTAAGTTCACCTCAGACAAATGAACGGCGTCCAGCTACACACAGCCAGCCAGCCAGCAGATGAGGCTGTGCTTGGACACAATTTGAACCCCTTCCAGGTGGGACAGTGGTCTATGCAAATTAAAAAGTAAGCAGCACTGGCAGGCAGAGGTGTAAGCCAATTCCTTTTTTGACACATTAACATCCACATGGGTCTTTCAAGACTCCAGTTTTCCTTGTGATCTCTTTCTTCAGGCCTCAAATGCACCCTTTGTTTTTGGACTGAATTCCACAGACACTTAATTTTGGACATTTTATGAATCCAATTTAAAGCTTTTTGGAGTAATTAAGAGTTGCTGCACATTTCTAGCAGCTTTCACAACGCCCCTCTGCTTCAGGATATGACCAGGTGCTTTGCCAACTTACAGGAAAGCAGTCAATTTTTATATGCTCTTCCAGAGCAAAGCTGAAAGAATCTTCATTTGTTATCTGTTTGGTACAAAACAAAAATAAAAGTCATTGGCTTCCTAACCAGCACAATTTTCTGGAAACAAGGAAAAAGCCCATTGCGTGTAAAGAAATGTAAGAACAAATAAAGAAAAACTAGCACACTCTGCATTACTCGATTTAACTCTGAAAGTAATAGAGATGCAATTTATTCAATATAAGCGATCATGTACCTTTCCAAGGGACCACACTCCAATGCAGTGGAAAGACCTTGAGATCTACGCCAACAGCAGTTTCAATTTCTAGTTTGGCCACCCAAGATAGACTACTCAGAGGAAGCCATACCACTCCAAAGCAACTCACTGGGAGTCCCAGGTTAGCTTTTAAGCACTTAAAAGCTCAGATATACAAGCTTTATCTGGCAAAAGGCATGGAGAAAAAAGGCAAAGCCTCTGCAGGTCCCGAACCCATTCTACAGGATGTGAAGTAGGTTATTTAGCATCAATTGGACTACCGAACTATGTCTTTTCAGAAACAAATACCTTTCTATATCACTGTCAATTCATAGCCTTGGATACGGATTTAAGAAATCCTTGCACTATTACAGCAGTCATCTTCAAGTCCTTCAGCAGTTTTAGATCACCACAGAACAGAACTTGACCATTGCAGCAGAGAGACAAATACAGTTTTAAGTTCTAGCCAACCTTGCAGAAGGCAATGACCAACTACCTTCAAGAAATACCTGCTAAGTTACAGTCGACAATCTTTTAGGCATCTGAAATAAAATTACTAGGACACAAACCAAATGCTGCTAGCTCAGGTTCCTTTTTCCATTTCCCCAGTGAAGCAGGAGGATTCAGCCATATCACTGTATTATGCAAGAGCAAGTCTCCCATCGAAAGGTCTGCAACCTGCCAACACAAATATATGCAAAAATACAATGTGTAATTAGTTCAAGAAAGGTTACTTGAATTTTCAGCTCAAGGAAATTTCCTTGAACTTTATTTTAAACAAACATACAAATGCCCTGCAAGCAAACTTTTGAAACATTTAACCAGATGACTGCAAGGGTGTAAAAACAGACTGTGACAGCTGGCAATAGATGCATGTAAGTCCTTGACTGGTGAGCATAAATTAGAAGTCAAACTCAGAGTCCAGCTCTCGTAATCTGGTGGGAAGTCAGGGCAAAACCCAGATGTTTTCCTTGCATTTTTTGCTCCTTTGTCCATCTTTCCCCATCAGTTTCTTTTGATTTTGTTTTAACATTCATTTAATCATATTGACTAACATTTAACCATCACATACGCACAGTTTGGGGTAAAGTTTAGAGACACCATTACATGAAGCAGTCAAAGCACTTCCTCCCCAAAGTTGCTATGGCTCTTGATTTTATCCAAAGGCTCATCTGTGGAAACCACACTGCTGGACATGGACTAATAAAGGAGTTCATAACAACTGCTGCGAGATGACTACTAATACCAAGCAACCAGACCTTTTACTTTGACTTAACAGTCTCCCAGAGTGACTGAGGGCTATCCCCATTTAGCAGCCATGTTATTCCATTCCTCCACCCTCCTCTCAGTGAAGTCTGACTTTTGCCAAAGGACACCATGGATACCATCAGCACAACAACCCTGAGGTCTCCTCGAACAAGAGCAACACTAAGATACGTGTCTACTGTCTCCTCTCCCAAATTAACACCAAACCACGGCTGCTCTCCCAACAGACGTCCCGTGCTTGCCAGCAGCAACCCTAGTCTCTGCCCTCTACTCACCATCTGGTCCTCCATCCCTGCTGCTGCTATCAGGCTCTTGCACTCAAAGCTTCCTAAACACTACTCAATCCCAGACATCCTTTGCCTTGTAGCCAAAGCCTCTATGTTTGTTCTTCATCCTGGCTACTGGCAAAACCCCATTACCATTACTTCATACGTCATGTCTGTCTCTAGCTTTCACCCACATCACCAATCCCATCAGCCCTTCAGTGTGTCTCCAACTCTTCCTTGAGTCCCCCTTGACCTTACTTCATTTCTTCCTTAACTGCCCACCACTCTCCTTCCCTGCGCTGCTGGACTGCAGGCCTACATTTTATTGGCAAATGGAGAGTCCAGGACTCAGTTCGAAATTTCAAGACACCTTTCACAGGTTTCTGAGATGGTCAGCCAGGACTGAGCCACACTTGATCTTTACATGTTTCCCTGTGCACTGTATGAGAGACCTAGACCAAAGCCCAAGGCTCTCTCAAGTATCGAGCCCACTAACACACTTTCTAAAAGGAGAACAGCAGTTTCTCACACACTGCACTTCACACTTCAATTCTTTAGAATGATTAAAGTACAGACTTGCCTCAGCATGCCAATCCACTCAGACTGGCAGGGTGAGATTATTTTTGTGGAACAAGGAGAGCCATGATACAGACATCAAAATAGCAAACTGTAGATTGGACTGGGATTTCGACCCAAGCATGACGTTCAAGGTTAATTAACCCACTACTTCTTTATATTGGTCCCACCCATTGAACTGTACATGGTAAAGCACTTTTTGAATTGAACTGGGATTTATCTGTTTGCACCAGGATCCACTTAAATGACACAGCATGAAAGATAAATATTTGATGCAATCTAACATTCACACTACAAGCACCAAAACAGCCTTAATTTCTCTTAAATTTGATCATTTGTTACCTCCTTTTTCTCTCCTGTTTGTTCTGCTATGAGTTGGTCAAACACTGCCCCATACTCTTCATGGATTTTCTGCATTTCATTAATGTGGCTGGCAACTTTGTTCATTGTTTTTATGGCCACTAGAAGAAAGAGAGATAGGGGAAGAGACAAAAGGTATTTTTAAGCCTCTTAAAGGATGGGGGAGGAGAAGGGTTCTAGATCAGAGGTTAAACAGGGAAGAACAATGTAGGTTAGCTCTTTACCATCAAGGTGATAATGTTCTTCACTGTCTACATCAGTCAGAGCAAAGAGTTCCTTCAGCAGGAGAGGGTACTTCAGTATCCGCTGGATGGGTTTGATGAGGTAAGACTCCAGCGTGGAGGAATGCTGCCGCCGGGGATTCTGAGCATCCAGAAATGCCTTGAAAGCAGTGTCTGTCTTGGCTGGAAGGTTAAAATGAAGCGATTGGATACATCAAAAAATCATAACAACTGCCCTAATAAAAGTATTTTTCCAGCTTTAAATTCATTTATTCAGAGACATTTCACAAGAAAGTGCAAATTTATCAGGTCCATAGTATTAAATTTACGCACTTCACGGAGTTACTGACAATTTGCCACAGATTTATGATTTAACATCAGGCACCCACCTACCATACCAATAAATGCAGTTTTAAATTTCAATATCCACAGTGTTTCTGGCCTTGCAACTATTTTAGAGCACTATTTTAGCGATTTGCTATAATCACCCATTTCCTTTAAGAAAAGGTGCAAATTGGATATTTGTAAGAAATCACTATTCAGAGTCTCGTCTGACAGGTACATCTATAAATTGGCGAGTCTGGTTATTGTTACCTCACTAAACTTTAAAACGCAGTACTGAACAGCAACAATAAAAATGAAGGGCTAGTAAGGAGGCATGAAGCAGTAAACTTATGATAGTACACCATATTTTGGGAGCACAGGCAGACTGGACACCTGATTGTTATAATCTTTTCTACCTGACTGCTACTGAATTTATAAAAATACCATTTTCTCTGTTGCTCCCTCTACTACAACAGAGGAGGGAGGCATGGAGGTGGCATTTTTAGGCATATAAGTTATTCAGTGCAGGAACAATTCCACACAATTGCTTTTTACTAGAGCCAAGTCTCCTGCTGAGGTCGGGTGGGTTTTTTGCAGACAGTCACCTGATTTCCACAAACCACCTTCAGCTTCAAATCCAAAAGCCACTTGCATCTCAGCTGAGGACACTAAATTACACTTGAAATATGCTCCCAGGCTTTCTCCCTTAATGGCATTGCTCCTGCAACTAGAACCATTTGTTTAATTAAGAATGTCTTGACCAAAAATTAATTGCACGAAGCAGTGCTAACTCTAAGAGATTAACACTTTCACAGGGGAAAAAACATCACTCCAAAGCAAGGAGGCCCACAAGCATTTGTAAGCCAGACCACAGTTCATTTATCTCCATCTCAGCAAGCCAAGCTCTGCTAGGAATTCATACATGGAAATTTCTCAGGCAAACTGGAATGAAGGTAAGAGGAGGAAGAGAGGAGAGAGAGAACATGGTGAAGTTAAAATATTTAGACAGCTTCCATAAAACAGTCTCCTGGGCTGATCCTTTCCTAGTAGCTGTCAGCATTCAACCGCATTGGCTAGAGCTTCAACGGGATTGCCATTAGCAAGGATTCACAGCACAAACTCTATGAGGATCCAGAGGTCATTACAAGCATCACCACTCCTGGTTCCAAAGTACACAGTGATCCTTTAGCACGTGCCACATCACCCATTTATGAAAACTTTCCACTCCTCGCATGACTGAAAAGAAACTGAACGTGTCAAGGGAGAACAAATTAGGTGTGGGGGGAAAAACTACATGCAAGGTTAACGACCTCTTGTAATGAGCTACTTGGGTATCATTACATTGATGGTGGTCCAAGAACACCCACAACACAGAGCTCTCTGCAGGCCTCTCAGGCCAGATGGACTTACTTCCCTACTGCAAAGGCTCCCGGAGAGTAACCAGCCAGGCATGTGCCCCTGTTTCTCCACCACAACTTGCCCTGCATGGTTTGGGGTGCACTGGCCACCTCTCATCATAAGGACAACCTGCTCCAGCCCAAACCAACATGTGGCTGCAACATCTCTCTCTCTGCATTCCCAGGTCTGTTTGCCCAGCACACGGATCTTACCTTTCACCAGTACTTTGGGGACTTTTGTGTGGCTGGCACAGAAGGCACTGTACAGCTTGAACCGGTCAGCATAGTAAAGAAAGGATCCACCCAAGGAAAACAACACTTTCTAGGATTAAAAAAAAAAAAAAAAAAAAAGCATGCATTAGGGAAAAAAAGCACATAAAAGGCAGTTAGTTATTTTTCCTTCTGCCCAGACACCTGAAGTTTCCATTTAGCTTTGGGATGACAGGACACTGCATTTTTAGAGTGTTTTCACAGCACCTAGCAAGAAATAGGCCCAGCCTTGGTGCCTGCATTCAGGCTATATGGTTAACATCATTAGTCAAGTTCTGGTTAGGATGATCTGGAAACACCACTCCCTATAGAGGGAACTAGGTTCACAGCTCCAGAACTGTATTTAAATACCTGAGCTTAAAACCTTATTTAAGTAATAACTAAGTAATAACCAGAAGCCACAGAAAGGACTGGATGTATCTGACTTTGTAATAGATCAAGACTTAAAGAGCTGCAAGCAAGACTATTGTCCCTCTGCACAAACACACCAAAGTCTTCACTCTCTTGAAAATGAGTTTGTGCTATGGGCCAAACACAATCTTTCTCTAAGATGTCTATGCCACAGTCAAGTGTTTGCTCGGCTGCCCACTTAGGAACAAGACAACATGGGGTGGGGGATGTGAGACAACACATAGGCAGCTTGTCTACAGTCAGCGCAGAGAGAAACAAACTGCACAACTGAAACCATAAAGCCCTGAACTCCCATTTTGCACACTGCTTTCAGACTGCCCATAGGACAGAACTGAAAGTGAAGTTGATGCACTTTTTATGGAAAGAGGTTGAAGCAGCAGCACTCAGAAGACAGGAGTTCTCTCCGTAAGAAGGCTTCTTTCACACTCCTCTCTTAAAGCTGAGAGCACACAGTGGACATAGAGGCTTCCTCCACTAAAAAGAAGTATTTCTGTGCTCTCTGTTAAGGGCGAATTTCCTACAAAACAAAAGCTGTGTTCTAGTTATGCAAGGACAGTGTTCATGATTGCTGCTTATTTTAAACAAGCACCTGATGGCAAAACCATACACATGCAAAAAGACAACTTCTTTCAGTAATTCTTCCAGGGCTGTATGGTAGCTGAAGGGCAATCCCAGTGGAATTATTATTATTAATCAAAACATCCTGTCCTCTAACAACGTGAGTGCTCAAAGCAAGAGTAAAATTCCCCAAAGATTAAAACACTGCTTAGCTATTTGCCATATATCCAGTACATAACTGCATTAGAAATAAAACAAAGTTTATGTTTCCACACTTTTTAAAAATAATTTTATAGCTCTTTAGTTTACATTTCTACCTTTGATGCACATCTGCTGATAGCTGGAAGTATTTGCCATATAGTTCTGCTATGCATCAAAAGCCCAAATACAAAATTCAATTTACAATTCTGATCTCTAGCCCTTGTAGGCTTCTCAACTACTGCATTATACTTGTCAGAACAAAGACTTTATGTAACTTTCCATTTCTAGCTTTTCCTAACAGCCCGAGACAGGAAATCTGTCAGAAGAGCAAGAATAGCATCTAAAAGCACATGGCGTTACAGATTTCTAGTGCTCTATATGACTAAATGTAGCATAAACCACAATTGTAGCAGGATGTTTTTAAAATAGTTAGCTAACAACTAATCTCAAGTGTAAGCAGATGTAGGGTTTTTTTACATGAACAGTGATAGTAGTCAAACTAATACGATAAAGAGTGTTAAAGGACTACTTACAATGTAAACAATTACATTACCTTAAATTGCTCAACTTTTTCAAGCTTTTCCAGGTCTGGAACCAGCCTTACTCCATCTTCAAGAGTTTTCAAGAACTCTACCTGGAATGCTACCATTTCAGCCAGATTCCCAAAGAGAACATCCAGCTAATAAGAGAAAAAAAGCAAGATGTGGAAAATATCACTTTGCAGCTAAATCACATTTTCTAAAATTTCAGTAATTCTCAGTCCAACTGTATAATCAGTGTGATGTCAGGAAAAAAAACCCTACAGACTATACATTATTGAGCAGTACCTTTATACTCAATCCATTATTTTAAAAGAAATGGAATTCAAAATTTCTCCATAGCCCTTGCTCAGACAAACAAGTCAAACTGGGGGGTGGCAGGAGTGGAGCTACCTAGCAAAAAGATAAGCAACAGTTAACATACCTCATCTGGTGTGAGGAATGTTTCTTTCTGTAGAGGCTTCAGGTATCTTTCCATTAGACAATTTAAGTCCTAAAAATTCAGAAAAAAATTCCCACGTTGGTTCCTCAAACTGCCTCTGAATATTTATTGAAGTGGCAAAGATCACATTTTACCTAGTCTAGTAATTTTTCCCTTTAATGCATAAGACAAAATAAATTTTAAAATAGTAAAAGGAAACATTTACACAGTTTACTTACAAAGTCAATACTGGATCTCATTGAGCAGTGCTCCTCTGCATACCAGCTAAGTAATTTCAAAATGACAGCATAAGAATTTTAATATTTCAGAATTTTAAGTTACTATTCTAGTGACAGGCTGTAGAATTGAATGAACGTTAACTAAGGGATACATGCATAAAACATAGCTTGATGTATTAGAGAAGAAACTAACAACATTTTCCAGAAGGAGGAGAAACATCAGTAGACTGAAACAACACATTAAGACCCCTTACTTTGACATAGGTGCGTTCTGTCTCGAGAAGTTCACAGATAACCTTTCGCAGTTTATCTGCATCTGTGAGTTGTCTCATGGTGGCCAGCTGGGGTCCTGTAAATTCCTGAGGATGAGTACTTGAATCAGAAGGGTTCATTTCATGCAGACTGCGACAGAAAGCAGCGACCTGCTCTGTACTCTTTAAAAAGAAGGAAGAGGAAAGACCAGCAGTAATATTTTAACTAAGAGCTATAGGAATGATGGAGATGAGAATCCTCTGCAGTTAAGCAGTTGCAGCTTGGGGGCTTTTCAACAGGCACCAAAGTCCAGAAGTGCATAGTGCATACATCATTTCATATATCTGTCTTTCCTATCTCTCAGTGACTTGGGATGGGGGGGGGGGGGGGGGGGGGAAGAGTTGCACAATTCAAGTTAACTGAAGTGCTGTCCAATAACATTCCTGGTTTCAGATAAGCATGAGCTTTAATTCAAATAGGCTCGTCCAGCACTTAAGATTGAAAACCAAACAAAAAGGCCCAAGAATCAGGAACCAAAAATGACTGTGCAAACAAAACACACACCCCAGACTTCTGCCAGTTCCCTAATCTAGTTTGCAACAGTCCTGTGAATAGCTTTGTCAACACAGCCAAGGAGACAACCCGGAGACAGAAACCATTTAAGCTGTTTTTCAGGGAAGCAGAGCCATCTGCAGAACCAAAGCCTCTCACGTTTCAAACACAAGCTCTTCGGGAAAGGAACTGCGTATCTGTTCTGTGTCTGGAAACATGCCTTGCAGGGTGAATTTGTTCCCCCGCAAGTCAGATTTTTCAGAGCTGTGACATCAAGCTGGTTTATTTAATGTTTAATCAGCTGTCTATATATAAAGACAGTTATCCTCTCTTCACCTCCTTGTGTTAAATCATCTTCTTGCATCTTCTGTTATGCTGAAAAGTTTGGAGCGGGTATAGTCTCTGGTGTCAGTGATAACAGCCCCAGGCTTCTAGGGTTGCCAAAGCAGCAGCATGCCTTGTCTTTGTCCCTCCCAGAGACCTGGAGGGGGCACAGGAGGGAAAATTGCTGCTGCACCTGATCACACCTCTCTAACCTTCTGCATTTAATCCTGCCACAGTATCTTAATCCAGATTTGGTGACCTCCCAGCACTGCCTCTATAGTCCTCCAGTCCGCAATAAAACAACTTACCCAAAATTAGCCTGTTCAAACAGAGAATACGAAAAGAGGGGAAAGGGGGAAAAAAAAAAAGGAAAGAAGCCCATCACCACCTTGCAGTTTAGAGGCAGAGCCCTGCTCCCTGGGAGATCACTTCACTCCCAGTGGCCACTGCAACATCATCTGGAGCCTATACTACCCCACACTTTTGTGATGACCCAGTGCTGAAAAATGCTGCATTGTCAAGCTGCACAGTCTGCTCACACACAGCTATTTTCCCCTCTGAGTACACCTACAGCGCTGCGCAGTCATGAAACCCAAGAGGAGCATTAACCATGCTAGTGACAAGTAAGGGATTTCCTTCCATAATACAGTTGCTTTCCCTAAAAGTATCTTATGGCTGTAAGTGCTCTCCTGAGTGTACCACTGCAAGGTATATTAGTAAAGATGCAAAGGATAATTTTCTTCAGGACACAAGTGTAAGCAATAAGCTTATCGTAACTGACTGTCTATACAAAAATGCCTCTTGGACACAGTTTATTACAGGAAAAACACTGATCTTCTGAGGTATCTGAGGCTTTACTCAGATGAGGAAGAAAGGAAAAATGTTGTATGTTGAGGGCAGGGGGAAGCAGTGAACTGAACCAGTCCATTTCCAGCTAACTCGGCTTCTGCTAATGGCACATGTCACAGAGTTGGATTTATCAGTCAAAATAATTCCTTTTATTTCTCAGCAAGGTTCCACCTATACTTGCTGTACTCTGAAGTATATCCAAAGCATACCCAAACTTTTAGATTAAGTTTGCATTAGATTTCAGCAGGTGTGATCTTGATCCCAACAGCCCCAAATCCACAAAGTGCAGTAGGTGAAAGCCTGGCTTCAGTGCAGGCAAAAAAACCTGCCCAAGTTACCTGCTCTGCTGTAAGGGACAAAGAACTGACAATTAACAGATGTTAATCTGAACCTGCAATGACCCAGAATAGGCGATGTCTTCCTCAGAAACATTTAGCTTTGTTAAGACTATTTTGTGGAAGAATATTTGAGGAAGACATATCCAGTAAAGTTTTGTTGTAACAGCCAATGTACAATTAAAAAGAGTTATGATGTATAAAACGAGTATGGAACCAAACTCCAAAAATAAACCTAGAGTTTTAAGCAGTGCATGCTTGATACCCCACAGACAGCTCACCATCCTGCGCATGCACTTCATCATAGAGTACCAGGTTGGAAGGGACCTCAATGAACATCTGGTTCAAGCTCTCTTGGCAAAAGCATGGTCTAGACAAGATGGGCCAGCACTTCATCCAGTTGAATCTTAAAAGTGTCCAGGAATGGGGAATCCACTGCTTCCCTGGGGAGATTATTCTAATAGCTGATTATTCTCATTGTGAAAAATAGGAATCTCCTCGGGAGTAACTTCTATCCATGACCCTTGTCTTTCCCATGTGACTCCTTGTAAAAAGGGGAGTCTCCATCTTCTCTGTAGCCACCATTTAAATACTTAATTTATAATTAAGTGATAAAGTCTCCCTTAAGCCTTGTTTTCTCAAGGCTGAACAAACCCAATTCTCTCAGCCCTTCCATATACATCAGGCTTTCCAGTCCTTTGATCATCTTTGCGGCCCTTCTCTGGACGCTTTCCAGCTCGTCTGCATCTTTTTTTATAACAAGGACCAAAACTGAACACAGCACTCCATGTGTGGCCTGACAAGCACCTGACAAGCACTCACTTACAATAAGTTGCAGGGAAAGATGGGTCACCCAGAAAGAGATGTTACAAATCCACTTACACCATGAAACACCAGCTAAATGCTAACAAGTAGTTGAAAATTGGATAACTGGCATACAGGCATACAGTCTATACCCATATGTCAAAAAGTAAGAGTAGAAGACTTTTAAAAGCCTTATCTCCACTTGTGCACATTTAACGAACCTCTTGCTGACTTCAGCCATGCCCAGCTCCAGCCAGCAGCAGGGCTGAGCCCTGCCTTGCCCCTGCCCTGCCTCACTCTTCAAACAGATGAAAAGTCTCAAGCACAATATTCACAAACCTTGCTTGTTCATTGAACAAGCTGTCTTGTTTCATTTCTGAACGTAAACCTTTCTACCTTATATTTACTTTAAAAAAATCAACTTCTAGGCAGAAAGCAGATGCATATTGCACCCAGGGAGGTTCAGAACACAGCTGTTTTGCTGAAAACTCCCAAAATATTAATGAAAACCTCTCTGTCCCCATTTTCCTAGAGAAAGTAGATAGTCTAGGGAAGGTCTGGAACAGAAACACATCCCTTTATCTCCCAACGCTAGGTCTGTTTGCCAGCTGCTACAATGATAGCACTGAACCACAATTTCTCTAGGAGAATTACAGCATCACACTTCAGGCACAATTTTGCAAGCAATCCCATTTAGCAATCTCAAAATAAGATGGAAGGCTGGCACAATTGGGCTGTAAAGCAAAGTTTACTTTGCAAGCCCGTTAACCCCTCCTCTGCAGGGGGCTCAGCAGAGGAGCTAAGCTCACATCTTTCCCATGCAGGGGGAGCAAGTCCTTAAACTCATCAAGCAAATAGATGCTGCCCACAGTGGGGAGTTTTGGCTTCCTGCCCTATAGCTGTGAGAGCGGAGTGCCATCTCCCCTTGTGCTTACCGTATACAGACCTACGGGTGCCTAGGCATCAGGCAGACTGGCCCCTTGAACAGCACACAGCACCTCTGTTCTGTCACGGATGTCAAACTCTAAGCAGTATTGATCTCACAAAGAAAACTCAGGCAAATTACATTCTTTCATGCATTGCCAGGAATGCTACTGACACTGTACAACAACAAAAATCCTCTACAGGCTACATATATTACAGCCCAGCCTCAAATTTATAGCCTGAAAATTAAAACAGCATGAAAAATAATTTAAATGCTAATTACTTAGACTAGTCACATTGCACAGTAGATCTGCTCACCAAATACAGCATACGGTACAGAGAGTCGCCAGCTCTCCCGGTGCTTTCGTTCTTGAGTTTACGGTTAACTCTCCAAAGAGCCGACATCGCTGGAAAGACAGTATTGCCAGAGCTATCACTCAGCTAGGAAAAACCCAGTTCTCCACATATTCAGTTGATCCAAAAGGCTTTCCCACTCCAGACAGATACTCTGTGCTGCTTGCTTGGCGCACGACAAGACAGCTGCATTTTAATAAGGAAGGGCAGTGACCATATTTCTCTAAGCAAAGCCTTTTCCCATGTGTCATTTGCCGCTGGCCTCCTTCGCTCACCACATCAGCTAGAATTAAGCCGGCTACCAGACAAAGCTGAGAACTCGATGCTGCTTTTCACAGACCTGCTAAGAGGAAAACTTCAGTAGAGAGGCTGAAACGCAGCAAAGCAGAGGTGAAGGCAGCCTGGGAATATAAATGTCTGTTGCCTGTGGCTGAGCGTGAGCCGATTGGCCACAAACGGCACTGCCAAAGAATATTAAACATCTGAAGAGACAGAGGCACAGAATTAAAAGAACTTCAAAAAAAGCCAATTACGCTACTGGAAAACCTACCCCTCAAATCCCTGATTTAATCCTTTCACATCTATTGCAACACGTTGAAGGTTTTGAGACTTAATTTTAGTCTTGAATAATGCTGCAGAGAGAAGAGGACCTATTTTCTCCTAAAAATTGCTTCTAAATGGTATAAGCATGTCCACACACAGTCCATTACAGCATGCTTCCCTAAGCACAAGTGCTACAAGGTAATTAGATTTCATTTCAAGAGGCAGATGTTTTAACCAGAAACAGGACAAAATGAGTGTCCTGCAGTATTTTAACTGATGACAGCTTTTAAAACACATGTAAGGACCGTTACAGGAAAAAACATGCACAAAGCCTGATCCTGAGATGCAACTCAACACCTATCTTAACCTTTAGTAACCTGCAACACTAAGCACTCACACATATAATCAGTTTATCTCCTTTGAACTTCATTTTATTCTATAATATTTAAAAGGCCAAAACAGTCAGGTTACCATAGAGGCAAGTAACCATTTAAGAAATTACTCTGCTATGAAATTTTCCCAATATTCTGTTGAACTGGAGACTGACAGAGAGGCATCATCTAGATTTCATACACAGCCTGAAACTTCAGTTCACATGCTAGATGAAAGCAAGTGTGAAGAGGTGGCAGAAAGCCAGCATTTCTTTCCCCAACTCTTCTCCCTCCCAGCTCTCTCTTTCTCCCGGCTCCCACACAAAATGGGGAGAGAAGGGAAATCAGGAGCCCACTCCAGAGCAGAAGCAACTGGGAGCACAACTCAGGCCACTGCCTGCTGCATGGCTTCAAGGAAAAGAGTTGCACCCAGAAAGCATCCCTGCTTGCTACTGTTTACATGGATTTCAACTCAAGAGATACTGCACCTCAGAGGGCTGGCTGACACAGGGAAGGCATCATGAAATTAGATACGGAGCGAGCCCAGAGAACAACAGCTATTCCATACCACTGCATGGCCAGTGGCTCAAGCCACCATGGAAACTGGTCTTCTATTTTGGAACAGTTCTACAGACATCCCATTTTTGCTTATTATTATAATGATTCCTTTGACAATAGTAATGGAGAAGTAAACTCCACATTATCAGGTCTTTATGATATATAGAAGATAAGATTTTCAGAAAAGGAAGGAATCCTCAGAGCTACTGGTGTACCCTTCAAATCCTTCACCACCATCAACAGCTTGCAGGCTTTTGCAGATTAAGAAACAAATGCACCACTACTAAGAAAACACACCCACATGCACACGTGCTGGACTGGGGGAAGGGAAAGAGACAGCTGGGAGGGAGGAGGAGGGAAGACACATTCGAGTACCTCCTGTGTTTACATATATCCACCTATCACCTACATGAAAAAGTTACAGGTAATTCAGAAGTGACCCAAGCCCAGCTTTTGGTAGGATTTCATTCAGCTTACCTTCACTAAAAGCCTCCCCAGCCTGTGCTAGAAGAGCAGATGAAGGACAACTGCAGCACTGTGTTCCTCTCTTTTTCCCATGAATTATTAAGTCTCCCCTAGGATTGCTTTGCTGGCTGGAGAGCCAGGAAGTTTCCTTGGAGAGGCTCGGAGCTCTCCTCCTCTGCAGTGCTCTGTGGGCATTAGCAGAGCGCCAGCACCACAGTGCAGAGCGGTGGTGTTTGCAGGATTAAGCCCTGCCTCAGGATCATGCTATCGCAAGGCAAAAAGACAACCCAAATGCTATTTTCAGATCTTCAGCTGCTAATGCTGCATCTCTGCTGAAAGAAGGGGAACTCTGCACTTAGCTGGGAGGCTCCACCACAGTTAAAATGGATTTCCTCTGCTGCCCAGTGGTGAATGGTTAAGAGTGGTCCTGCCCTGCTTTTGCCAAGAAGGGCAAAAAATAAAGAAAGTCTTCCCTGAAGTCCACCATCCGAGAGACACTAGAAGCTGTGTCAGTAATGGTGACAGAGGGGAACATGCCCGTCCTGGTGGTACAGGGCAGAGCATTTCACTTCACATGTACAAAAATAACTCCTGTAAAGCAGTGCTGAGGACATCAGCCTAATCTTCTGTGCCATAATCCTAGGAGCATGGAAAAGGTGTGGTCATGCATGGATAGGAAAACACCTTTGCTTTTTTCCTCACCATACCAGCTGGGTGGTGACTTTCCATGGAAAAACATGTATTGCAGACCCCTTACTTCTGACACAGATCAGCTTTCCCAAGAACACAGAAAAGCAAAAGGATTAGGAAAACCCCTCTTAACTTAAAATAGTGTAATTCTCTATAGGCATTGCAGAATAATTTGGGGGAGTTCTGTACCTTTTGTTAGAGAGGAACCACAAAGAAAGCTCACTTTGTACAGAGCTCTTCTATGTGAACGGGAACAGCGGCATTCACGAGTTTGCCAAATTGAGCACATTGCATCTATACTGTACTGTTGTGGTTTAATCCCAGTCAGGAACTAAATTACACCACACAGGCACTCGCGCACTACCGGCCCCCTGCCTCCCCAGTGGGATGAGGGAGAGAATCGGAGGAATAATGTCGGAAAACTCATGGGTTGAGATAAAAACAGTTTAACGATTGAAATAAAAGGAAATAAAATACTATTGTTACTACTGCTAATAATAATAACAAAGAACTGTCATGAAGAGGAAAACAACAAAAACAAAACCCAAGACTTATATACTGAACATGACATCTTATGGTATGGAGTATCCCTTTGGCCAGTTTGGGTCAGCTGTCCTGGCTGTGTCTGCTCCCAGCTTCATGTAGAGAAGCCAGGAGAGCGGGGACAGTGTGAGAAGCTGAAAAAGTCCTTGGCTTAACGTAAGCATTGCCTGGGAATAACTAAAACATCAGTGTGTTATCAACACTGTTCTCAGCACAAATCCAAAAATATAGCCTCATACTGGCTACCACCAAGAAAATTAACTCTATTGTAGCCAAAACCAGCACATACATGTACATGTGTCCTCTTTTTATGGAAGAACATTTCAAACAGTTTGTCCCATAACAAACAGAATGAGAAGTAAAATGCCTCACTCCCCTCTATATCACACAAACAAAACAAGACACATTTCTGAATTTTAAAAGAAAACATGTACTGTTGTCAACATTTCATTTACAGAAAGATAGATGTTCTTCTTGTTGAAAACCAAGGCTTGTGAGAGTTACAAGTTACTCTTCCAATATAAGAATACTAAGCATTAGAGCTGCTAGCGCACATTTCGCAGTTTAACTAAATCTGCTGAGCCACAGGGCTAATAATGTAACCCTTACGCCTTACTTCAGGCAATTACAGCTCTGAAGATCCCGGAGGCAAGATGCAAAATGAAACCCCACAGCCTGTCACAGAGTTCAGAAATAGCTACGGAAAACACTGTGAGAATGTTTATTCCCCAAGCAGCTATGTGTTATGCTCAGTGCTCTTCCATAGCTTCAGTGTTTAACAGAAGAGACCCTTCCTAGAGCATATGAAAATCCCACATATTTACAGTTAAAAAACCCAAAGTATCAACAAACACTTCCACTTACTGAAGAAGAAATTCTTCATACTTACAAGAAGAAGTTCTGCAATAATGTCTGGAAAAAAACTGTACAAGTAATCACCTTCTCTGTATGCAAGCTCTGCATATATTTCATGCATAGGAATGTTTTCTCTTATCTGACTTCCACTGTCTGGCTATCAAAGACAAAACTACAGGCTAGTGTGACATAAGAGATCAGGAAACAAGAGGCCAAGGTCTTTTCCTTCCTTTCACTACAATGACAAGTAGAATAGCACAGGGACCAGCTCACCACACCTATACAGCACAAATTAAGTGAGATTGTAATTAGATCATTAATTCTGTTGAAAAATAGCTGTAAACTCTCACTATGACCTATGCAACAAATACCTAAAACCAATCAGTGCCTTTAAAATAATCTCACTTGATTCTGCCTCAAAAGCCACTAATCATCACACTTAACACGTAGAACACAAGTGGAAACTACCAACCACTGCTAAACCCATCCCTTAATAGATGGCAATTAGCAATCCGTTTGCACAAGCTCTTAGCTATAATTGGAGAGTTTTGCTTCAGTTTAAGATTGGCTGTAATTAGTTGGCATTTAAAAACTAGCATGTGTGCTATGCTATTGATTTAAGGAAATACTGTTTAACTTACACTCCTCCTATGCCTAGAAGTCAAGAAAGAAAAAGAAATCTTAATAATCCACCTGATATTTTGGTTTAGCTGACCTGCTCTGGTGAAGGAGATGATAAGCCAGCCCATTTAAAAACTATGTAGGAATATTATCACAAGATACTGAAGATGTGAACCAACCCTGGAAAAAGGGCACAAGTCTTGCCAAGAGTTAGTGATGTGTCATAATCAAAGCTGTAATTTGTTACATTCAATATCATCCGTAAACACCTTGAAGGTAAGATTAACATTTTCCCATGTTCTAATGTGTGCAGCTGTGAAGCCAGCCCATCAACTGTGACTGTACCGCACTTTTGCTCCTTGTCATGTGAAAATGAAACTTTCTCACCTTGCTCATCTTATCGGCTTCATCAGATGACTCCAAGTCTTGTGCTTCTGCCTCCTCTGGAGCTGTCTCAACAGAGCTGTCTGGGTCGCCGCAAAGCGAGTGCCCTGCTGAAATTGAGAGGTGTGTTAAAACCCAACCATCATTTTCAAAAATTCAAAAAGCTGGGCACAAGAGACATGGAGCTCCCATGGAGGGCCAGGCCCCATCCTGCACACAAGTATATACCAACAGGACATTATTATGCTAGAGGCACTCAATGACCTCAAAGGACTACCGCGGTTTACAGCAGAGGCCAGGCTTAACTACAGGCGTAAAAATAACCAGACACATTATTTGGTTGGAAACTATGAAAGCTGATTCAGAGATACGGCTAACATGCCACATTGAAATTCTTACATTTATTATTCATTTCTTGGCTGGCGAGCAATTGCCTACCTTTATAGTTCAGTGGTTTCAAATGGAAACTGCAGTATGTGAACAAGCAGGCCATGCCAAGAAGCCTTTCCTCCAAGTTAAGTCGAACGTGATGATTTTAAATTACTTGCAGTTTTGGCCTAACGCACCCACTACTGAGTTTCAATGTTGATTTTTAAGGAAACAAACCCGGTTTTAGCAGTTTTTAGGAGTCTACTACATTAACTGAAAACTAAATTTCATTTTCATCAGTATGTGGCAACAGCTGTGCACCCCTATGCCTGAGAACTCTTCTGGAGATTATGTTGTTGATACAGCCAATAGCTCCTTTGTGACTTCTTGTAAGTGAATGAGAAATTACCTGCAAGTGACAGAAGAAAGAACTAATCCCAGCCTAAGAGTTCTGTGCACAAGTAACTTTTTGGGAGATCTCATTCTCTGACTCAAATAGCTGTATGAAGCAGTATTACTACACCTTAGCCAGTCCTCACAGAAAAACAGATTTCATATACATTCAACTTCTACCTATGGAACTTATAACGACCAGTGATGGACCGAACTCTGCCAGGTAATTCCTGAATCCCTCAATTCACCTTCAAGTCAGCATAAAGAGATGCTTTACAGCAGCTGAGTCCAGACACTAATTCCTTTTACCTCTCCCCTCTCCTCCCTTAACCCCATAAAGAAGACTTTTTTCTGTGGTGCCACTTCTTGGGGCTGGATGGGGGAAGGGTGGTTTCTGAGGTCACCTCCCTGCCTGCATCCTGCCACACAAATAGGACAGTGAGTGTCCCAGCAGGTATTATACCTTTTATTCCATTGCATATATTATTCAGGTAATGTATAAAAGTCTAATCAGAGTTCAATGGATGCAAAAACACAGAAAATCCTTGTTTTTTAAAACCCAGGACTCAACAGATTATATTAACATAATTTTTGCTTGTATTGTTAGCACATAACATTTAAACATTTTGGTGGAAAACTCGACATTTTTCTGTAGCAGAACAGCATTTTTTTTTTCAAACCAGTGGAGGTTTTTCTTTTGGTTTGATAGCCCTACGAATGGAAGCAACCCAACAGCACACTACCACGTTGTCAGCACCCAGTGCTCCAGCATCCATCCCCTCCTATTCACCACTAGGTTGAAACATGAATGTTTTACAAAGATTAACAGTGATTTAGTACATCAGAAGCAGCACCACTTCTATGTTAGTCCCATGCTGACTGTCATGTTAATTGCTATTTTTCAAATAGACATTTCAATTTAGATAAGTGATGTATATTTGTCTATAAGGACCATTTGGCTAGATAGCAATGCTGTGAGTAATAAGACCACAGTGATGGTAACAGACATCTGTTATACTGATATATTTCAGTTAAGCACTGTGTGGTTTGGCCAAAAAGGCTATAATAGGGTGGATGGTCTTTTCAATTCAGATAAAATGGCTAGCTGCTTTAAAATCAAGAGATTTTGAAAAAACAAACCCTGATCACGATCACACACATCCAGTATATTTGTTTATATTTATACTGGAAGGAAATACATTTAATTATATAGAAATTCTAGTCTCGAATAAATATGTTTCCTCAATTAATAACAAAAATTCTACTGCCCCTTCACTGCAATTGAAAAGCCACCACTTTTCTTTCAAGTAGTGTTGGTTCACGAACACATCCTAGGTAAAGCACTCTACATCAAGAACTGAGGGCAGTAATCCAGGTCTGGGATCTTCAGTACCCAACTGTCAGCTGCTGTCCTTGCAAATTTCAGCCACCAACACACAAAAAAAGCAGGACTGTACAAGATTTCCACTTCACTGAGTTTGGAAATAATTCGGAAAAACTGAAATTCAGAAATCCAGAATTAAATTCAGAAAATACCCTGTATACTGGGATAGAACTAAATTGGACATCAAATGAAATTAGAAAGACATAAAAGGTAGTTCACAGCTGAGCTTCTGGAAGATATGCCTCTCTTCTGAAAAGATAGTGTTTACCTTTTAAAAAGATATACTTGTAGGGGATGTTTGGCAAAACAAAAATCTATTTGAGGAAGTGTTTTTTCTGTAAGAAGTTAGGTTTTCGCAGCTTTGCCCATGATTTTATCAACTTGCATTATCAGCTTTCTGGTCTTTCTATTAACATGTGAAAAAATTCTTAAAACCGTTAAGCTGTCCATTAAAAAAATAAGAGAAAAATGTGCTATGTGTCATAATTTGTTTTGGGCAGTCTGTGGTTTCATCACTGCAATTAATTTCTCATTATAAGCTGAATGGAATACATCCTACAGCTGTTTTGCACCCTAAGCCAAGGCAAATAATGTTTGTTTTGGGGTTTTGGTTTTTGCTTTTAAGCTACTACTTTTTCTTTTCCTGTATATTAAAACACCACTTAATCTGTTTCCTGCAGTATAAACACTTTTACCCAGTAGACAGCAATCTTTCACTTATGTCTTAATGAGCAGTCACACAGTACGTGTGCTCAGGGTATTTCTAATGCCTTAAGCTGCCAAAGCCAATGTTGACTTCAGCAGGTTTATCAGCTGGTTGTTAAACGCAGGCAATCCGTTCAATAACACTGCACGTTCCTACCTTTTAATACCTTGCAGTTACCGTCCCGTTTCTGTCACGTTCATTATATCATTGTAATTTTGCCCTGTAAATCTTTATTTAGCTCTGCAAGGAGCTCTGAGAACAATGGCCTCGTTTCCTCCTGCAGCACCTCAATGCTGCCCAGTCACTGCCATTTGCTAGGGAGGGTAACACACGTGGGTTTCACTTGACACTAACAAATTAGAAAGGGAAATCCAAAAAGCAGCAGGAAAAGGGGGTCAAATCCATGTGACCACCAGAAGAAATGGATGTCACATGAGCTCCCAAGTTGCTTCAGTAGTGTAATATCCGTGACATTATGACTAATGCCCATTAATTAACTCTTACTTATGGCTAGAACTAACAAAATAGAAGTGTTATATCACTGGAGCAAAGGTGCTGGGGCTTAAAGGCCTGGAGAATCACGTAAAGCTTAAGCACCATGCCAACCTTGGCTAAAATTTTCCATGGCTGCTGCTTCCAGTTTGCAGGGCTGCTGTCACTTGAGATTTTAATGAGACTTCCATGGTATTTGGTACTGCTTTTAAAGTCCACCTCTTGGTGACAGATTTTTTTTTTTAATGCAGTGGAAATAAATATTCTTAGCCAAGCTCTGTCAGCTGTGGTGCAAAACTCAGAGGTGCGCATCCTGCAACACAAAAAGCAGCAAACAAATCAGAAAAGCCTGCATCTTGATGCCTTATTCCTGAGTACATAGAATTTAGTCCTCTCAGTGGCTGGAACAGGGAACTGCTGGCAAGGGCAGCTATCTGCTAGTGTGTTACGTGCTGTGGGACAGAGGCAACAACAGGTTCGGATGGTTGAAAGCTATAGTTTGTAACTTTAACGCGCCTCAGTCTCCTAAGCAGGTTGCTTTGCGCATCTCAGCACCCCACACAACATCTTGACATGCGACTGAGGACTGGGACTGCTCTGGGACTGTTGCAGCTTGCCAGCAAGTGTCCAGTGTCCTTCCCTGCCCAGCTGCCACCGCCCGCTGCCTGCAAAAGGTGTGTCGTGGTCCTCCGTACTTCTTTCAGTAATGAAACTCAGCAATACTGAAAGTCAAATATAGCGATTGCTTAATCACTTTCAGTGATTAATAAAGAGTGAGCTCCATCCACAGAAATATGGACCAGGCAGAACGTGACTACCCTGTCTGAATCCCAGCCACGACACTCAGGTGTCTGTGCTCCTGCGAGAAGTGCTGAGAAAAGTTTCAGTAGCAAAGTTCTTCAGTAGCTCATTGTTTGACTGTAGTCTTAAAAGAAAAGAGTAACACTTACTTGGGCAGTTCAACAGCAACTTAAACAGAAAGTGTCATTTCTAAATGCTGCTGGGGAATGGCCCTGTTATGACAACAGAGTACCTTTCAAAAGGGAATCTGTCATAAACGAAGCAATTTTCATGAAAACTGTTAGGGGGCTGTCTCTCAGATTAAATTTTCATTTGAGACAAAATTTCACTTATAAATCTACTATAAAAAAGGCAAGCATGCTTTTTTTATCTTTTAGAAAAATTCTGGTTAGCTTTGAAACACTTAAACATAAAAGAAAACATTATTTTTACACTGGGGTGTTCTGTCTCATTGAGAAGACCCACAGAGTTGATAACCTCTCTAAACACCTGTAAAACCCAGACTACAACAGCCAACTGTACGACCAAAGAGCAGTATAGGAACAAACCAGGGAATTCTGCCTTTCCAGGGACCTACAGAACAAGGCTCATAGATTTATTTTCCTTTCAACAGAACTCTATCGCTTCTCTTTATGTTTCAACTAGGTAATAAATTGCACAAATATAGAAAAATCTGTCCTGAACGCCACCAAATTCATATGCTCTTTGTGGGAAAAACTCAGATTCAATGAATTCCCTGTACCAGTTGTACTGCAGCCACTTTTCCCCCTCCCCAGGTCAGGAGCCTAGTCAAACACGGGTCATACGCTTGAGTAGCCCCTTTGGAATAAACAGAAATTTTCATAGACGTAAAAATGAGGCATGGACCTTGAAAACCAGGGACATGGAGATCAGACAAACCAGCCTTTCCTTCTGCACGTACCATGCTGCAGCCCGAGGCTGGCGGAGCCGGCAGGGGGAGCAGCGACACAGCAGCAATATCGCGATTAGAAATTCAGGGGGAAGGGAGCGGCTCTGCTTACTGCAGCTAAAGTGGGAAGGGTCAAAAGCCCAAAGCCACAATGCAAAAACTAACGTGCTAATAGCCATGCTGCTTATTTCAACAGCAGCTCCAGCAGACTTTAGAAACACCAGGAATGAGACCTCTGAACACAATCCTGACTGAGGCAACAGCCTGGAGCTTTGGCTTTTAAGCTTTGAGAAAATGTATCTCGTGAATGACAGTTCTGCACGTCTCTGATTAATTATATGCAAGACCCTCAGATTGCTGCTGCAGTAAATGTCCCTGGAATTGTTAAATCAAGCACTGAATGATAACAGTGTTTTTTAACATGCTACAAAAGGTCTGAAATTAGTTGTCTGCCTCAGGAAAATAATCCTAAAGAAATTAAGGTTACTGTTAGTCTCATCTTGTTCTGAAATCCAAATTACTTAGCCTAAGGCGGCCTGTGACAGGATGAGGATGGAATGAAAAATAGTGGCCATTCTTATAATGCAATGAAAGTTTGTTTCAGTTTTATTAGCCTTTATAGTGTGTGTGTTAACTTCAGCCTCTGGTTCTCCTGCTTTCTGAATGACAAAATAATAGACTCCTTAAAAATACCTAGATGCTTCATATCTAGATTAATATATCCATTAAAAACAGGGCTATACTTTATTTTTTTATATACTTTATACATTCTACACAGTGATTTATATGGCTCACAGTTATCCCTGCGAAGTTATCCCTCATGCTAGAGGGCCTGCAAAATACAGGTGCATGCAAAGCCTAACCCTCAGAAACTCTACCCCAGAGTAAAAAAAGGTAGTGAATTGTGGTGAGATCACAAACAAATATGGATACTACTCCCGTTCCCAAATCCACTTCTAATAACAAAGTATCTTCTTTTCTACTTTGGGGAGATGCAACCCTGTGTTTCTAGCTTTCAGCACCTCATTCCCTGGATCCAGTGGAGCAGAATAGGGAAATAGCTCTCACTGATCCTTTTAGGCAATAAGGAAAACTTGCTGCGGGGCTCCAGACAGGATGAGAGCTAGTCCTCCTCAACCAGATTTATGCAGACTGTATTAGCATGAGAGAAGACTGAAAGCCAGGAAAAACAACAATAAATGAACAAAACTTGTGGCTCTGCAAGCCTGACACAACACGAATTCCTAAGGGAAAGCAGACATCATACCCAAGACTATATTTTTCACATCAATTAGAGATACAAAATCCAAGGTCATTTCAAGAATAACCTGTTAAGTAAACACAATGAAGTAACCACTGCCACAGAGCTGATTTGCCCAACCTCAATATACACAAGGTAGTTCCAGACAATGAAACAGCTGTAGAGACATCATATTTAACAGGAGCACTGGCAGTCAATTCAGGGAGGTCAACTCCCAAAAACGCAGCCCCACTTTGCTCCTGAAAGACCTCCCACTGAGTAATAACCATTAGGAAAGGTTCCCTAAAAAGAAAAATGTAGCACAGCACCTTTCTGTTGAAAACACCCAATATGATTTGCCTCACATAAAAAGTTTACCCTTTGCTGCCTTCATAGTCGACGAAGGATTGCTAGTGAAGAAGATAATGATAGGACATCAGCATGATCGGTCACCAGACCCTGAATTTCTGAAGAATGGATATGCCTACAGGTGATTTATACCTGGCATTTATTGCTGGCATTCTGGCCCAGCAATGTTTCAGCCCCCTGCTGAAAGGGGAGCTACACTACTTCAGGACCAAAGAAAAAATCTGCATGCTATAAATAAAGCATATAACAGAAATCACTGAGCTGATTTGCCTAGCCAGCCAAACTGCCAGTAATCAACAAGGACACAAATAAATGGGTCAGTGGGTATTTCATACTTGACTGCTCTTTACAAGCAGCTGTGGAGCTGAGACCAAAAATCTGAGATACAGCCACAATCTCCCAAATAAAAGCACATACCCCTTTTTAAAATTTCATGTGGATCCCATTTTAGGTAACGAATCCCTGAAAAAGCACAGGGCCAGAAGAAGAAAGGCTCCAGTAAAACATTGTGTTCTACAAACACCTAAACAGAGATAAATTGATGGGGAAGATCAGAACACCTGCCTCCCAATCACACACTTGGGTGCAGATCATTATTTTACTCCCACCTCAGGCTAAGTCACCCCAAATTACAGCATCAGCATTGTTTGGCTTTAAACGCTGTCTTGACGTCATTCTTCAGAGGCATATTTTATATGGCAACTACAGGTGCTTTCAGAAGCTGCCAGAGACACATGCACATCTGCTGATGAGCTATCATGTTGCTTCTGTTGGTTAAAGAAGTATTCCTCACCCTTTGAGGAGGAATGAAAGCGAATCCAACCTCAACATTTGCTGCATTTTGAAGGAAAGCAAATGTCAAGAAAGCTCTAGCTTACGTACTGTCTGCCACTTGAAAGAGAGCAAAGGAGCTGACTATGGAACACAAAAGTGAAGGGCAGCTGTACTGAGAGAAATCTGAAGGGAAAAGGAAGCCCTAAAGCTTATCCTCAGTCCTGGGGAGCTATTCAGAAGCAGGTGCTTTGGCCCACCAGACAGTTCACATGCTCACCACAGGACATGGAAAAACAAGCAGCCATTCCACACCACTGCAATAACCACAAAAACCCATCTCAGGAGAAGCTTACAAAGGAGGACAGACATGAGTCGAGAGGAGGAGAAAGGAAGTTATGTCTACACAGCAGCAGCGGGAGGTCTGATTTTTCCATGACATGTGCATCAGCCATGGCCTGTGTCTTCATTTCACATGGTGCTGCATGCAGTGTTATTACTGGACAATGTTAAAAGGCAAATACTAGGCTCTCCAGACACATTTGGCAAACCATGCACTATCTCATCCTCAGCAAGGAAAAGCACCCCTCGAAGACCCTCAAAATAACAATGCAGAGAACTGATAGTGGCAGAGAAACTGCTTGTTGAGATCAGCTGTTGAGACCCTGTGTTACAAAATGTGACTGCTCTGCCTTAGAAATCTCTATGTTGCATAAATGCAAAAGTCCCAGTTGCCAACTCTCTGCACCCAGGGCAGATACCCACTTCAGCGAAAAGTCTGGGTACGAGGACTCAGCACTCGGGGTTTCTGTGAAAAAGCACAGACAAGGACAAAAGGATGGGGCCTGCAAAGAGCTGGTGTTAAGTAGTAAATGGGGGCATCTTGTGGCCACCTATAAAAATGTACAAGATGAGCTTGATTTTTCAGCACAAAAGCCTTACTGGGAAAAGCTCAATGAAAATTAAAAGGGAAAAATGTCCTTCTGAAAATGTTTAATTTTAACTGCCTTTTCGGTGTCATCCCACATCTTACATGAGGTTGCTTTTATCAGTCCCCTCTGAAGTGTTTGCAATAAGCTGTTTTTAAGCTTTCTTGTTCATGCTATTCCACTTGTGATAAATACCATGCTCCCCAAAGTCAGAGTGGAGGACCAGCTTTCCCTGTCCCCATTATATGTTCCCATCACCTGAACAATGACAATTTTGCTAGATCACTTTCAGTAAATATTTTAAGCAAAAACAGAGCAGCATTCAGAAACGCTGAGAGGCAGGCTGTACCTCCCTGACCCTTTGCAGGCAGAGATGAGTCAGCTTGGTCTTGAGCCCAAGCAAGCTACCTTTCACTGTGGCTCATTTGCTCCAGCTCAGCACCATGCTAATGCACTCACACTGCTCATGGGTTACCTCCAGTTTGCATCCAGACTTATCCCAGAAGCCCTTACACCGCATGATTGCAACAATCGGACAGACATGTCCTGGCAGACTTTAACTCTCATCAAGTGCATTAACAGCACCCCTCCTGTTCCAGCTTTTTATCTCAAATGCCCAAAACAATACAGTTTCATAGTTACCATAACAATTATTTTAACATTTCTGAAACCTTTACTTTAGGGAGAAAACAAAGTATTTTGACATATTAAGATACCATTTACTTTTGACTGGAAGCCAAAATTTACCTCAGAATAGTTTTGATTGTGTAGAAACTACTTCTTTTGGGCACTTCCTTTCATTTTTTTGTGTATTTTAAATTATACCAAAAAAACTAAAGCAAGTAGGTACATCCAGTATCCTCTTGTTTCAAGTATGGAGGGCATTTAGAAGCTGGTAAGTAAGACTTGACTAAGCATGCAAGTAAGATGAGACATGATGCAGGAGCTTTGCTGCTAGCCCAGTGTAATTCCCAACAGCATTGTTTTATAGAGGTAAACGCTAGCAACTGCCAAGGAGGCAATCCTGCCCCTCTGCAGTCATTTCTCTTATCCCAGCACAGGTGCTTGTCCTCAGCTGGTTCAGGAAGTCAAACCAGTGGCAAACAATTCACATTTGCTAGGGATTAATTTTCTGCCAGTTCAGTTCTCTGAACAGGGCAACACGGTGGGCAGGAATGCCCCTTCCCACCACAGTGTGCTGTGGGACCAGTTAGGTAACTTTGGCTGTCATGTCAATCCCTACCTTTAGGTGTTTTGAACTGTCCTTGTGAGTTACTCATCAAGCACATAGGACTCCTCTGTTCCTGGCTAATCCCAGAGAGGGCGAATGCTTATCCCCTCCTCCTTCCCTGCCATACATATATCCTGTGGGCAAATCCAGAGGTAAAGGCACCTCCTGAGCAGCCCAGAAGGGAGCAATTAGTTCTGCAACTCGCTATAGGCATAGCTAGATGATGTGACATGCATTTGTCAATGACACACATTTCACAGCCTAACCATGTACATAGTCATCCTTCATTGCTACCATAGATTATACCTTACTACTTCCAGAGCTCCCACATATTATCTGCCCAGCGCATTCAGACTGTAATTCCTCTCACTTCCACCACTGAAGTTACACGCAGGTATCAATGGGATTACACTGCACGTTGTAAGTGTGAATCCTCCTCCTGGTCATTTTTACATTGAACCCAATACCTTGGTTGCTCCCAGCAAATGCCAATGCACTGTCACTCAAGTCAGATGGGTTTTCCAAGCGACGTGGCGGTGGCTGCATTAGTTTCTGCCCTTCCTCTATCTCAGGATAGGTGCGCACAGTAAAACATAGTGAAGGCTGAACAAGGGCATCTTTCAGAAAAGCTGAGTCCAGATCCTCAGCAGCTTTCTTGTTAATCTCCACAATTTCATCGCCAGCTTTCAGGCCTGCAATGCAGAAAGGAGCAGGTAAAACTTGCACAGTAACTTTTCTGTTACCCACAGACATCAACGAGCTAAGTTGGGTGTTTATGATGTGCCAGACAGTGTTACCTCTAGACACAAAGTAAACATTTATGACTGCAAATGATATTGAAATTTGAGTGAGATCTGTTGTCAGGCTGGTACTCCAGTACCATCCCTGAGAGCATGGTGCCCAGGAAGTCCCTGACAACATACCAGCAACAGGATATCCCCTTTTTCTTCACATCACTCCTCAAGTGAACAGCCGCTGTACTGCAAGCCACCCTACACAACACATTGCTCGTAAAAAATACATATACTGAAAGACAGAGTCAGACTTCTGAGGTGCTGCACACAGGATGAGGGAAGGATGGAGTAGCTGGGCTGGCTTGATTATTGCTTTTTAACTTTCCATGTAAGTGAAGGCTTTTATTTGAAGTGGTCACTTACTCATATGTCTGGGAGCAAAGACAAAGAAAACGTTTCTCACTCAGCCGGGGTGTATGATGTAGGACTTCAGATAGCCTCCTCTCTGGCCCTGTCTGAATCATGACCTAGCACACAGATCTTCAAAAGTCAAATTTCAGCACTTGATAAATTAGTCATGTGGTTGTTTTTTTTTCCAGTCTGATTTCAGGAGCTATTTATAGCACCAGTGCCCAAGGGAAAGGGGATCTGCAGAGGAAACAGCTGACTCCTGCTTGCTTCAGGGGCGATGCACCAACAGATGATGTGCAGCCCTGCAAGGTGCTGCAGGAAACCTGACCTTCCCCTCAGCCAACCACTTCCACTCTCCAACTGACAACAGCAAACTGGACCAGGATTTAATCCCAATCTCTAGAGTCAGGCAGTCAGCAGTGCACCAGGGCATGTTGGTGCTGACAGCTCCAATTGTCGGGGTTTTTTCCTCCACTTGAGGGTGACGGTTGGCTGTCCCCCGCATGCATCCCCGCAGGAGCTGGCCCACTGGGCACAGCCGGTAGGAAAGCATTGTCTGTGGCGGCCACTAACCCACCAACAGGACCGCCGTGGCATCCCAGTTGCCAACCTGGCATTTACAGGGATGAAAGCTGGAATTTAAAGGGTCAAAAGAGCTGCTCCCTCTGAGGGGGTGACCTGCTCTCATGGCCTGCAGTCCTCTGGCTGGGCAATCACAGAGAGAATGAGTCTTGCCACCCAGCCCAGATAAAAGGTCTGACTTGATGAGCCTGAGCTGCCAGCAGAGCTCAACTGCATCCTCCAGGAAACAGATTACCTACCCGCATTCAAGAAAGAAACACGGAAGGGGGGAGGCTAAAGAGCTTCAGTCTTCTTTAGGAAAATTGAGATCTTTCTAAATGCATGTAATTGCGCCCAGAACCTGTAGTGTGGCTTGCAGTTTTGGAGAGAATAAAATGAACCAGATAGAATAGCTACAAAGTAAATGGACCATAAAATCATATTTGAAACAAGGACAAAACAAAGCAAGTCAACCATTTCACATCATTTCATTTATTCTACTTAGTGATGCCATGTCATAATAGTAGCACATTAATATGCCTGAAACCATAAGCATTGTATCTGTGGCTTTATATACTCTTTGTACTCCTTGTTTTGAATCATTTGGGATAAGGCATCATGTCTCAGTACCATCGAGCACCTCAAATTCCAACAATGTCTAGGTAACGCAAGCCAAAAGAAACAATAAAAAGATAAATCATGAAAATTATGAGGAGAAAATAAAATTTAAGTTTTTTAATTGGAGAAAAGATTGAAAATTAAATACTGTATCTCCTCTGGTTAGACTTACTACAGGAAGTGCAGTCAAATGCAAACATGAGTGTAAATAACGAGAGGAAGAGATAGTATTCCTCCCTGCTATCTACAGGTATCTTGTCATAATATCCTGCCAAATACTGTACATACAGAAGTGGCTTTTTATATCAATTACGAAGAGCGATATATCACTGAAAGTGTGTTTCAGCATTCAGCCCCACAGGAGGCAGTCTGTGTTCATGTATCGCTCAAACATTTTCTAAAAGCAAAATAAGGAAGCCCTGCTGAAGACATGTGCCCCCCTCTTCCCCATTATTCTCTTTGCTCCCCACAAGAAGACTACAGAGTTTTATTTCCCTGGTGCAGGCTGGCAGAGAGCCACTCCCCCAGCCCCGCTCAGGGCTTTTTGGCAGAATCCCCAATGTGTCAGCCAGGGAATCATATGGGACTGAAGTGGGGTGAGGAGAGAAAGATGGTCTTTTCAAGCTCAATAGACATCTGCAGCAGCCTCCAGAACCACCTATGGGGTTTTCTCAATTTAGGGTTAAAGGTTACAGCTGAGTGAAACTCCGGGCTCCCTGCAGCCAGAACTGTTTCCCTTTCTCTGCCCCTCATTTCTTCCTTCCCAGTTTCTGTCTGCACAGTCCTGTCCCTCCACTGTGTCACTTCTGCCACTTGCTTTGCTGCAACACAAGCCAACTCCATTTTCTAGCGGGCCAGAAAACCAGCCACACATTTCTGCCACAGCAGTTTTCTATCAAGACAGTGAGCTGAATGGGCTCAACTACAAGTGCCAGAATCAGCACAAGGCAAAGGGCTGGAGCAGTTTGGGGGGGACCAGCTCCCACTGCTTCTGGCAACAGCAAACTGTTGAATAAGCTCTGCACAACCATGTAACCACTCACCAGTAAAACTCTGCAGGTTTTTTTAAAGACTCTGCACATACTGATAGGTTACGATGAAACGAGAGTCTTCTCACTCTTCATGCTCCCCATGTAACCCTTTAAAATCCAGCTAGGTTTCAGCTGCCCAGCTACCTGACCAGCCCATCCCGAGACTGCATGAGCTGCAGCGCCAGCACATCAGAAAAGGCAATAAAAAGGAAAAGCGGTAAGGGCATGGTAGTGTCTGGGTTGACCAGCTTGGGTCAACTGCAGTTAAACCTTACACTGGGTCAAGCCCGGCAGCCTAGTTATCTCTGCTGGTTTCTGTCCAAGTGCTGTCACGCTTCCTGCAAAAACAGAGGCAGTAATCGCAGCCACAGAGAGCCCTATGATGACTTCTACTGCACCCATCTGTCTTGCAGTGACTGACTTGAGAGGGCCCATGCTCCTCTTTCCAGCTGCAAGGGACATGCTGACCCTGCTACACACACAGCAACTCCAAATTAAGAGGTTGACTACATAGCATATCTGATCCCAAGAGCAGAACAGCCACATATTCAGTACCTAAGGTTCTTCCCAAAACCCATGGTCTCTTTTGGACTGGAACCCCGGTTACACCGTGTATGTGTAAAGCTCCTATCCCAACAAACTCATGGTCTATACCAGGATTAAACAAACAATGACAAAAGCACTTTAAAAAGTCTTTTACCTTTCTTGAAAGCTAGGCCAGTCTCTTTGACACCGTTCACATACAGCCGACGAATCCCTTCTTCTTCCACAGAGGACAGAGAGAAACCTAGGGAGATACCCAGTAAGACAGTTAGAAAAAGCCAATCACTTCCAGTGTGTCCTATCAACTGTCCAAACTACACGTAAGGCTGTGCTGTCCCTGCAGGGAGCAGTCAGGAATTCCTCCCTTCTCCTTTCCCATAAACCTTTGTAAATGTAAAGGGAAAGTTAAAAAATGAAAGTGGCTTTAACAAAAAGCTGAACTGAATTTCTGAGTTTATATATAAATCATCTACAGCTTTATTTGAGAATACCACAGCTGCAAAATGTTGGAACAGACTTCTAATTTTCTTGCTACAAAAGCCCATTTCAAGAGGTTTTGCTGTTTGCAGACAAAAGCTGCACTGAGCTGTGGTTTGTGAGCCAAACCAACAAAAGCCAGGAAACGGAGAGCTACGGCTGATATGCCATCCTGAACTCAGACAAGGCATTAACAGCTTCTGCTAAAGCAGAATGCCAGCTTTCATTTTCTGAAACTCCTGGACTAGACAAGTTTGTAAAAATGTTGTTTTCCCTTTTCCCCATTCTTTTTTCAGCTGCTCCTGGCACAACCTGTTATTTGCCAAGTTTCAGCTCAGCGCACATTTCATAGCTGTGTTAGAGACCCATAGGCAAGCCTTATAATGGAAGTACTGACACAACCTTAATTTAAACAGTGCAAACAGTACCATTTCGTCTGGCTTTGGTGATTTTCTTACCATTTGTGTTTGACACTGTGTAAGATAACAATGTGTGAAGGAAACACAATGTGGTTAGTTAAATTGGGCTTGTTTATTTACTGTTGACAGTTATCTAAAGAAGAACATTTGCCTTTCTGAAACTTCATTACTCCCTAAATGGGTGTAGGCAACCATTTGCTCTCTCTTTTTCCAACTAGGAAAACATTTACAAACCTCTGGGGGGAGACGCCTGTTTGACAAGGAATCAGCCACCAGCCAAGAGGAAGCAGATGTGCTGGGAGCCTATTCTGACTTTAGGACTCCCTTCAAGTTGATGCTTATGGATGAGAAGTTATTTTTTCATCCATCATTTAAAAAAAAAAAAAGAAGAAAGAAAGGGGAAGAATGAGACAGCCTAGAAACAAGGAGCAACTGGCCCTTCATGACTTACTGAGCTACTTGGAATCTGCATGTGAGCTCCTCAGCCTGAATAAAATGAAATTTGTGAAGCTCACTCAACACACAAACTTCAGCACAGAGAAACTCAACTGAACAAAAGAGCAGCTGTAAAATATAGTAGTTACTGGTTGTCGTCATAATCACAAAGCCTACTGGAAAATCCTTAACCAGAAGCACAGTGGAGCACACCCAAGACTGCAGTCTGAGTCAGCACAAATTATCAGGTGCTAATACCATCACCCCTTTGTAACTGAAATACTGTCTTGCAGCCAACTATCATACAGTTAAAACAAGGCTGAGTTGCATGTCAAGTTCTCCCTGTAGCCCACTGTGAAGACATTAGCACGCTCAAGCAGTCCCAAGCTCTCACTCTCCTCCATGAAAAGACCTCTGCCTCCTCCAATCTGTCAGGGCCAAGTGCACCTGTAGTTGCTTTTTAATTCATCCTTCAGTCAAAAAAAAACCCAAACCATAAATCCTGAGCAGTAATTACTGGTACAACAGGTGTAAGTAGCAAATACATGTTGCCATCAGCTTAGGAGAGGAGAGATGGGCAAGCAGCAGCAGCCTTGACACAGTCATCTCACAAATACACTTAACCCCTCTGTAGACAGGGTATGTGACCATACCCCAAGCATGGATACACTGTTTCATTTCTGCAATTGTGATAGGGGCTGGATCTTGTAAACAATTGGAAGCAGTATGCACCACTGCAGTGCCAGTGCCAGTGCTTTCACTGCCATGCAGTAAAGCAAAGCAGGGAACTCATCCGGATGTGAAATATCTCAGTGGAGTGTGTGTGTGTATGTATGTGTAGTTTGTGTATATATATATATATGTATAGTACAAATGTACAGCTTCCATCTGGGTGATTCTGCAGGTGCTCCAACAAACACGTGTACTAGAACTGCATGAGAAGAAGGGCAGGAGTGGGTGGAAGCAGCAATTGCATAAGCTGGCATCACTGCCAAAAAGATTATTATCAAACTGTGCAGTGGACTCTGAAACACAGGTGTGAAGAGATGGGTGGTGACCCAGACAGAGCCTTTTCTTCACAGCAAAGTTTTGATAACAGAACAAAAGTCTGCATCAATGAGTGCACATGGCCTCACCGAACCAGCACAATACCTGAAAAAATCTACCTCCAGAAAATTACCTCGGCCCCCTGTGACAGACAGTTGCTGACAGCAACGCTAGTATGCTCCCAGTACATGCAGGAGCTGGAAGCAACAGGTTCTTACTGCTGATGTGCCCTGATTTCTACCCACACAACCTTTGCAAGGAGACTGGTACCAGTGAAAGAGGCAACAACGTATGTTCCCAGACATCAGCAACAGCATCACATTGCCAGATCTAGTGCTGGCAAGGTCCAACATGCTGGCCAGACACTCCAGGAGTGCCTCTTACCACAGGCACACTGGTGCGAGTAGAAACACTACGAAATGTTCCCAAGTGAGCTTTGCGTCACTTGAGCTCATGATGCACACAGACATGATGGTGAAGCTGCTACAAAGGCCTGCTAACGCCTGAAGGAGCAGCTCTGCCCCCTCCCTGGCACTAGGATCTCTTAGTTGGCCCAAAACAGCTTGCAAAGCCAGCAGTCAGCTACTCACGTCTTTTATTATCTTTCTGCCAGGCTAGCGAGCTGAACTGGTCGATCTTAATTGCACCCTGAGTGAAAGCATTTCACCTCCCTACCTTTGATACCACTCCTGTTAAATAGAGATAACAGTGCTAAGTCTACCTTGTCAGGATTAATGAATAGCTGCTTGTGAAGTATCTTGAAAATTCAAGGTGATTTACACGTATTATTATTGCTATAACTGGAATACTAGCAACAGCAACAGGTAATGTCACTAATGATTTTCATAATCTCATCCATTTTCCAAATTAAAACTTTTCTAGTTCTTCTGGAGGAATCAAGGCACAGGGAATTTGGACATGGGCAAGAAGTATGAGAAGGCTTGAACAAAGCTGCACATAAAAAACAAGTAATCATCAGAATAAAAATCCCTTAGCACTCCTAGTAGCAGTACTGGCTCCTGACCCTGTTCCCAGCACTTGCTGAAGAGCTTGTGAAGGGCTGAGCCCCAAGCACTGCCCAGCTGACTGAGAACCAATCTCAAAGGCAGCCCTGCTCACACAAAGGCTTACACGCAGGTGCTCAGATGCTTGGAGACTCTGCAGTCACATTATTGATTTAGGTTGTTTTCAAAACAAAATCAGTACCAAGAACCCTTAATTAACCCTGTTAAAAATAACCTAGGCAGAAACTTTAAAGCTCTGATCTTCCTGTTGCCATAGTTTGTGCTGTAGCTCTCTCTCTGGATTGTGAAAGTACATATTAGCAATGCTAATTCTGAAAAGAGACTAAAAGAACTAAAAACTCAAATGTACCTAACATACACAATGGGAAATATGCTTCCCCAGCACCAGGACAGGATCAACACTTCACCTCTGCTCCTCTGCACACACTTGTCACTGCATAAACACATAGTACTGTTTCTATGAGACACATACAGACTACAGAAATTCTGCTGCCATTTAGAGTCAAAGTAAGTTTTATCATTTTCTGTCAATGAGAGCAAAGTCAGCTTTTTCGGGATGCATGTAGTATTCACTCCCTGCAGGTTTGGAGCTACTGAACAGATACATCCCATGTCTCACACAGCTGATCTCATTTCACAGAACATGACAATGCATTTCATGGTCTTTCCCATCTATCACTTAAAAAAAGAGAAGAAAAAGAAATAAACAGGAGACACCATGACACCCCTAACTCTTGCAGTGCTTTCAGGCACAGCATAATTATTGAACCTAAGGCCATTGCTGTGCTGGTTAATATTTCTTTCTTAGGCCTTCAATATTCAAACCGCAGTCAGTACCATTGCTTTGTAGCAGAGCTCAATATTCAGATGGCCTGCAGCTGTATAATAAGCACTTTGGGGATTCAGAATTATTCTAGTCATTAAAACAGAATATTTAGATAAACAGTAAAAAGATGCAGATTGGCTTCCCGCAGGGTAGGTTGCACAAGTAACTTCAAAATACACTACAGAACTGTAATTGTCAGACCAAAGGGCAAACTCACCAGGCTGGAGATCTGTAACTTGAAACACCTGAAAGCTAAGAAATAGAACCACCCCCACACAAAGATTAGGGATTTTGCTGAAATTACACAGGGAGGACTTCCCCTGCTTTACGTTTTATGTACAGATCCGTATGACAAGTCAGGTTCTAGCTCCAGAACTCCATGAGTCATCCTCAAAGACTCAGTGTGCACTGGGGCCAGGCTCCCCCAGCCTCAGGAACTTTGGGGCGAGACAGGTACCCACCTTGCGTGCCCCTGGCAGGCAGGGAAAGGAGCCAAGCAGCCTCTCTTGGAACAGCTGCCTGTCTGCAGACCTCACGATGCCTTGCACTCACAGCAATGCTCCTGGCTGCATCCCAGCCATCATACTTGGTGGAAGGAGTGTGGAGGGGGAAAGCTGCCTAGCCTGCAAGCAGCAGCAGCCACAGTGGCAGCCCTCTGCCAAGCCCCACTGCAGGGCCCCCATGAATGCCACGATGCAAGCTTTCATGTAAGATGTGACAATGCCAAGAGATGCTGTTTTCCACAGGCACTCAGTTGCACAACCTCTTGTAGATGGTGTTTTGAGAAACTACAAGAACAAGAAAACATTTGTCCTTCCTGCCACTGTAGCTCTTTCATCAGGGAGCTGCATGTTGTACAGCTTGAGCACCAGGAAAAACAGCATTCAGTGCACTACAAATACAACTGTCCTGCTTCAGAGCAGGGGAGTGAGCTTTGTATGGATGGCACAGGAAAATCAGATATGCTTTTCTTACTGAGTTCAACAGGCCTTTCAGGTGTATCAATGAATAACAAGCAAGAACCTGCACACACTAGAATTGACTTGGTAGAAAAGTAAATACAAATCAAGAAGAAACTCACCATAAGTATCAGAGGACGCGTCAGATTTCTCTATCTGAATGTGCTGTGTAATTTTCTGACAGATTTCTATTTCTTTGTACAGCTGAGTAGAAAAAAAATATCACAAAAATATGTTACTGTGGGAGGACACATCAATTGTAATAATTTTGAACAGATTCTTTTTTTTTTAATTACAGGGGGAAGACAGGGACTACGGTCATTATTTATCAAACAGTTTTTGTACATGTAAGAGATGTATTAGTAGTGTCACTATGCTTTACTGTTAGAACATAATTAAAGAGGAAGAAGCAGTGTTTTACTACTGCCAACATAAAAGCAAGCATACATCTATTTCACTCGGTCAATACCACTTTGAGTGCACAAGAAACAGAGCTTTTGTTCCTGTTTTCATATTTTACAGGTAGTCATCATTTAACATTTTTATATCATTTTAATTAAGACATTTCAGGAATTCAATTATTCAATAGTATTTAAATTACAAGGACAGATTTTGTTTCTTAAATATATTTCTTAATTGTTAGAAGACATATCAGATTTTATATGGAGCTCGCTATTAGCACAAAATTTCATCTTTAACATACTTATGTTTATTTGTACTAAGAAAAGCCCCCAAGTCTTTGAAACAGTCATTAACATCCTTCCTGGGAGACCAGCACAAATTCACACCTAGGTAATAACCCAGAAGCCTACGCACACAGGTGCAATTCATTCTGCCTTTCCAGAGCCTAGCAACCCCACAGCAGGACTGCACCCCTCCACCACAGCTCACACACTTGGTGCTTTTAAATCACTTACATTGTCCTGCCTTGTGTGGCTTGCTATTGTACCTGGGTCCTGCCCCAAGTTCCAAACAAAGGAGCTGGGAAATCCAGCTTCTCCAGACAGTCACCTGGACCAGATATTTAGAGGCTCTGAACTGACATCTTGGGAAGACAGCCCTGACTAAACTCCCTGTAAGACAGCCTTGACACCCTGGGAACCTCTGGCTCAGCTGAAGTTTGAAGCTGTTTCTGCAATAGGACAGGCTAGCACTTAAGTAATAAATCATCTTTTTGTCTTTGGAAAAAATCACACCAACAGGTGAATGAGAGCCTGCAGGTAAATAATTTTGTTTATACACGAGTGTGTAAAAAAGCAATTCACAATAATTAACATTTTGAGACTAAGTGGCATCAGTGTTTGGATTGAAGTATTTAAACCATTTTTTTAAAAAAAGAAGAACTCATTAGTAAAGGGTTTCTTTAATAAAAATATAATTTTATATTCTGCTTATATTAGCACTTACATATGTGTTTAATTGCAAATGTTAGGTATTACAGAACAGTTACATACCGATGTAAATGGTTATATATAGTAAAACAAAATGCAAAACTAATTCAGGATGCCATGCTAGCAATATTCTTAAAAAGCAGTTTTCAAATATAGGAACATTTATTCATAAGTTGAAAAAGAGTCAAATGACATTTACAAAAATCTCAGCTGGATTTCAGCAAGGGTTTTAAAAAGAGGAGAATGAAAAAAAGTAGCAAAAATCACTGTATTTTCAAAACAAAGCCTGATCCCTGCAGTCGTCTGAACTGAGCATGCAGGCTGAGAACCAAGCAGGACGGCTCACATGTCCTTGCAGGGATACAGGAGCCACGTGCTGCCTGCATCCCAAAGTGCATTTTCAAGCAACAACTTCTATTGGACAGGAGGTAAATAACAGACTGCAGCTGAGCTGCCCAAACCAGAGAGACAGTCCAACAACAGCCCTAAGGTTCCACTTACATTTCTGCAGCCCATGGACGAGCTGTGCTGACACTAAAGGCAGGCAGCATATTTGGGCAACCGTGGATTTTGCAGTGAAGCTGCCAGGCATTACGGGCATTGACAGCAATACCAGGAGGATCTAAGGGGGTCTTCTGGGCACAGGGGAGTGCCGGTCCCTCACAGTGTTTCTCATAGAAGCTATGGAGATTTCCCTAACCCCTCAGCCCCTTCAAGATTTTCTCTTCCTTGCCCTGTTTTTATTTACTGCTTTTGGTCTTGTCCCAGTGCTACCTCTTCCAGCAGCCCCAATGCCTTCACCTCAGCCTCATCCTACTTGCAAGATTTCTGGGGAGGCCTCTGGTCTTCTGCTTCCATCTAAAAGCATCATCATACCCGAAGTAAAATGTCTGGCACGTCAAGCTTCAGCCAAAACACTCCAACACTTAGTTTACAATAAAAGGTGCCCAAAAGTATAACTGCCTGCTACAGCACCTCATGTTAAATACTCTCCCCTGAGCCCTTAGTAAAATTTTTAAGACATAATAAACAGAGCTTGTGAATTTTTGAAAGACTGTGTCAGCACACAATGCGTCACCATTAATGTTTTGGAGAGGAATGGAATATGGATATTTAATCTCCATTTGTTATTTAAATATATCTGATACATTCTGCAAGAAAAAGGAATATCATCCTAAGAAGTCACTTTCTGCAGTAATGTATGTCTGTAAAAGCATTTTAGTAGTTGTAAGACAGTTCTAGCAAGGAGGTATCAACATTAGACAATATTATAAACAGCTATTTAGGAGACTACAAAAATAGAGGTATTAGTTTTATCATATTGCACCAGAATCGCTTAATTAAACAAATAAAGTAACTCAAATTTTCTCATGAAACAAGCACACACACACAAGCAAACATAAAAATGTGTGTTGTTTTAATGTTACTACATTTGATATAAGCCTGAAGCACCTATCTATATTATAATCTTTCAGCATGTACGTAGTCCCACTGACTGTAGAGTTTTGGTCTAATTTAATTTTTTCAAAATAAGCAATAACTGATGACTATGTCAATCCTACATCCTCTCAACATAAGACAAGTCACCAAAGTCCTCCCAGGCAATGAAAGCTAAAATCTGTCTCCTGTGAGTTTTATTTTTTTCCTAACTATATTCTTAGTACTCCACTAGCACTTTCTCACTCTTTCCTTCTTGTTGACAGTGTTAATGGCAAATCCCAGAACTTCTTTACTACATGAACAAAAGCATCCTTAACTGTCAAAGTTTTATGTTTTATAAATAAAACAGCCACCAACAAAAAGGACTTTAAAAAGCTTTACAGCATCCATGTGTAAAATCATAGTTAATACATGACACTAATTCTGTTTGGTCTTTTTTTTTTAATCTCTCATTTCAAAATTCCTTTGAAGTCTACTTTTGAGATGAATGATATGAAAACACCCAGCTGAAGCAATTAGTAATGTATATTCTCACACATTACTCCAGAACTTTTTAAGCTCAGTGTTTATCTTCCCATTTAGGAAAAAAGCACAACCAACCAACAAAATAAAAAAGCAACTACTTGTGCACTTCCCCCCTCTTTAAAAATCAAGCAAAGTGATCCGAACAAAAAAATACTCAGGCCTCAACCCTATGTCTTTGAAACCACCAAGGACAATATGAACAACAGGAAAGGGCAACCTTGAGAGGAGGTAAGCTTAAATGTTTGTACAGTGGCTTTCACACAATACCTGTGGCTGCTCCTCCTCTCTCTCTTCCACGCAGACACATGCGTGCACAAATGTAAGCTAAACACCAACTCTCTCCTCAAGATGAAATGTTTGGAGAGATTACTGTAGGCCAATTTGCTATGGTCTGCAAAGCACTATAATTGCAAGTTAAAAAGCATAACTCTTCATATTACAAATGTCAGATAAACACTAATTAATAGTGTCCTACCAAGTGTCATTTAATTTTGCTCAGTAGGTACAATTACCAGTTCATAGATATCCTCTTCTGGCTTTGGTACATAAAATTGAATCTGGTTTTCAATCAGGAATTTAAGACGCAGGTAGTGAGCGGAGTAATCCAGCTGGTGTGTCTGCAAGAAACAGAGAAGAGGCTTAAAAGAGAAAAGCCATGGCTCACATCATCTATACTTAGAGAATGACCTGACACTAACAGGGAGAAGAAGGTGGGGATGTCCCAGCACCACCTTTCACAAGACGCCCAGGATCTCCCAACCTGAACAAGAACTTGAACCTCCTCCTCTTCCCCAGAAATACATCTTCATTTAACCACTGACCATGCCAAGGGCAGTGCTAGTACTCTACTAAGCAGCTTCCTTGGTTCTGCTTAGCTGGCACTTCTGCTCCCTGCCATGCTATTGCAGAAACAAGCAAACACTATTACAGCAGAAGACTTGGAGCATACCTTTGTATACAAAAGGCATTTAAAAACACAAGAAGGAAAATAAATGTTCTGCTAACAGAGAAAACTGTAACAGGAAAGTTTTCTTCTGTTTGTTTTGGGGTTTTTAGCATGTTCATAATTTAGCAAGTAAGTATGATGTGGTAAACTTCAAGCAAGGTTACATAAAGCAAAAATCTGTATGTCCTTTAAATTCAAAACAGCTCAGGATAGGCTGGCTTTATAAAACTAAAAGAAGCCAGGAGTTGCATACTAGATTACACCCCAGTGAAAACAGGTCACACCATTCTAATGAATTAGTTATAATTATCTGAGGATATGGCATTTGGTCTGGGAGATGTTAATGACCTTTTCTCAGCACGATTAATAAGCTTGATTTAAGCAGAGGTTAATGCAGTGTGTAATCAAAACACATTAGAATGATGATAAACACAAAGGATGTCATTCAGAAGTTACTTTCAAAGTTCGTAAACTGTTGACTAAAGCTAATGAAAAACCCCAAAGTGATTCACAAATACAGGAGGTGAATTCCGCTCACTGTCACTTTTGAAATCCCATTATTATATGCTTTTATACATTGGCCTTTTCATTTTATACAAGCAAATTACCAAAGTTTCCTAGGTTGAACTAAAAACAACAGCTCATTTAAAAATTCGTGCAAGGACATCATTATTGCGTATTTATTATGTTTTTAAAGCCTCGCTTATCCAGTTCAAGCCAAGACAATGATACATTGGGGCTCAGCTGACTGATCACACAGCACAGATGATAAGTAATGTACACAGAGTGACCTGTGGAAAAGATCACACACTGACCTAGCAAACCCTTCAGCAAATACTCAGAGAATAGTGAGCATTTTTGAAAGTCTGGATTAGCCCATAAACAAAAAAGAGCTACCAATAAGAAGGAAAAAAAAATCTATTGCTGCATTCTACGCATCGCTACATTCAAATACGTTCAATTCAAAGATCAAATTATCCTTACATGAGACTGAGTATCTGAAATGGAATAACCTCCATAATCTGGACAAATACCTAGGTTAATTATATAAGGAATCTGAAATCTACCAAGGGCCAAAATAAAAAGAGCTGAATGTAGGAGATCCTAGCCCTCTCCCCTTTCTTTCTTTTTGATAAGCATTTTGCACGCTTTGCTCATTGTTTACTGAACATTTTCACTAGTTTTCTATCTTATGTACACACACACAAACACCCCAGAAATTAAAGGGAAGCAGAACTGGCTTTTATGGTTCAGAAACAATACAGAGGAATCCTAGATTAGCTTCTGGTCAGATTACTATCCCTAGACACAAACTGAAGAGTGCCTTGCACACCAATTAAACAAAAACATCCAGAGGAGACATAAACCCACAGACTGCACACCCCATCTCCGAAGGGAGAAGTCTGTGATAAATCTTTCAGGGAGTCCACAGAACAGTTGAGCCATACACAGCAAAGCCAGTGGGGAAAAAATTCTATGTGGAAAAACCATGCTAGCAGAAAAAGGAGCCAGGCAACCTGGCAGCCTCCTCCTGCCAGCACGGTGTATCCTCCATGGTCTCCTGTGCCGAAGCCCTCGTACACGGGCTGCATTTCCTGCAGCATCAGGCCACACTGGTCAGCTAGACCTATGCTGACAAGCTACATGTCATCGACTAAAGCCCAGGGTTGGGAGAGAGCCCCCACCTGCAGCCAGGTATTTGTGTCGCTCCCACCAGTGACTCCAAACATCCTCCCCTTGCAGAGGAGACCCAAAGGGACACTTTCCAGGCTGCCCCAGACCAGCAGAAATCACAGCCTGTAATAGAGGGACGTGAATCTACCCAGTCCAGGGCCTCCAGCCACTGAAAGCAGGCCAGTAGCCACCGTAGCTGCCCTGGTGGGCAGGGAGGCCATGCTCAGCTGCCCTGGGCTCCCTGCAGGGCTGGGGGCACCCCGACACCCCTCAGCAACACAGTCACTAGTTCAGAGCCACTGGCCGCCCTGGGGCAGGGGCAGGGTGCATGTATGCCCGCCTGCAACCAGCTCTGCAGACTGCGCCCTGAGAGCATCTTAAAAGAACAACCTTCCGCACAAGCAACAGCTTGATCTGCCATCCCAGCAGTCAATGACAGGGCTTCTGCCTGCTTTGATATGGGGACCGCCGACGCCTCCATTTTCACACCTGCCTTTGCAGGGAGATTTACTTATGAGAAGATGGTGTGTGCTGGCCATTTCAGAGAGCAGGCAGCCAAATGCAAGACGATCAATGCTGCACTGAAGCTCCGAACTATGCCAGAGCACAGCACCATCTAAAGAAGTCACTGGATAAAACCCATACATATTTTAAGCAACTCACTTCTACCAAGAAACACCATCATCCCAAGTGGATGCTGTTCATCCACTACATTGCAATCCCATCCAAGTCAGGCAATGAGAGTCATCACCATTAAAGCTGTGATGGTGCAGCACACGAGCCACACCATTTAGTTTATTATTGTTTGTAGAGCTGCAGCAAGGCTTTGTCTACCTCAAAATTTTACAGTAGTTAAACTGTTTCAAATAGGGGCATGATTTTCTACTGAAGTGAAAGGAAAAGGTCCTCTTAAAGTGGACATAGCCAGTCTGCCCTAACAGCCACACCATTAACCTACTTTTTTTGTTTCTGTCTTGCTGCATCCATATGCAGGAAGGTGGAAGCAGAAACAGAGAAGCTTTAATGATATTAATATCCTTTTGAGACCACCCAAAATACCATTTAGCAGTCCAAATAAGCCTCTCAGTTTATTTATTTCTCTCCTAATAATTCTGGCTACATCTGGACTAAATTAAGCAGCTAACCCCATTTAAAGCACAGCTCAACAGCTTAACTGACACACTCTTAAAGAAGAATTTGCAGTGTAGGGTGTGATCTCCTTCAACAGGCTCCATGTAGTGTAGTGAGTTGGCACACAACCTGAACTATTCATTCATCCTTGACTCCCTTCTAGTTAAAGCAAGGGACAGGTGCCTCCAGAGGACCATGCAGCCTGACCTGAGACCCATCTGAGACAGCTGGGCTCATCGCTTCCCCGAGTGCTGCCTGCCTTAGCAGAGGACCAGGAGATAAAAGGCCTGTTCTTTCAGCTTGGTGGGGGAGACCTTCATTAGTGTTTTAATGACAGAATCACGGCAACTTGCTAGCCATCCCACCGTATTACTCCAGCTTCGTACTTGTGTGGCCCAAGCTTTTTCAGTAGGAGAACACCAGTTCAAAATCAAAGCAAGCCTGCAGAGCATCAGGCCTGTGTAAATTCTCAGAGATTTTGACTATAGATCCAGACGCCTAAAGGGAACTCTACTTCTTGCCTCTTGTGTAGGTCTATTTGAAAAATGCAAATTGTGAGAAAACAAAACCTTTTTTGCTTCTTGCTTTTTATCCAGTTGAGTCAAATTACTAAAGTCCATGTAGTTTTCTGGGCTTGATTTTTGGTGTTACTCTCCCCATACTGGCTCTGCCTAAATCCATATACAGTGTGTGTTTCTACTCCATTTTAAGACATCCTATTATGCAAATGTTAGTAATAAATATACACACATTCACACTGATCAGTATTATGCATAGGAAACAATTTAATGTATATACACTGACTTTTCCTGCCTTCCAAGTTATATTATTAGTTAAATCTTAGGAGAAATCTTCAAGAACCACTTTAAAGTATGCTCTGAATTCTCCTCCCACCAATCCTGAATCATAAAAGTGTCACAAAGCAGGCTCCAAAGCCTAACTCACTGTACAATAACAAGCAGCAATATTAGTATAAAAACACATTTTCTACAATGACTTGAGTGCACTTAATGTTCTCCAACAGAATAATCAAGCTCAGTTTAATAGCACAGATAGACTTAACCACATCTACAAACATGAAGAGGTTTATATGAAATGTAGATCTTGAAATGTTTACTATACCAGAACTTGACTGGTTCTCAGATGGCAGATGGCAAACTGATGTGAAATGATGTGGATCAGATATTAAAGGGGAAAAAATGAGCTGAATGCAAGAGACAGAAGAAAGAGATTGATTATTAAATGCTACAGAAAAGAAGGCATCCATCAGTGTTTTCCAGACTGAAAATTCTTACAGAAAGGAAAGAAACAGATAATAGCTCTTCAAAAAACAAACACTCACCCACCTCCCCTTCTCCTTGTACACCACCACCCACAACAATCAAACACACAGTGAGAGACCAGATTCTCAGCAGGCACCTGCTGAAACCAGTGGAACTACACCAATTTACTCCAGCTAAGGATCTGGCCAACTGAGTTAATCACTGTTACCCAAAAGAAAATATAAATCCTAAAAATAAATCATTACTAATAATGTGTCATCCAGCTTCTCTACTATGTATCTCTCCAAAAATGTCATCTTTTCTTGAATACAATGAAGAGCTTTCACAAGCTGCATCACTCTTTAAATAGTGCACCTGGCAGAGAGAACACCACACTGTATAATTTTTGCAAACAAATGCCTTTCTCTCACCTTCCCTCTCTTTAGAACATGCAACATGTTCTAAAAGTCCCCCAAGTTAAGCTCTTAATAGGGATGAATGTTTTCTTTTCTTTCGCTGTTGTTGTTGTACAAAAGAGGACTCACTTTTCAGAACAGCATGTGACAAAAGTTGGGTCTTTTTGCCTGTCAGCCGGGTAGCAGAAAACATACATTATGTGGCTGCCAGCACTGAAAGCTTGCATTTAATTTGTCAAAGCCTTCAGCATCTCTGCTGAGATCTAACTCTTTTTAATGGCCACGTGTCTCTGATACTTCATCTTGAAAAGAAATCCAGGTGGTTTTTCTCCCACTCCCCCCCAAATGCAGATAAAATCTTTCCTCTCTCTTCCCTTCTGCCACCTACACAAGGTGAGTCCAGCTCTGCAATGTAGACAGCAAACACAGGCACCTTCTCCTACTCCTGGTGCTGCTGTTTTCTCTGTGCCTTCCTCCCCCACACCAGCTGGAGGGGAAGAAGCGGCAGGGGGAAGGAAGGAGGAATGGCACCTGGAAACAGGATGACCTGGCACCTGGGAAAGGGTGAGATCGCCCCGCTTGCCTGGCAAAGGAGGGAAGGGGCCATGGGAGGGCTCTAAAGAGGTGGGGGACCAAGGTGGTCGGGTGAGGATGGGGTGACTCTACCATGCTGTGGGGAGTCCAGTAAAAGGAAGCAGGCTGGGGGCCAGGATGTCGGGGGGCAGATGAGGAGAGGAGAAGGGTCCTGAACATAGCTTGGTCTCCAGTGGAGGGGGAGCAGAGCAGGGGGTACCTGAGAGGTGGTAGCAGAGGCAGAGTCAAAGTGTGAAGGCACTTCAGAGGCTCATGCACAGTGGCCAGAGTGGAAAAGGCAAAAACTAGTCTGCCTTCCTCTCCCTACACCCATGCCAAGTTTAGCTCCAGCTGTAGGAATTTTTCTTGTGTCTTGCTAGCACAAAAAATTCAGTATAATTCCTGGTTTTCATTTAACATACAACTGATTCTCCAACACACTGCAGTCTGAGTGCTAGCAAATGAGAAAGTCACTACGAGGTTCAACTGAAAGGGCTTGGGGTTGTAGACACTTCACACTGCTCCAGGTCATGCTCACAGCCTTTACCTTGCAAATAATTTCCAGCACATCTCGTGTGGTGTCCCCAGGACGGATGACTGTCAGAGCAGGCTGATTGTTTGGCAGGCAGAACCAAGACGGTGTAAAATACTCATGGACCCAAATATCACAGTCAGGATTGTGCTGATGGACGCTGCTCAGTGCCACTTCTTTTTCCCTCTAAACAGAGAAAATCCATTATGACTCTACCAGACAAATACAATCTCCCTCTTCATCAATAACAAGTGTAAGGAACATTATATGCTGTATCAAAAACCCCTCTTACAGAAAAGACATTTATTCATAAGCTGAGATTGAAGGCTTGTCTGGACAGGAAAACTTTGCAAGTTTACCCGAGCAGTATAAATATGCCTTCCCATGCCACCCACAAAGCTACACTGGTTCAGTGCGCTTATCCTGGCATTCCACCCTATGGCTACTGGGAATGCTAGGAATGTAACAAAAAACAATAGTGATAAAAAGATATTTAAAATTAAAACCTAAATGCACTGTGTTTCTGGGTAAACCAATCCAAGCCCAACAAAACTGTTGTAGATGCTACAGTTCCTACACCTAGAAATGGCAAAATAGTGAATTTTAGCATTTACTTTGAATTTACTGTCTTTTATACATTTGAGTTGTCCCCAAACTATAAATCCCCAGGAAGTGATGGAGCTGCAGAATTCCTATTTTCTGCACGTGGGCTCACACAGCTAAACCCATATTCACTACATGAAGAATGTGCCTCTTAGCACTGTCTTAATGCTGTTTTATAGCTGCCTTTCTCTAGGGAAAGAGAAAGCAGTTGTTACTGTGGCTGCAAACACAGAAGCTGTGCTTCATAGCTGTGACAACTCTAAATTATGAAAACCCCATACGACCGTTACAAGGACCCACCTTCCAGAGCCAGTGGTGCCTAGGTCCTCCTGTGGGCAGGCATTTCCCTGGTGTGTAGTACTAACATCCCTCTGGGTCTGACACCTCCAGCTGTGCTTGGGATGCCACAGGCAGCGAGCCCTTTTGACTATGGCCAACCAGTTCAAACCTTCCCAGAGCGGCTAATAGCCCTATATCATGCAGAGGGTCCTCTCCTCTCCCAGGGGCTCCCAGAGTGCTAGAGTCAAAGCTGCACTTAGGCTGGCTGCAGATGGTGGGGGGAAGGAGGTGGCTGGAGAGCTGATGTTTTACCTTGCCATCCGGGACCGTATCGTCAAAGATTCCTTCGAGGGATTTCTTTACTGACTCAACTCCTTCACCAAACACCTGAGGAACAAAGAGCACAGAGCGACTCTGCTTTAAAACATGAACATGCCTCTGTATATGTCTGCAGCACAGGCTAACGGGAGAACAGTGTATCTAACATCTAGCATGGAAATCAATTTGAAAATTATTAATAGCTTTCATCTCAAAACACAGAAAAGGAAAATACTAGCTCGTCAAAAGGAAGGAGGGATGAAGGACAAGCTGGTGATGGGGCACCATGCTGAAAGATTAAAGGCCAGTTCTGCTTAGTGGTAGGACTTACTTGGTGAAGCTGGACAAATTTTACCACCTTTTGTTCTCAGTTTCCCCACCTGTAAAGCAGAGGAAAGGAACACTACTCCACCTCTGCTAAGGCTGAGAAATCAGAATAAGGGCTTTGCTACTGGCTGTTTTTGTAATAAACCAGCTTCCAAAAAGTACTTAGTAAACATTTAATGATGAAAGTCACTGTAACCCTTCTCTAACGGAATAAGAGCTAGTAGTGCAGCACAAGCCAGAGAGCCACAATCAACAGGACTCCATGCAGGAGGAGCAATGGGAATATTTACAGGATTCACCCCAAATCAGCACAGGACTGCATCAGACATGCAAACAGGGTTATTACTGCAGCAGAAGCTTATAATTAAAACTAAAAAGTTAGGTTTTATAGCTCCACACCAGCCCAGGTTTACGATCGAGTTGCTAGATTTGGCTGTTAGCTAATCTGTAGCTCAAACAACACAGACACCATGCAGGACAGGAAAAGGTCACTGCCCTTTCTGGGATTTACAGTTTAGTGCTTCAACTTGGCTATACTTTGCATGCTACTACATACAAACTGGGGCAATGTGTGCAGACGCTGCATTTAGACATTCTGCTACTTTATTTTTCTTTTATTCTCTCCAGTATGACTTTTCTTTAACCTGGAACAAAATCCCTTTTCATGCCTCTGCTTATTGAGGAGTGAGGAGGGTAGGGCTGGGGGTGGAGGGAGGAAGCGTGAAGAATGTATTTATCCCCACTGAAAGAAAAAAAAAAGGGTGAGTTCAGGAAAAAAAACACATCTGAAGACACAGCACAGGCAAGACTTCAGCTCAGGACACAGGATTGCGCTCAATTTGGGGAAAATAAGTACAAAGCAACAGGGATGCTGCAGCACCAGTGCAAAGAATTGGGAATGTATTCATGAAGGCATCTGCTGCTTCCTAGCAAAACCCTGAGTTTTTGCTTAGCCACTAAATATTTCATGAACTTTTAATGTCTCACTGAAAACAAGCTAAACAGTTTTGCAGCATTCATCCTCTGCTAAACAAAACAAACACCCACTGCTGCTTTAACAGAAGGAAGAAGAGATCACAGGGCACAAAACAACACGTGTTCCCAGCCTTTCTCTCTTCAAAAAGTGAAAGTAGAGAAAGAAAAGCAAAGCCTACATATTTCCTGCAATTAGATGAGGTATGGCTCTCAAAAACTAAAAGCTATAATTAGGGATGTTTGGAAAGAATAACAGGGAAGCACCTTCCTACCACACTGAAACTCATTTTCCAGAGAAAGATCTGGGCAGTGACTGGGTGGAAACATTTCAGCTTTTGCTTTTTCAAAAATCTGACACAAAACAGGGACTGTCCCTACTAAATACAAAGCTTTTTGTTACTTTAGGAATTTTTCCCCAAACTCAGCTACATTTAAAGTTTTCTACAAACACGTAATTTTAATTTAAAGAAACAAAAAACTCTGCACTTTTTTCTTTTCATTCCAAAGTCCTATCTGTTTTACATTCCTGCTTTGTTACTCCTGAGTTTAGGGTAAGTACCCCCAGCAAAAGCACAAGCAGCAGAAATGCAGCACAGTAGAAATGCAATCAATCCAGCTAAAGAAGGAAGGAACTCCAAACCTCGTTTGAACAGGAGGTGCTGTATACTTATCTGTAATTACAGTCACTGATTTTTGAAGAGGATGTGGAATGCGATGACTATACACCGTGAAAGATGAAACAAGCAAGTTTAAGGTTGGGTATGTAAGTGCTTGACGCAAGTGACTCTTTGCATGAGCTGCATTCTGCAAGCTAACACAAACAAGCCTTGAAAATAACAGTATCACAAACTCCCATACACTTACCTGATTAATGCTTGGCCTCCCTTGCTTTTTCTTTGAGGTAGTATCCAGTCCCCAAAGAGAAGAAAACCTGCTTCTCCGTTTACTGGCAGATCTGGACATGGCCTGCGTCCTTCTCCTCACTCCGGACTCCCCTGTGCGAGCCGCCACCTGTCAATGCCACATGGTTTTAAAATCAAAGGTTGCAGCATCCCACCCCTCTATGGTTTACATAATCTAATGAACAGTGGAATCTAGTTAAAAAAAACCAAGGCAAATACTATGGTAGCAATGTGTATTCACAACAGGGACAGTGGTGATGCTGCCAGGCTACTTCCTTCTCACTGCAGTTTAACTCACTTCTTGCATCATCAAACATAAAAATTTAAAATGGACAGTATTCCTCCCCG